>CM037094.1:1200000-1704364 GCA_020916435.1 Oxytropis ochrocephala | reverse complement strand
CTAAGCTTGATTTTTGATGAATTAGCTAGCATGTTGTGTGAATTATTGTAATTAAGTGTTTAGACTAAGAATAAAGGTGCACGATTGAATTGGTTTGAATTGGGCATATTTATGCCCTTTGTGCATTTAATTGTGTTTCGCTTTTAAGTCTCGCAAAGAATAGTGTGTGCGCAATAGTGAAATTGCGCTAGATGAGAGAGAAAGCTCAGGAAATTGCGGAAAACACAGAAAACAAGGAAAGGATAGGTTCCAGGGCTGTATGGCACGGAAAGATATGACCTAATGTGGATTTCTCACAATTTCCCTTTAAACTAGGACGCATTTTCCAAAAAGAGATCACTTTAGGGTTGCGTGTAAGGAGACACTATATAAGCAAGTTTCTATTCCTCATTAGGGAAGGTTCTGTCTACAGAGGGAAGTTTAGAGATAGCTCCTTCTTAGCGTGCAAGTTCATCATTTATTTTCATTGCAGAGACAATTGCCGCAGCATCACTGGGATTGCTGAGACCGCAACACCGCTTCTCTCGCCGGGTCGGGCGGCGCCGGGGAGGAATGATTCGAGCGGGATTGTTCGCGAGTTGAAGACGAAAGCAAGATTGAGTGGAAGCCAATGTTCGGTCATGGAACTCGAATACTTGATCCGAGGAGCTCGTGGATCTTGCTTGGCGCCTAGAATGTTGTCGTTGGCTCTAGAAGATTGCACTCGGAGCTCGAGTTTGTTTGATCCACGCCGGGTGGGGATACCGCAGACACTCCGATGCCTAAGTTAGTAGGCGAATAGGCGGAATGTGCAAGAATGAGAGCGTATATGGAATTGGAGGCCTACTCTCTATTTAAAGACAAAGTAGCCAGGTTGTATGTCGATTCGGATTTGGCGGCTATCCTATCCGCTCGGTCTTGCAATGACCGAGCGGGTTACACCATGCTATGCTACCGAAAAGTTGCTTGGAGTGCGTCTTTGCCAGAGGTTGATTTGGCCAGCCCAATGTTCAATGGGGCTTCTCATTTTAAGTCGGAATAATATATTTACTTTATTTACTTTGTTAATTTATTCACATCTTCAACCCGTAGCGTGCATAATCGAACCTATTTACGCTTTTGTAACTACTCCTAAAAACAAAGTAACCTTTTTTTAAAACACAAAATAACTTCACTATCCCTTTTTCCAACCTCTGATATGTCTCCCAATATTGCTCTGCAACTGTTGAATGACTATCAAATTAGTCTTGTCTGCACGCTAACGTTGTCAACTGATTCTACTACACTTGGTTTTTTCAGAACGCTTCTCAAAGTGTTTAGGTGATTTGGGTGTCAATGTGAAACCCTTATCCTTATTTTTAGTGATTTTGCAGTCTAATTGTCTGTGATTGTGTGTCTTGATTGTGGACTGACTGTCCTTTTTATCGTTGAAAATTAGGTTATCAGCATTAATTAGGTTTTGACTAGGCTTTAGCAGGTCTAACATGTGGGCTTGCATAAAGAAGTCTTGGGGAGCAAGAACAGCCCCAAAATTACTAATTGTTGTTGTTGTTGTTTATTTATTATTTATTATTTTCGTTTTTATATTTTTTTGCATTATTATTTTTGGTATTTTGGACTTTTTGGAGAAATTCAAAGGTTGTAAAACTAATACTTTTTCATTCTGATTTTTATTTAACATTTTGTGATTTACTAAGTACACAAAAAAAAATCGAAGTTAGGCCAAAATCACAAACGAAATCAGGCCCGACTAAACAACACGCAAGAATAAGGCCTGTTTAAAAAAGACAGACCGAAAAAGCAACAAATGCCAAAATTAGGTCCAATCCACGCTCACAGACCCAAATTATTAGAATAGGCCTAGTTCAATCAAAATGATGTCTGAGCGAATTCGAATAATGCTAACACGGGTAGGGGTGAGCAAGGGACGGGTTGAGACGGGTTACACTTGTCATTTACCCGGCCCTAAATTTATATAGGGTCATTTTTTTGACCCTAACCCGTCCTTAGGCCCGAACAAACCCGATGTTCATAGGGACAAAGTAAGACGGGGTCTATTTAGGACGGGACCGGGTTGGACCGAAGGACAATTGAAACAAAATTATAAGGTAATTACTCAAGAATGACCAAAAGTTAGAAGTGATAAATTGAATTTTTTTTAGTATTTTTATCATGTATTCTAAGTCTAAACATGGCTTTTACAGTATTATTTTACAATAATGTTTCTACTTAATTAAACTAACATCGATTTCAAATTAAATAGTTTATTTTTAAAAGTCTTATTACCAATGTAATTGAGTTAAAAATTAGAGTGAGGAGTGAGTAAGAGGACGGGTTGGGACGGGTTATACCTAACCCTAACCCGTCCCTAAATTTTGGTCGGGCCAATTCTTTAGACCCTAGCCCGCCCTTAGACACGAAACAAACCCGATATTATGCGGGTTTGATGGGACGAAGACGAGACAGCCTTAAGGTTGGGCTGGTCTTGCTCACCCCTAAAACAAAGCAATTAGACTCTAAGATTACACATATGAGACTTAGTAAATTAAAATAAGAACTCGGACAAAATTGGGGTATTACAGCTGCCCCTCTTTATTTATTTTTTACTAGAAAATGTGAATTGTATTCAAATTTTCGTAGTAGAAATAGAAATAAAGATAGAATAGACATCAATTTTGTCTGTTTAAGTGGAAGTGAAGGGTTTGAGAATGCACAGGGAATGGTTAACTCTTGGCGCACAACCGAGAACAAAAATGAAGGAGTATCTGGGCTCAATGAGAAATAAGGCTCGGAGGTCGCTTAGGCCTTAATTGAAGGACAATCGTGGTCCGAAGGAGCACAACTAGCTACGGTACTTATTAAACGGTCTATAGGGGCCTCTATATCCGAGCGGCCAGGGGGTCAAGATCAGATCCAGAACTGATATGTTGACAAATAGCGGACATCGACTATGTCTTAGGCAGACAAACCTAGTCTGAAGGACCACACGGGGTTTGAAAAGATCTGCTTCGCTCGACTCGACGCTGCGATCCGACCACTTAGTGGTATCGGCGAGCGCCAGGGCTTTGAAGGACCACACAGGATCCAAATTATGGACTAACATAAGTCTGATTTAAGGACCACAATTGGTCTGGTTTATGGACCTCAATGGTCTGGCGGATCAACTATGTGATCTGATTTATGGACCAATAATAGGTCTGAACGATCAATTGGGTGATCAAGATTATGGACAAATAATAGGTCTTGTTTTTGGACCGACATGTCTGAATTATGGAGCAATATGTGTCTGCATATTGGTCTGATTTATGGACCTCAATGGTCTGGGAGATCAACTATGTGATCTGATTTATGGACCAATAATAGGTCTGAAGGATCAACAGGGTGATTAGGTTTATGGGATTAACACTTGGGGCGCTGATTTTAGGGGAATGAAATATACAGACTGACACTTGGCGTGTCTATCTGAACACACCTAGTGAGTGCATTTAGTGAGAATGGAAAGCAATCTACGTTTGGCGATGCAGTTAATGGTGCATGCGCACGCAAATTATTGGTATCTGGTAGGACGTTTGGAATGGTTTTGCTTTTTCTTTTTTCCTTTTTTTTGCTTTTTTCTTGTTACATGATAAATCCATGAAATGCAAATGTAAATATGATGCAAATGAAATGCTTGAATGCAAATGTTGTAGTGCGATGATATGATATGATTGGTTGGAATACAAAAGCACTTTTTTTGGGTAATGATGATATGTGAGACTTTGGATGCGAGAAGAGGAGGTGATTAATGATCATCCCTTGGAAAATTAGGCTTGATTCAAACTTTGGCAATCTCAAGGTTGTTATCTACAGACACTGATGTGAAAAAGTAGTTGTCTGTATTTGCAAGCTCGCTTGTTTTTATCTTCCATTACCCATGATGACTGAAGTTTAGTGAGGGGTGACAGGATTGCCCCACTTGGTAATGGGATTTCAAATGGTTGTTTTAGTGAGGCTGTGAAATGTGACGGAGTTAGGGTTAAGGGTTTTTGGAGTTTGTCTAATATGGCTATAGACTGGGTGTGGTATATAAATGGGATGTACAATGGATAAATCTCCCAAAGTTTAAATGCGATGAGCGGTGAGGGGAATGCCCCATTTGGGATCTAGGTGATGGTCCTAGTACAAACTTTTTCGTTCTCTTTACAATGGAATTCCAAAGACTAATGATAGTCTTGAGCTTTTGCGATGATGGTAACTTCACTTGGTAACCACTAAACTTTGTCTTCACATTAATGCAACTTGAATGAATCTTGAAGTGCAAGCCCTTTGATTTATTTATTTTTGAGTTTTTTTAGATATATATATATATATATATATATATTGTTTTTTTTCTTGAGCAAACACATTGTAAATAAATAAATTTATTTGTCCTAAAATTAAAACTTTGAGAAAACAAAAGAAATCATTCATTGATCGGAATGAACTTTAGAGGGTTGTAATGTGACCGATAGTTAGGGCTTGTGAAGTATAGGATAATTGAGGCAAAGGAAGTGTTTGAGGATCGATGGGACCAACGATTTTTATTTAATGACGTAACTTGGTTAATGGTTAATGGTTTATGAAAGAAAGGGTTATTAGGCTCAAAGGAGTGCTTGAGGGTTTATTTAGACAATGCTCTCTTATGTCTTTAATGGTATGATATATTAGCTCACAATTTCTAATACTTTGCTCTTTTTTTTGGATTTTTGTTCCTCTTTTTTTTTATTTCACTTTGTTTGATTTTTCTTTCTCTTCCTTTTGAGCTGAGTGAGCTGATAAAAGTGATACACCATTTTCGATGATGAATTGATCCTTGTCTAAGGTGATTGGAAGTTTTTTTTTGGCTCAAGGTGGGTAGCGAAGGATTTTTTTAGGATATGGAATGATGGTCCAAACTTCATTTCAAATCGTGATTGCTTGTTTTCTCAATAATTAACTCAAGGACAAAAATTTATTTACTTTTGTTCTGGAGTGGGCTCGAAGCCCAATACAGTTCAGGAGGCCCAATATGGCCTAACTCGGCGTGCTCCGCAAGATGCGGCCTTGCCCGTAAAAGGCGCAATGGCCAGAGCGCCTAAGTCACCATCACTATAAAAGGATCACGCATCCCGACAATCGTGCACGCGTCTACACCTTGTGACCCCGCCTGCTGCACACCATTGACTTGAGCATCGAAGTGTCTTTGCAGTACCACCCGCGCGCGCGAACAAGACTTACGGACCATCGCTCAACCGCAAACGAGCTAAGGACTGCATACAAGCACTTCATCTATATTGATCAGGTACGATCAACTTTTATATACTTGCTCTTTTTCTTTATTTCTTTTTATGCTCAAATTTTTGCTTAGGCTGCTCTTACGAGTTTTCAACCTAACGAGCTTTTTTCTTGTAAAGGACTTGCACCAAGGGAATACAATTTTGACAAGGTATTTTAGTGATCATAACTTTGCCCCAGTGTGGAGGACCTAAAGTGTTATTTCATTAATAAGGTATGTACTTTATGGGTGGTCGGGGTGGGATTAGAAATGGACAGGGGATGAGGATAAGATGCGAGGATGGGGACACTAACTGACTCAAACAAGAATAAACATATGTCACAAGTTACTACACGAATGCTTCGTTGAGAGTTACTGTTAGTTAACACATGATAGAAATTTTTGATGGACCATTTCGGTCATTTATAATGGGATGGATAAGATGCAACACTTTCTTGGAAAATGTGAACAAGCTGCTGATTTGGAAAACTGAGTGTCTTTAAACACCTTGAGTTTGCAACTAAGTAAGGCTAAACTTTTCCAAAAAGAATGCTTCATTTTGCAAGAATGTCTCACCTCTCATCACAGCTTTTTTTAATTATTATGGTCAAAACTCCTGAAGAGCTTCCAATAAAAAAACTATAGACTGTTCAGACAAAGAGGTCTAGATGAATGACATCAAATTATATCTGATGGATTTTTGAGGTTGAACCTATAGGTGACCTCTACATGGAAAATCCTTGAAGAAGTTAAGATAATAGGAAATACCTTTAAATAAATTCTTTTGAAAAACAAAGTGGTATCCGTATTTCATTTTTGACTATCCTAATGAATAAATAATATTATGTATGTTACATAAATTAACCATGCAGATACAAAGTATTTTTCTGTTCTAGATGAAGTCAGATCGAGTCAGCTATTATCTACATGTGGTGACATTGAAGTTTATTTTTTATCTACAAAATGACCTATATATAGTTCTTGCTTCTTCATTTCATGCCAAATTGCCAACAATTCAAGGAAGATGTTTTGAAGATAATACTGACCACAAAGCTCCATCAAAGGAGGATACATCACAAGTGACAGTAGATTGTATATCTCCATATGCACTCAGGGAGAAACTCGAGATGTTGAAATTCATATTCTCAAGTGACGCTCATCTTGGGAGAAAAAAGCTACACTCTTTTTCCTTTGCCATGGTTTTGTCCCCACCGGGTTTTCCCGGAAAGGTTTTTAACGAGGTAGTTGTTGTGGTGAATTAGTAGTGCAAGTATACACCGCCTAAACAAGTAATAAAGGATAAGTGAGATCGCTCCAACGAGGAATTAAGCTTAACTTTGAGAGTTTAATTTGATTAACAATTTAGTGAGGAAAGTAAATGACACAAAAAATTTGGGTAACATAAACAGTATTGAAAAGTAAGAGTAATGGAAATCAGTTATGAGAACAAGTCGAGATGCATTAACTTCAAAGAGCTTCATTAATATACAATTAAGTGTATGTTCAATGCTGCAGCATTAGGTGCTGCAGCAATAAGACGTTATTCTCTTGAATACTTCCCACTAGGTTTCCATGCAAGAGTTTATCTCTAAACCCTAAAGAAGTACCTCCTAGCCGATTGAGCACCGCAAGATTCACCTTATGGGTTATGCTCTCCTATCTCTAGGGTTAAGCAATGAACATCAAGATCTCTCGTTAATGTCCACTACACATATTACCTTGTGAGATTAATTTACAAACCATCTCTGAATTTAAATGCTATTTAGAATAGACGGCCAATCCTACTCTAAAATGGAAATATTGTCACACACAAGGTAAAATGCACAACATTAAACATACTTCATTAATCACATAATAAATCTAGCTACATCAGATCCAGCATCTCAACTATGAGTATTTAGCTCATATTGAGCTTACAAAACATGGAAAATAACTTAAACAAAAGAGTAGAAGTCATATTACAAATTTCAAGGTAAGAAATGATACTATAAAGAGAGAACAGTAAAGGAGCTCCAATGGTGACAATGGAGATCTGATCCAGCTCTTCTAAGTAGAAATCCACCAAGAGAAATGTAATTCCAGTGATGCTGTCGCAATGGTCTCCGCAATGTATCAATTTGGGGTAACAAAGGTGAGCTAAGCACGCTATGAGGAGCTATCTCTAAACTTCCTCTTGACGGCAGAGCATCCCAATGAAGAATGGGAAACTTGCTTTTATAGTGTCTCCTTGCACGCTGTTGCGCCCGAAAAAGTCCCCGAGGGAGAACCTTCCTCGTTTACAACTTTTCTAAAAAGAAATCTTTCAATGAAGCCGCCACTAACATTTATTAAGGAAAATATTAGGAAAACCTTTTGGAAAGCAATTGGTCTTTCGAAAACTTTGAGATGTAGGTTCGGGGGTCGGTTAGGTGTGGGGAAGGTATCAAGACTTCACACCCTCCTTTCTACCGAAAGGGAACCATTAATTCGATATGTGGTTTTGAAGTGTTTGATTTGAAATGAATCGTTCTACTTCTTTTCTTTTCCTTTTTATTTGAAAGAGTTTTTTAGAAAACAAGAGAGAAAGAAATCTTTTTGGGATCTTTGAAAAGTGAAACTAAACTTAGATTTTTAAAAGAGTGCTTGACGGGATGTGACCCGCCTCCTCGTATTACTTCAATGAGATGAGGATCAAAGCTACGTAGTTCTTGGTTTTTAATCTTGAGAAAATCTGTGTTTGTCTTTATCTTATCTTTTGGGTTTTGGAAATATGACTCAAGCGCTCATGAATACCAAACAAGCAATGGCTTCGAGTGGCGCTTCATTACTAACTTGAAAGAAAAGTGTTGGAACCGGTAATCAATCGAGCAATTACTCAAGGGATCACTAGTTGCAACGTTTTATTATCTTTTTTTGAAAATGTTTTGGAAAAGGATGAGTCTTAGTGATAATTACCACTAATGGCTCATATTATTTTTTAGGAAATTTGAATTGGGTTTTTGTTGTTTAATTAATGTGTGGGAGCTTTCATAATAGTCAAACAAGCAAAGGCTTCGAGTGACTACCACTAGTAACTCCATCATTAACGATCAAACAAGCATCGGCTTCGAGTGATGGCTAATGATTTTGTTTATGAAAAATGCCTTAAGGTTTTTATTGGAAAACATTTGATTTTGGACTTGAAAAGAAAGTAGAACATTACAAATCCTTTTTTATTCAAAACCGAGACAACAATGAAAGCATAGGCAAAGCAAACATGAAGAATATTTACAAGTCGCCATGAACAAATGAATACATGATTGAACAAGCATATGAGTGTACAAGTATGCAATTGTAAAATACAAGGCATAACATTATTGAATGCATAATTAAATGCATGAGCATATAATAGTGGAAGGCAAGGCATGGTATTATGGAATGCATGAGTAAGCAAGTATTAAAATGCATGAACATACATGTGTAGAACACAAGACATGAGATTAATATATGCATGGGCATTTAAGAGAGTAGGAATGCAAAAGATATAAACTTGTATGAGTGCATGAATGATAGGATGCAAAGTGTAAAAATCTTTTGGGATATTTGTGCAAATAAACAAGTGGTAAAAACTTGTGGTAAAAAGTTAGTAAAGAGTAAAACAAGTATGCATGAAGTGTAAGGTAATTACTTAATGAAATGGTAAAAGTAAAAAGTAAAAATGTTTTCTTTCCCTTTTTTTTTACTTATGGTAAAATGCTAGTAAGTGGTAAAGTAAATATGAAAATGAGTGGTAAAAAGTTTAAGAACACATTCACATTCTTACACATTTCTACACAAAATCAAACACACATTTTTAAGCACTAAAATGAACCCTAAAATGGCCTCTAAGGCCGAAACCTTATATGCACAAATCATCAAGTTATTTCATGCCTAAATTTATTATCAACACATGAAACAAGTCATACAAATCAAGCATTTTATTCACATGAATCAAAAGGTGAAAAGAAGGCAAACAAACCCTAATTTTAAGGCCTAAAACCGAAACCTCACATGACATAAACAACACATTATTTCATGTTTGAAATCATAACTAGTACATAGAACAAGATCATAGCAAATTTAGGCATATCAAGCATTTATTTACACAAAAATCAAAGAGTAAAAAGGGAGGCAAAAACCCTAAATCTTAGAAGCCTAAAAACCGAACCCTCACACTCAATGAATCAAACCAAAATCTCAACTTGCAAGTTATGACATGAACAATAGGATGCATATATCATGTGGAAATTTTTATTCATGCAAAAAATGACAAAATGAGTATGAAAAATGCAAGAACATTATGGTGAAAACACAAGAAACCTCTCTCTCATGCCAGGGTTCACTTCAAACACCCAAGGCTCCCAAAGTCCTTGACATAGTGTTTGAAATGAACCCTCTAAGCCTCTTGGAGAGGATAGAGGAGTAGAAGAGAGTTTCACATGCTAGAAATTAAAAATGCAAGAGATTAGATGTTTACCTCAAGATCAAAGCTACACAAGAATAGAAGAATGAAGATCAAAACCAAAACAAACCAAAACCTTCACAAATCACCAACAATGCCACGCAAATCTCAAGAAAGCAAGCTCCTTTTTGGTGTAAAAATGGAATCAAAGGTGAAGAGAAGAAGATATGTGAATGTGAAGTAGGTTTAAGGTGATTTGGTGGATGAAACTTGAGAAAGAAGATGGAGGAGGAGAGTGAGAGGGTTCGGCCTTGAGAGAGGAGAAGGAGAGGAGAAGAGTGTGCTAGGGTAAAATGAGAGTGTATGTGTGAGCTAGGTCTTATTTTAGGCTTTTATATGAAGTGAAAACTTAAAGGGTAATTAGGACAATGTAACTCTTGCAAACCAATAGGATTTGAGATAAATTTTGAATCAAGGGTCAAGATGCAAGATCACATGGATTGAGGGTAATTAAAATCATAAAATGGGAGAGAGAGAGGGCTGGAATGCGCAGCCTAAGAAGGGTGGTGAAGGTTAAGCTCATTTACAAAAATGTAATTTTCTACAAAGCTTATTACACAAGTGCCATTTTGATTCAAATGAAAGGTGAGGATTGATTTTCACATTTAAATGGAAGGCCATGATTTAATACAATTTGCAAGCAATAAAAATAAATGAAAATGGGGTGAAATGGGCTGTTTATGCGCAGCAAGGAGTGTGAGAGAGTGAGTGGAATTGCAAATTGTACTATTGTACTATCCTTATCCTTTCAAAATTCAAAAAGATGTAGAATATTCCCTTCTAGATTATTCTTCCTAGTTCATGCCATTTTGGGCTATATCCATGATTCAATGATTGGGCTCTGAATTTTATGACCTCACCAATCCCAAAATTGATTTATTTACCCCACCTCAAAGGAAAAGACCATTTTACCCTTCTATCCAAAAACTAGGCTTTTAGGCCAAAAGGTTTAATATTCATGCACGAAAATAATCACAATGGAGCACAAATATCCCTCAAATAAATCATTGATGATTATTCAAGGATTTGGGATGAAAGACCATTTTTATTGTGAAATGACCAAAATGCCCTTTCACTCTAAAAACCCTAGTTTTTGCCTGAAACACATCTTCACTTCAAAAATGATTTTTCACCCTAGGAGTGACCTCTAATACTTTGAAATGCATATTGGATGACTTGTCTTGAGGAACTGTCCCTTATTTGTGAAATGACCAAAATACCCTTTTGCACTGAAAAATCCTAATTTGTCTAAAAAGTGCATTCCAACTCCAGAAAATGTTTTTAGAAACTTTGAAATGACTTTAAAACCTAAATGCAATGCATGATGTTTTTTACTTTTCTAAATTTGATTATTTTTGGGGAAAATTAGGGTTTTGACCTAGGCCGGACAAAATTGGGGTATGACACACGCAACCCTAAAAATGATCTTCTTTGGGAAATGCGTCCTAGGTTAAAGGGCAATTGTGAGAAATCAACATTAGGTCATATCTTTCTGTGCCATACAGTCCTGACAACTGTCCTTTCCTTGTTTTCCGTGTTTTTCGCAATTCCAGGAGCTTTCTCTCTCATCTAGCGCATTTTCACTATCACAAGACGCACTGCTGGCCGCAAAGACTTAAACAAAACACAATTAAAGCACAAAGGGCATAAGTATGCCCAATTCAATCCAATTCAATCCTGCACCATTGTTCTTAGTCTAAACACCTATTTACATGATAATTCATACAACATGCTAGCTAATTCACCTAAAATCAAGCTTAGAAAGCAAGTAATAACCATCATAAATGATAGTTATCGCAGCCTCCCATTGACAAGATATTGTACTCTTTTTTTACTTCACCTGGATGATAGAGGAGAATGAGATAGGAGGAGAGGAGAATATAGGAGAGAAAATATTATCAATAGGAAATAAAAATAATATTTTGGTTTTTTTGAAACTGAGATAGAAAGTTATATCGTGGTTTTGTGAGTTACAAAATTTTGGCCTTTTCTGTCCAGTGTGAACAGTTTCAAATCAAACCGAGTACAACTAGAGTTGTCTAATCCAGTCCCTTATTGTTTAGATAATCAAATGCACTCACAGTATAGTAGGCCACCAAAACAGGAATTTTGATCCTCTAAAGCAGATATATTGTGCAGCAAGTTTTTTGTTTTTTTTTAATTTTTTTTAGATGGACAATTATTAGTGAGGGTGAGGGAAATGTTAATTTCTAGGACTTGAACTCAACCTCTTTTTTACACTAATTTGGTGCACTCATTCTTCCAAAGAAAGTTGTTTTGCCGTTAGATCTAGAGAGAAATTTTCTATCCCTAGATCAAACGGGTGTGCAACGCGCTGCACAACATACATGTTCGAGAGGATCCAAACGGTTGTTGACGGAAACAATTAAAAGCAGAGAAGGGAAGAGAGGGGCGAAGCCACCGATACGTAATGCAAATGCGTCTCTTCGGTAACACTCAACAATTTCTTAAACACCGTTCCTTGCATTTCCCGAGGTGGAGAAGACCTATGTCTTATTCTTTCGTTACCATCATTGCATTCATTATCAGCGATGCTTGTTTCCAACCCAATCGCTCTTATTACTCTTACCTCGTTGCTTCCTTCTGCTCTGTTCATCAAACGCCGTCGTTTCTTCCTCTATTCGTATTCTAGGGTTTTAGCGATGGCTAAAAGAAATAACGACGGTGCCACGTCATCACTACAAGAACCACTGCCTAGTGGTGGAAACATTGATGTTGATTCAAACGTATGCTTTCGCTTCCTATGTTGTTATTTGATAAGGTTGATTGAGATGTTTTTGTTTTTATTTTTTTGTCTGTGAAGTAGTGGATAAATTTAAATTGATCAATGATCATGCGTTAGAGTAACCAAAGGAGAACTATTTGAATACTTGTTATGCATAAGTTGTGTTGCATTGTTCAATTAAACAGTGAGATGCAATACTGTTTCTGCTTCCTTTTAATTTCTTGTTTGATTTTAAACTTTGTAATATTGTATACTTTAGCAGTGTTTAAGATTATTTCTGTTTTTATTAAGTTAGTTTCTTGAGTGCTTGCATTGAATATCATGTATGTTCCAGTTTTTTCAGCTGAAGTCTCATAGACATACTTATATTTGTAATTAGTTTGTGTGTCTTTTGTGTAACTTGTGCTTATTAAGTTATAATGTGACTGTTCGTTTTCCTTAATCGATTCGGCTTACACTAACAGTAATTGTTTACATTTGTTTATTTACAGGTAATGCCTGATAATCCATTGTCAAATACTTCTCCCAACAATGAAAACTATGTAATGGTGGGCACTATTCTTGTACATCTGGATAAACGTACAAAGAAGAATTCATTACATTTGTCTACTAGATGCAAGTCATCTTCAGCAAAGTGCCCCGAGTTAATTTCCAGTTGTAATCATCTACCTTCCCCAACAACTAGTGTTTTTTCGGAACCTAATAAAGTTAGGAGGAGAATTCGAGTTGACTTAGGATTAACACAGGCCAATCAGAATAACCTCAGTAAATATAGTTTTTGCTCTCGTTTTGATAAATCACCTCAACCAAGTCAACTTTTCAAGAAGGAGGCTGCATCAACGAGTAGACCGTATAGTAGCCAAAGGAAAACCAAATATGCATCAACTAGTCACAAGATGGGTTCTTCAGTTAGTGTACCAGAGTTTAAACAATATGACATTTGCTTCCATCGAAAAAGAAATTCTGATTTAATACGTGTTACCTCACCTGAGGAAAACAAGGGAAGCTGGATTGGGATGCTGGAAGAAGAAACAAAACAAGGGATATTGAGACCTGGGATGGTTCTTCTCAAACATTTCTTAAACCACAATGAACAGGTACATGACTTTCTGTTACTTTTATTGGGAAAACCAAAATCCCACATCTACTAGTAATAAGGTCTCAAAAGAGTATATAATGAAAGACCATCCTCACCTTTCAGATTGCAATTGAGATTGTAAAATTCAAAATGCAATTTGTGATGTATATTAAAGACTAAGACATAAGGAAAAGACATTTCAGAATTAGCCTACACTGTACAAGATGAGTCATAGGATGTCTTTCACCTGAATTAATGTAAAGAAATAAATAGCATTGAGATGTCTGTTCCCATGTTTCTGAATGATTCAACATAAAACTTTTCTAGATTTGATTGAAATATTTATTTCATATCTGGTGGAATTAATTCTTTGACCAAATATTTCCGACTAATTTTAGGTGGAAATTGTGAAAACATGTCGCTATCTTGGTCTGAGTCCTGGAGGATTCTATCAACCAGGGTATGCAGGTGGAGCCAAACTTCGCTTGATGATGATGTGTATGGGTATGGAATGGGATCCTCAAACTAGAAAATATGGTTATACAAGAGTAATTGACGGTAGCAAACCACCTAGTATTCCCAATTGCTTCAGTGAATTAGTTTTCAGAGCAATACAAAAAGCACATTATCTAATTAATGAGGAATGTAGAATAAGCTGTGTGAAAGAGATACTACCTTCAATGAATCCTGATATATGTATCGTCAACTTTTATACAACCAGTGGAAGGCTTGGTCTTCATCAGGTCAGTTACACTACTTAGCTGTAGTGAAAATTTGAAATCCTTTCTTGCAACATATTAGAATATCCCATATCATAATGTTTTGATATGCATTTTGTTTGTGCAACACTTTATCTATTTATATAGATGCATTTGGATTCCTCGCGTTCCCACAATTGTCGATCTAGACCGTCGGATCAAGATTGGATATGTTCATTTTCTAACTTTGTATTTTGGACCCTATTTACAAGTGGGCAGCACACAGGTGGTCTGATCTTGAACCAACTGTCCAAATCGCAAAACTGCATCAAATGCATGATTTTCTGGCTGCATAGAATCCCGTAGAAGAAGTTAGTTATTCTCAGTCAGATTCTGTTAGTTATAACCAAATCTAACTACTTAAGAGGTGCTTACACTATAAATATATGGACACTTTTTATTGTTTGGTCAGTGGAATCAGCTTTTGATAAAAAGTCTCACTTTCATAAACTCTCTCATCAGTCTCTCTCTTAACACTCTTATACAGCATTTGAAGCTTCTGGTTGGGATATTAATATAATAGTTTTGTTTTCAAGTCAGAATGTAGTATTTAGGTGCTTTTCATTGCTAACCTTTGAGATTAAGATGGTTTGATTAATTGTTGGATCACCTTAGTTCATGCCAATATTATCATTGTGTATTTGAGTTTGTTTGTATTGGACAATTAATTTAGTAATTCATACTTTGCCCAGTGTTTGGTACCAAGTGTGGGCCTCATACAAACAAATGGTCCAAATAGAGAATTGGGGGGATATGGAAAATCTATTATTGAGGAAACAAAATTGTATTAAAGGGAAGGGTAGCAAGGGGAGGCATTCGTCATATTTTCAGTTAGAAACCTATGTTCGCATGGATACAAGGTGCGGATACGAGATACGAGATTTAAAAAAAAAACAAAGGTACAGGTACACAGAAAATTTAGAAATACTGAACTCTAGCTCACTTACTGTGGCTCTTCCATCGCCACTAGCGCCACTGAATCTTCTGGTTACAGTTCCTCCACAGCCACAGCCCACAGGTGCTTCATTGGTGATGCTACTGTCTCACAGATTTACTCTTTAGGGAGTATGTTCTGTTGCTATCTCATATTGTATTTCTTGGAGCTAGTAGAGTTTTGAAGTTCAAACTGAAACGAAGATATCAAACTTCTTACACATGTACATTGCAGTGCAAGTCACGGGTGAATTCGACAATATTCTGATTATCTTTTGATCATGTGGGGAAAACATTTGGTCTTATGCTCCTTAAATAGAAGGAATGGTCAATGACTGCCCATTAAAGCTTCCAGCTATTTTCCTTCAACAAAATACTTCATTGTCTTGTTTAAAGTTGGACTTATCTTGTTCAGAGAAACCACAAAATCATTCACTGTTCCTAAGTTGCCAAGAACCTGTAGCGGAGTTTGACGGCAGCAAATAAAAAGGCGACAAACACCAAGAACATAGCATGTAAAACCTTGTTCCCACCTTCAATGTCAAATCGGTTAATAGCAACTGATAGGGACCCAGCCATTTAATAGTGAAAACAGAAGCGAATGAATGTAATAGTGGATGAATTTACTGTGTAATCAGTGACATTACAATAGTATAACCGAAAATAGAAAAAGAAAGTGCAGTGACACAGAGAAAGTGCCCTGCAGCCTGCCTAACACTGACCTCATACCTTCCTTTTATTTCAGCATCACACAAACGTGAGCTGAGCACTACTAACAGAAAACTCTCTCTCTCCTGCCAACTCAGCAGAGTTGGTTACATAAAATTCCCACCACTCAACATAAATTCCCCAAGATTAGTCATGCCAAGGTACTCATCAACACTCCCCCCTTCAAAATTCACCTTGTCCTCAAGGTGAAGATATCGAGATAATAGTAGGCTTAACGGTCTTCCTCCTGAATTCCACAGCTGAAAATATAGAAACCAAGTTATGTAGAAAACATAATAATTCCGCCTAGGATCCCATGGCTTGAACCATGAGAGCCAAGCTATGGATAAAAATGAGCATCCGCCAAGGTTTAGTGTTCTGCTTCCTTTACCCTTCTTTGCCACAAAACAGAGTATAGTTGTACCCTTAATACCAATAGTCAATACCAAATGAAGCCCCTTAAACTTCAAAACCATTGCACTCCTATCAGGGTCCCATATCTTGGAGGAGAATGATTGAGTTATACATGAAACATAAAAAATTCCTCTTGGATCGTATGCTCTGTTTTGGGTGTTATTTCCGATCCAAAAACAGAGAGTATTGTTGCAGCTGAAAAGTGTCCCTCCCTTGCACTTAAAAATGAGGTATCATGCTTCCATCTTGAATGGTTGCACTTCCTTGGGTGAGAAATGAAATTGGAGATTGCCAAACAAACAACATGATTCCTCTATCCCTTAACTACTATGGCTTTTGGATGGTGAGGGCTGAGGGGAGATTGCCAAGTGAAGCTTTGTTTTATTGGGACTGTTTTCAGAAGGCTGGAAATTCAGCAACCTCAGAAGCAGCAGCTCAGTTAGTAAAATTTTAATTCAGTAGCAGCGGCTAGTGTTAGGTACCGAGCATGGGCTTCATAACAACAAATGAGACAAATAGAGAATTATAGAGGAAACATAATTATATTAAGGAGAAGGTAATCAAGGGGAGGGGCATTCTGCATATTTTCCTTTAGGTTGGGAAGAGAGTATCATTGCTTTTCTTGGGATTACACTCATAACTTGTGTATTGTTGGGCAAGTATGTTAAATGGTTTGCCATTGAGAAAACTTCTTTTTCAGCTTTTATACTCAAAGGGAACTCTTCTCTTTTCTAACAAGTAGCAATTCTTACTGCAAGGCCTACAAGCACGCAATGGATTGTGAATTGGATTGAATAGCTATTGAAGAAAATGCACTCAGTGGTCAATGTATTAATTTGCTCTTTACTTTGTGTGATTGCACTTGACATGTGCTTCATTGATGATGCTACTGTCTTACAGCTTCACTCATTTTTACTAGGAAAAATCCTACCATTAGGGAGTATGAGCTGCTGCACCCCAAGATTTCTTACACACCCCAAGATTTTATGTGAAATAACCCTTTTTCTCCCATCCCTTCCCTTCCCTTCCAAAACTCTCCATCCAAACACGCCACAAGTTTCTATGTGAAATGCACACGTAATTTATGTTATTGCTAGCATTTGTTATGATAAAGAGATGATTGTCCAACTTATTTTGCTTCCATTTTGAAACTAATTGATGCAGGATCGCGATGAAAGCACAGAAAGTCTCCAGAAAATGTTGCCTGTTGTATCCTTCTCTATTGGTGATTCAGCCGAATTTCTTTATGGTGATCATAGGGATGTTGCGAATGCAGAAAATGTACTTCTAGAATCAGGAGACGTATTAATATTTGGCGGTGAATCACGACATGTCTTCCATGGTGTGTCCTCTATCATACCAGATTCTGCCCCGCAAGAATTGCTGCAAGATACTTGCCTTCGTCCTGGCCGCCTCAATCTTACATTCAGGCAGTATTAATCCTCGTGTTGATATATTAATTATTTTTTGCCTAGTTTACATGAAGAAGATTTTTGGCTGCTTAGTTTCCAGCCTTGGTTGGATCTTAGTAGGCATTTGATGCTTTTGCCTGTCAACTATTTTGCTAAAAAAAGTGCCTGTACTTTGTAATCAGCAATTCTATAAATTCTCTTATAGTCATGCATTTTATACTTCAAACTATTTTTGTGTCTTGGGATTGCAAAAACCGATTGTTCTATGCACACGCGCGCACATATATATATGGATAGGATTTGTTGACACCAAATGTAAGTCAAAAGACTTACACCGAATCTCAACCATGTAATGATATTTAGCTTAGAAAATTAAAAATTAAATAAAGACCACGTGACCTTGTTTATAGAGATACTTTTTCCTTTTTTACGATTTTTAATTGATACAGTTATAAGATAACACTGTCACTCGTGCCATTTTGTGATCTATCTCAACTTTTTTCTGTGATAATCGACAAAATCAATGTGAGTTACTAATACTACCTATGGTGTGTAACAATTTTTGTCTTGAGACAAACATATGATGTATAACTCCATGAAAGTTCTCGTCAAAAACAAACTCCATTAAAAAGATTTCTTGCTCGTTGAAAATTTTATTTCACTACACATGTGCTCTTCCCAAAAGCACTACAGTTGACTCTGGTGGAAAATACTGAACACAACAATCAGTCACCAACGAAGTGAAACCAGTCATATCTTTTTTTTAAGCAACCACTCATATCTATTCATGGCTGGCATCCTATGATAATTCCTTAACTAATAACTAAAATTAGAGGTGTCAAAATGATCTATTTATCCGATGGATATCCAGTCCATCCATGATAAAATCCATCCAATCCATCCATTTCAAAAAAATTTTAACTGACGGGATTGGATATATCCATTTATTTTACCACGCTTCTAACCCCCTACTACTCGCTCGCTAAACCCCATACCACCTTTTAGTCCCAAAATACCCATGAATTTAAAACATTTTTTTTAAACATTAACTACGGTTCGGCCATGCGTGCACCAAACCTGTTAAGTGTGGTTCGGCCATGCGTGCATTGAACCGGTTCGCACTTGGCAATGACGAACCTCCCTGATTGTTGCTGGATGCTGAGTTGTTTAATTTTAACTTATTTTTAACGATTCGATTTATTCTTTGCTAACACTAGTATGACTAACACTAGTTGTTTAATTTTAACTGATTTTTAACGATTCGATTTATTCTTTACTAACACTAATATGGTTAACACCAGTTGTTTAATTTTAATTGATTTTTAACGATTCGATTTATTCTTTGCTAACACTAGTATGACTACCACTAGTTGTTTAATTTTAACTGATTTTTAACGATTCGATTTATTCTTTACTAACACTAGTATGGTTAACACTAGTTGTTTAATTTTAACTGATTTTTAACGATTCGATTTATTCATTCCACGATTTATTTTTTTAGACTTTTTCGGTTTCTATGACTTGTTGCACTTATCTATAATAGGTGTGATCGAACGTGAGCCGTTGATTTAAAACAATCAAAACCGTTAAACTTATAACCGTTGGGGAGAATTCAAAAATTTAGCCGTTGACTGGACGGTGGAGTGGGTTCGGCGCACGTCTGATCGATTTGGATCGGCACACGCTTGGTCGAACCTAGTCAAAACATAATTTGGGGTGTCTGAGTAAATTTTGACTGGTTCGGCGCAGCGAGATTCGATCAAGTTCGATCAACCGTGCGCCGAACCGTGCATAATCTTTTAAAAAAATAATAAAAACCAAATTTCAGTAAGGGCTTTTGGTCTTTTCACACCAAAAGGGGGGTTGTACGAAGCATGATCCGTCCATTATTTTTTTGGATCCATTGGATTATCAAAACTACAAAAAAAAAAATCCAATGGATAATTATAAAATAAAAATTACCAAAAAAATTAATAATATTTCCTTTGAGTTTTTTGTTTTTTTGGAAGCAATTCAGTTTTCAGTTTTTTGTTTTAAAAAAAACTTTTATATATATATATATATAGAAAATATTATCGGACAGCTGGTCCTCAGGCGTGCAGATGTTGGTAACAAGAACGCTCGCCAAGGAAAGCTCGCCACTAATTGGGAAGGACCGTACCGAGTCGTCAACAAGACCGGCAGAGGGGCGTACGAGCTAGAGACCATGGAGGGGGCGACTATCCCCAGAACATGGAACAGTGATAAATTCAAGCAGTACTACGTTTAGTACACCAATTTGTAACCGAGGAACCATTGAATGAATAAACGTCAGGCGAGCGCTCTTTTTCCCCACTGGGGTTTTTTACAGAGACCCGTCTTTTAAAGTTAGACTTGTAATTTAATTTCATGCAAGATTGTATGACCGGCCGCTCTCCATGCTAGGCAACAGAGCGACCGTAGGGCCACCAAATTGGGCCAAAGCGAGAGCCACCGAGTTGGCCCACAACGAGTGCCGTCGAACGGCCCAAAATAAGTGTCATCGAATGACCAAGGGTCAAGCAATGACCCACCAACGAGCGTAGGCCGCCGAGCGGCCTACATCGAATGCTTTCGAAAAGCGCGAATGGGTCAACGATCGGCCTAAAATGAGAGCCTTCGAAAGGCCCAGCATAGTGCCTTGGAAAGGCCTAATACAGCGGCCTACGATCGGCCTAGAATTCGTAACTTAGAAGATTGCGAAGGAATAAGGCGGGAAAAGAAAGGTGTTGCTAACTTCTTGGAACGACCAAGGATCACTGACCGTTTGCGGATCACCTTGCCTTCATCATCTTCATAGGCAAGACGATCTCTTCGCCCTCGACCATGTGATCGGGCTGCACCATCCTACTGTCGTACTGGAGGCCACGGGCTGCGGGCACCTTCATTTGGGCTACGTCATTGTCAAATTGAAAGATGGCCGCCCTTCTTGCCACCCCGGCTACCTCAGCGACCTTGGCATGGATGGCGGCCTGTTTGTCCTCCTCAAAGCGAGCGATCTTGGCTTTAAGGGTCTTCACCACTTCTGCAAGTTCTTTGTTCCTGGCCGCCATTCTGGCCTTGTCTTCCTCCGCCAGCTGTTTGTCTTTTTCGGCGGCCACCAACTTAGCCTTGGTCCATGCTCTGCAGCGCGATCTCGGTTCAAGTTCCTTAAGCTTTCGATCGGCCGCATCCCTCTCTGCTTCAGCACCTGAAATGAAAAACAATGGTCAGCGGACGGCCTAGGTACATACGGTCGAGATGTCAACAAAGTGAGCAACTTACGTGCTTGATTGGTTCTCAACTCCTTCAGCACCTTACTAGAAGACTTGCATAGGTCGCCACAGAAGTCTAAGGGGTCCTTCTTAAAACGCCTGACATCCTCCTCAATCAAGTCTTCGATCTCGAAGGTGGGGGACTCGACCCAGATTTCTTCTTCTCTCCTAGGCCGCTTATTTGGGGTGCGTCCATCTTTGCCTTGGGAGCCGCTGTAACACCCATTTTCTACTCCTCAATATACACGTCATTATCAGAGTAATTTCCTTTTCAAAAATATTAATTTAATTGGTAGAAAAGAAATGCTACCTCAAATCATAAAACTCATCATTTGCACTCATTAAAGTTTGTGCAAGAAACCACCGCCATAAAAATTAAACCTCATAAAATCAACATGTCACAAAGTGGAATACAATAATAGCTCACTAAGCCCTCAAACATATCTTATATCCTCAACATAGTCATTAAACAGCTTAATTCATAACTAATAAACGTCAACTACGCCCCTAGGTGCTACAGATCGAGAGGCGACTCGACGGCACAACCCAATAGCTAACACGAAGGCATCAAGACCTTCACTCGCTGTTACTGCAGCTGCGTTGCCACAAAAGAGCAACATTCCAAGCGTATGGGTGAGAATTTCAAAAAACAAAATCAATCACATAGTAAAGTAATGAAAACAAACAATCATACAACATCATTATCAACATCATATCATCTTCGCCAAACACCAACTCAAACCACAATTGACAAAGAAGTCACGATCCATGAATATGCATGTAAATGCAACCCACACTGGTATATGCATGATGGTACCATAATCGCCACAATAAGCCACTAGGGGCACACCGTCATCAATAAGAGGCCTAAGCCTATTCGCCGCAAGAGGCCAAGCCTATTCGTCACATTATGCACATGCTATGAGACTCTATGGACACATGTGCAATTCGGTCATAAAACACTTATAGAGTGTATTCGCTGCAATTCATCGCAATCACATTACAAAGATCATTATAATCATACTCATAGAGTATATTCGTCACAAGTCATCATAATTCAGGTTACATCATCATCACACATATCCCTTTGAATTTGGGTAACAACACGTTTAGAGTTTAGAAAAACATCCCGTTTTAATTTATAAAACATCACATATTAATTTGGAGGACATCATATTTTAAATTCGGAAAAATGACACCACATTTTCAAGCTTGGAACTCACTACATTTGAATTGGGGAAAACTTCACATTTTTATTAGTGGAAACATCACATTTTTGTGGAAGAAACATCATATTTTTAATGGAAGAAACATCATATTTTTAATGGAAGAAACATCATCTTTTTAATGGAAGAAACATCATCTTTTTAATGAAAGAAACATCATATTTTTAGTGGAAGAAACATCATATTTTTGTGGAGAAAACATCACCTTTTAAAAATCACAAAACAAGTGAGAAAACTCGCAAAAAAAGCGCGAGAATGGTGACTCGCGCTCGGAGCGCGAGCCGGGCGCGATCGAGGCACGATTAGGCGAGAACAAAGATGCCACAAATAGCAGATGCACTTGCGCTGGAGCGCGATCGCAGCGCGCAAGCGCGGCGCGATTGGGCAAGAACAACATGCCACAAATGCAGTGCACTTACGCTGAGCGCGATCGCGCAATAAGCAAGCGCAGGCGCGATTGCGCGCAGCCACAATAAATGTGCGTAAAATTCGGATCATCAACACCAAAAATACGCTTTTAATCACCAAATCAATCATCAAATCATCACTAATAGTTCATCAAGAACAATCAACAATTCATCAACATAAAACATCAAATTTAATCAAGAACACCCTCGCATTTTCATTCCAACGAATCATCAAATTCTTACAATACCATCAATTTCATCAAAACCAACCAAAACTCTTCAACAATACGAAATCATCAAACATCATCAAATTCAGCCACAAAATCAATTCCATAAACCCCACAAAACCCCACTATATACTCAATCATGTTAAACCGAAACGCTCACCCTTACCTCGAATTTGTATGATCCGGAAACAACGACGAAGGAGTCACGTACAAAAACCCAGCAACTCCTTATCTCAGTAACTGACTTCGGGGACTCCCACTGCAACACTGCATCAACTTTGGAAGGGTCCACCGCAATCCCCTCACTAGAAATCACATGACCGAGGAAACTGACTTCTTTCAACCAAAACTCACACTTGGACAACTTCGCATATAGCTTTCGATCCCTCAAAATTTCCAACACCAATCTCAGATGCCCCGCATGCTCCTCTTCCGACTTAGAGTAAATTAGAATATCATCAATGAAAACCACCACAAACTTGTCCAGATACTCGCGAAAAATTTGATTCATGTACCCCATGAATACCCCCGGCGCATTAGTCACACCGAAAGGCATTACAGAATACTCATAGTGCCCATATCTCGTCCTAAACGCCGTCTTCTGGACGTCTTCATCTTTTACTTTGATCTAGTGATAGCCAGACCTTAAGTCAATCTTGCTGAATACTTTAGCACCCACTAACTGATCCATCAAGTCATCAATTCTTGGCAACAGATACTTGTTCTTGATTGTAACTTTATTCAATTGACGGTAGTCTACACACAACCTCATACTACCATCTTTCTTTTTCACTAGCAACACCGGAGCTCCCCACGGCGACACACTCGGTCTTACAAACTTCTTTGCTAATAATTCCTCAAGTTGCTTTTTCAATTCCGCCAACTCAGACGCAGACATTCTATATGGTGCCATAGACACAGGCTTAGTGCCGTGAACTAGGTCAATAGTAAACTCCACCTCCTCTCTCGTGGCACATCCGAATCTCATCAGAAACACCTCGTAAAACTCTCACACTACTCGCAACTCGTCAATCTTCGCTGGCTCTCGCAGACAACGACGCTAACAGAGAAAAAAAATTGGACCTCTTCCTCATCTCCTATGAAATCGACCACAGATATCAAATCGATTTCTCTCCGCTAAGCAAAACTCACGGACCTTTCACGGCGGTTGATATGAACATGGTTATCAACTAACTACCCATACCTGCAATGACATCCATTCCACTCAACAAACAAATCGAGTCAACCAAAAATTCTCTACCATACATGGATACAAGACATTTAGCACAAACAATGGAGGTGGTCACCAACCCTTAGTGGAGTATCGATAACCATCTCTCTTAACATATCGCATAAGGTAAGACTTAGCTTCTCAACACAAGCAAAGCAAGAATAAAACTATGGGTAGCACCCGTATCAATAATAGCAATAAGAGGGAAATCATTGATATAACACGCACTCTCGAATCTCATTCACCACATCGATCCAAATGAGAGCGAATACCTTCCATACGACCTCTCCTTTCTTGGGGTTTTGGACACCGTGCACCGACGTGTCCACTCTCCTCACAATTGAAGCATACTACATCCTTCTTATCACAGTTGGAAGACATGTGTCCCTCTTTTCCACACCGGTAGCATCTCTTCTTATCCTCATATGGCTTACCACGACTTGAGAAGTTCTTTTGCTTTTCTTTCATAACTCTGGAGAAGGCATTATTGTCCTCCTCAAAAATCCTGGCGCTATTAACAAACAAGGGAAACACACTGATTTGTTGATACCCTATGGCTCTCTTAATATCAGCACGTAACCCGTTCTCAAACTTAATGCATTTATAGAACTCCGCACCTTCTCCATTATAATGCGGATAAAATTTGGACAACTCAATAAACTTTGCAGCATATTCAGTTACAGACATGCTACCTTGTTCAAGCCTCAAAAACTCAACCTCTTTCTTTCCGCGAACATCCTCCGGATAGTATTTTCTCTTGAACTCCTCTCAAACACAAAACCAAGTAATCCCCTCGTTGGCGGCCGTCACAACCGCGACTAGTCGTCATCCACCGCCATACGCCTCTTTCTTCAACATGTGCGTACCGTAACGGACCTTCTGAGCATCGGTACAATCCATGACGCGGAAGATCCTCTCCAGCTCACTCAGCCACTCAAGGGCACCATCAGGATTATACCCGCCTTCAAAAGTAGGAGGGTTCTCTCGCCGAACGTACCAAACTACGCGTCCCCAAAGACCGATAGCATCGGGTATGTTACCCACAACCGCAGCTATAGCCTGCAAAGCAGCAGCAAGTGCAACATCGTTCCGTCCTGCCATTCTAGCACTGCAACAAAGAATAGAATTCAGAAATGAGTAGCAAAACTCAAATACTACTCGACTCGACGACTCAACAACCGGCCGGACAGACCGAACTGCTCTGATACCACTAATGTAACACCCCTTTTCTACCCCTCAATTTACACGTCATTATCAGAGTAATTTCCTTTTCAAAAATATTAATTTAATTGGTAGAAAAGAAATGCTACCTCGTCATAAAAACTCATCATTTGCACTCTTTAAAGTTTGTGCAGTAAAACCACCGTCATAAATATTAAACCTCTTAAAATCAACATGTCACAGCGGAATACAATAATAGCTCACTAAGCCCCTCAAACATATCTTATATCCTCAACATAGTCATTAAACAGCTTAATTCATAACTAATAAACGTCAACTACGCCCCTAGGTGCTACGGTATCGAAAGCTTAACTTTACAAAACAAAACCCAATAGCTAACACGTAAAGCGTAAAGAAGACCTTCACTCGCTTACACTTACAGCGTTGCCACAAAAAGAGCAACATTCCAAGCGTATGGGTGAGAATTTCAAAAAACAAAATCAAGCACATAGTAAAGTAATGAAAACAAACAATCATACAACATCATTATCAACATCATATCATCTTCGCCAAACACCAACTCAAACCACAATTGACAAAGAAGTCACAACCATGAATATGCATGTAAATGCAACCCACACTGGTATATGCATGATGGTACCATAATCGTCACAATAAGCCACTAGGGCACACAAGTCATCAATAAGAGGCCTAAGCCTATTCGCCGCAAGAGGCCAAGCCTTTTCGTCACATTATGCATATGCTATGAGACTCTATGGACACATGTGCAATTCGTCATAAAACACTTATAGAGTGTATTCGCGCAATTCATCGCAATCACATTACAAAGATCATTATAATCATACTCGAGAGTATATTCGCTACAAGTCATCATAATTCAAAGTTACATCATCATCACACATATCCCTTTGAAATTTGGGTAACAACACGTTTAGAGTTTAGAAAAACATCCCGTTTTAATTTATAAAACATCACATATTAATTTGGAGGACATCATATTTTAAATTCGGAAAAATGACACCACATTTTCAAGCTTGGAACTCACTACATTTGAATTGGGGAAAACGTCACATTTTTATTAGTGGAAACATCACATTTTTGTGTAAGAAACATCATATTTTTAATGGAAGAAACATCATATTATTAATGGAAGAAACATCATCTTTTTAATGGAAGAAACATCATCTTTTTAATGGAAGAAACATCATCTTTTTAATGGAAGAAACATCATATTTTTAGTGGAAGAAACATCATATTTTTGTGGAGAAAACATCACCTTTTAAAAACTGCGAAAACAGTGAGAAAACAATAAAAAAAGCGTGAGAAACAATGTGACTCGCGCGCGCGCGAGTCAAGCGCGATCGAGGCGCGATTGGGCGGAGAACAAAGATGCCACGCAGCAGATGCACTTGCGCCGAGCGCGACAAAGAATAAGCAGCGGGCGCTATTGGGCGCAAGAACAAAGATGCCACAACGCAAAGAATTGGTCTCTTTCAAGTAATAATAAAGAGTTTATATAGTATTTAGTGTGATATAAGATATCTTGAGTGATTTGAATGGTTATAGTTATTTATAGGCCATTTTGGATATATAGTGGTATGTTTGATGTTTTTGTTCATGCGCTCACGTCGTGCGCATCAAATGCTCCTGTGACCGATCCTCGCATCAAATCTGCACTACTTGGTGAATAAGCAGCCTGTTTCATGAGCATCCACTTGCAATTGATGACCTCATGCTTAGTCTTCTGAAGCCATCCCACCTTGTATAGTAGGCGCCTACCATTCACACATAGCCATAGGGTAGCTTTGAAGAGTCATCAACATAGGGACACATATATGTTCATACATCATGAGACCTCCCTATACACTTGTCAAAGATCTTATCCATGCAAACAATCACTGAAAGTAACTACACATTATGATCCACTCAAGATTACTTCAACATGAAGGAAGGAAGCACCTCTCTTGAAGGCTATAAAAGGACCTCACATCTTCATTTGAAAATATATCACATCCATAAGTTAGATCAAAATTTCAATATACATAGTTAGTTTTTATATTTTTAGAGGAAGAGGAAGGAATTCATAAATCCTCCTTAACTCATTTTCATAGTGTTTGTATAGTGCTAAGGAGTAATGCTAGTGCATTGCTAGAAGATTTCATACAAAGGTTTTCAACATTTGTAACTTTACTCTTGTTGTTTCTCTTTTGTGATTTATATATATATAAACATGGTCTATTCAGTTTATATATATATCTTGCAATGTCTCTTGTTAGCTAAACCTTTCTTAGTTGGAATGTTGTAATCATTTAATGAGCTTTTAAGTAAGTATGATGCATGTATGTATGTTTGTACTTTAGTTCTTGCTTGATAATCTTTCCAAACTTATTTTGAACTTGATCACTTAGAATAAGTAAGATTTGTAAATGACCGTAAATGGCTTACAATTAAGAACTCAAGAACTAATATGGGTGAGTGTTTTACATAAAGAAAACTTTGTGAAAACCATGCTAAGTCCTAGAGATAGGATAGTATAGTCCATAGGATAATTGTGGGTACTTAAAATACAAGAGTGAATTTATTTAAGCAAATTGGATAATTGTTAGGAGGCAAGATTGACTCTAACACCCCTTTCTTTACTGCATAGAACAAGGATCATAAGAGCTGGTAATGATACTCTGAAGAAAGTGACCGAAAGACACATAGCTAATGCAACAAGATTCAAAGGCAACCGCATCACATACTGCATCAAACACTTATAAGTAAATTACTTGATGAAAACATTCCAACTAGCTTTTCTCTTTTACACTATCAACATTTTTACTTTGCTTTCTAACTTAGTTGTGATCATCAAACAAAAAAACCAAAATTATTTTGTTACTTTGTTACTTTACACTTTATTACTTTATATTAATTTTAAAAGTGAGTTTTTCAATCTCTGTGGGTTCGATCTTTTACTACTTGTTTTTGACAAGTGTATACTTGCACACAAGTGTATGTGATTTCCATACACCAAAGAAATTACACAATAAATTTGCGTAAAATTCGGATCATCAACACCAAAAATACGCTTTAATCACCAAATCAATCATCAAATCATCACTAATAGTTCATCAAGAACAATCAACAATTCATCAACATAAAACATCAAATTTAATCAAGAACACCCTCGCATTTTCATTCCAACGAATCATCAAATTCTTACAATACCATCAATTTCATCAAAACCAACCAAAACTCTTCAACAATACAAAATCATCAAACATCATCAAATTCAGCCACACAATCAATTCCCATAAACCCCACAAAACCCCACTATATACTCAATCATGTTAAACCGAAACGCTCACCCTTACCTCGAATTTGTATGATCCGAAAACAACGACGAAGGAGTCACGTACAAAAACCCAACAACACACGATTAATGATACCACATGGATCACATAAGTATGATTAATGATAGAGATAGACCTATGAGGGATTATGCTCAGTTTGATCATCAAAACATGCAAACTAGCATAAATAGACCTCATATTGATGCCATGCATTTTGAATTTAAGCCTATGATGTTTCAAATGCTTCAAACTATTGGTCAATTTGGAGGATCTCCTCATGAAGATCCTCATTTGCATTTAAGGCAATTTCTAGAAGTATGTAGTAATTTTATCATACCTGGTGTTAGTGAAAATGCATGTAGATTAAGGTTATTTCCATATTCTTTGAAAGATAGAGCCAAGGCTTGGCTAAATTCTTTAGAGCCTAACTCTATCCATTCATGGAATGAAATGGCTGAAAAATTTTTAGTAAAATATTTCCCACCTATCAAAAATGCCAGGTTAATAAATGATATTACATCTTTTAGACAAAAAGAGTTTGAATCTTTATTTGAAGCATGGGAAAGATGGAAGGAACTTCTAAGAAAATGTCCTCATCATGGTTTACTCATTATTATTCAAATGGAAACATTTTATCATGGTTTAGAACCTCAAACCAGAATAATAATACTTGATGCATCATCCGGTGGAGTGTTATTAAATCACATATAATGAAGCATGTTAATTGATAGATAGAATAGCAGCTAATAGCTCTAGTTGGCCTACTGAGAGGGTGAGTGCCCAAAAGAAACCATCAGGGGTACATGAAATCAATGATATATCAGCCCTATCTGCTCAAGTGGCAACTTTAGCTAACTTGATGAAAAACTTCACTTCTGGCAATGCTACTGCATCTAATGCAGCTGCATCACCGCACAAAGACTGGCTGCAAAGAGTAGAACAAGTACCTCCAGGCACACCTAGTTGTGTGTACTGTGGAGGAGGTCACTTGTATGAGGAGTGTTCTAGCAACCCTATCTCTATAAATTATGTAGGATATAATAGAAATAACAACCCTTATTCCAACACTTATAATCCAGATTGGAACAATCACCCAGATTTTTGGTGGGGGAGTAACAATGTTGCTGCACCATCTACTCCACCAGAATTTCCTTCTCAACATGACCAAAGACCATTTGCACCAGAAATGGAAAACTCCTTGGAATCTCTAATGAAAGCATTTATGAGTGAAACAAGAGAATTTATGAGTGATGTAAAAAGCTCAATCCAAACTCAAGATGTTTCCATTAAGAATTTAGAGAATCAAGTAGGTCAATTAGCCACAGCTTTGTATCAAAGGCCACAAGGTGCCTTACCTTCAAATACAGAAGCTACTCCTTCCCAAAGGCAAGGAAAGGAACATGTTAAGGCTATTTCTTTAAGAAGTGGTAAGGATCTTATAGAGTCAACTGAGATGGAAAGTGTAGAAAAGGGAGAAAAAACCAAAAATCAAAAAGAAAGCAATGCAGAAGCATTTAATGCTCCTGCATCACAAAAAGTTCAAAGTCCACTACCTAAGTTAGTACCTGAATACCCTCCTTCTCCTTATCCTCAAAGATTGAAAAAAGCTCATGAGGAGAAACAATTTACCAAATTCTTAGAGGTACTAAAGCATATACACATCAATGTTCCCTTAGTTGAAGCACTCCAACAAATGCCAAACTATTCCAAATTTATGAAAGATGTGCTTACTAAGAGAAGAAGATTAGGAGAGTTTGAAACAGTTGTCATGACAAAAGAGTGTAGTTTGCTTATGCAAAATAAGATTCCTAGGAAATTGAAGGATCCAGGTAGTTTTACAATTCCATTTTCTATAGGAAAATCCTATACTGGTAAAGCTTTATGTGATTTAGGTGCAAGCATCAACTTGATGCCTAAATCTATTTTTGACCAGTTAGAAATTGGAAATGCAAAACCAACCATCGTGACACTTCAATTAGGTAGCAAAATAGCCTATCCTGAAGGTATCATAGAAGACATCTTAGTTAAGGTAGATAAATTTGTATTCCCTGTAGATTTTGTTATCCTTGACTTTGATGCAGATAAGGAAGTGCCTATTATCCTAGGTAGACCATTTTTAGCAACTGGTAAAACCATAATTGATGTACAGAAAGGTGAACTCACTATGAGAGTGAATGATCAAGAGATAAAATTCAATGTAATGAATGCTATGAAGTATCCTGCTGAAAACACAGAAGAGTGTTCATCCTTAGTGTCTCTAGATCAATTGGTAGAAAAACAGTTTTACAAACAGTATGATCAATTAGCCAATACAGATGCATTAGATGCAAAGAAATTTACTAGATGATGAAATACTAGAAAAGAAAATCTACCAATAGAAAACTCTTGTAAGGAAGTGTGGGCTAGGACTTATGAACCACTCAATCTTGAGGATCCAATTCTCAAGAAGAACTTACCCTCAATAGAACAACCTCCTAAGTTAGAATTGAAGATACTGCCTGAACACCTTAATTACGCCTTCTTAGGAACAAATGAGACTTTACCTGTTATCATTGCCTCTGATTTAACATCAGAACATGAGAGTAATCTCATTAGTACTCTACAGAAGCATACTCAAGCAATAGGTTGGCAAATGTCTGATATCAAGGGAATTAGTCCTTCTATGTGCATGCATAGAATCATATTGGAAGAAAATTCCAAGAATAGTATAGAAAGTCAAAGAAGACTAAACCCTATTATGAAAAAGGTTGTGAAAAAAGAGATCATTAAGTTGCTAGATGCTAGCAAAATGTACTATAGTGAACATGTGGTGAGAGACAAAATCACCACCCTTTTGCAAAATCTCTAAACAAAAAGAGGAATGCAGGATACTAATGCAGCTACATCAAGTGCATCTGCACTGAAGAAAAGAATGTTCCCTGCACTCAAATTTCAAAAATCAAAGAGGAAGCATTCTGCAGCAAAACCTACTAATGCTACTGCATCAGGATTTGCAACTACACTGAAGGAGAAGGTGCATCCGCACTCGCTTGAAACACCAAAGAAGCAACCAAAAGAGAAGAAGCAGAAGGTGAAACACACTCCTCCTATCAGGCAGAGCACCAGAACAAGGAGTGGAGCAAAGAGATGAGTATCATTTACAAGTTTTCATATGTTCACCTGCTATAGTTGTGTTTCTACTATCTAAAACTATTTCCTGGTTGTTGTTCTTAATCCCTCTCCCCTATTTTAACAAACTTGATTTGTGTTTTCTGAACACTTAGCAGTGAGGACACTGCTACCCCTTAAGTTTGGGGGGGATTTATCTTGCATGTTATGTTTAAATATGTTTGTTTTTTATCTAGTATGTTGTGTGTTTAATTATATCTGTTTTATATAGTAAATATATATATGTTTTAAAGTAGTTTATAGTTTGTTTAAATATTAGATGTACTTAACAGAGTAGTATCTAAGTATTTTAGTAGAAAGATCAGTTTTTCAAAAATATGGTGAAAGCCCTATGGGTGGAATTTCAATGATGAAAAAGAGAAAAAAGAAGCCTTATTTCTTAGAAAATAACCAAAATTATTTTTACTTCAACACTTCAAAACTGAGTTTGTGAAAAGAACCTTGCTATTTAAAGATCAATCTGATGCAAGGGGAATTTTTGGTAAGCTTAGGTCAAAACAAAGCTTTACTAAAAAGAAAGAAGAGCTTAAAGAATTAAGTTTGGGGGTGTTTTATGAAAACAAAGGCTGAATTTGAAAAGTATAAAGAGTAAACAATGTAGAAAAAGAATACAAAAATGTGGACAAAGCCATATCCTGAATCTTTTGAAACTATACTGTGCTAAGTACATGAATGCATTTGGAGGTCAAAGACTGTGCCATTCGAGAATAAATGTATCCGGAGGATAGTTCAAAAAGCGAACCTATGCCAAAGTGCAAAGAAAAAATATATGCATCTGGAGGTCAAAGACTCATGCCAAAGTGCATTTGCATCCGGAGGTCGATGAGGAAGGTAATATTAGCTAGCAAAAGAAAAAGCATCATCAATACAAAAGCATCAATGCAAATCAGATCAAGAAAAGCAAAAATGCAGAAAAAATCAATGCACAAATCACTTCAAAGAAGTATTGCATCTGCACAAAAAGATCCACACAAAAAAAAAATAGAAAAATGCATTGGCTCAAAAGCTTTGAAAGATTCAAACCAAGCCCTTTGATTTTAGAACTCCCCAACACTTGAGAAAATTTTATGAGTCTAATCTCTCTTTTGAAAAATATTTTGGTGTGACCAAAGATGAACCAATCCTTTCAAAAGGCTAGGAAGAAATTTTTCACTTAGTCTTGGAACCAATCTCAACTCAGTGGGTTCACACACACAAAAGAGTTTGAATAGCTTTGGTAGTTTTGAAGAAATAAAGGCACAAAAAAAGATTGTTGAGAATTGAAGTTCATAGGGAACTCCACATAAAAATTCAAAAATCAAACTGATCTATCTTCTAGAATTATAGTTTTTAATAGTTTGTCTTTGTCATTACTTGCGGACAAGCAATGGTTTAAGTTTGGGGGTGTGATAACTCTATTTTATATAGAGTATTTCATATGTTTAAACTTAGTAATTGGTCTCTTTCAAGTAATAATAAAGAGTTTATATAGTATTTAGTGTGATATATGATATCTTGAGTGATTTGAATGGTTATAGTTATTTATAGGCCATTTTGGATATATAGTGGTATGTTTGATGTTTTTGTTCATCACGGTCTCAATGTCGTCTCGCATCAAATGCTCTCAGACCGATCCTCGCATCAAATCAGCACTACTTGGTGAATAAGCACTGCTTTCATGAGCATCCACTTGCAATTGATGACCTCATGCTTAGTCTTCTGAAGCCATCCCACCTTGTATAGTAGGCGCCTACCATTCACACATAGCCATAGGGTAGCTTTGAAGAGTCATCAACATAGGGACACATATATGTTCATACATCATGAGACCTCCCTATACACTTGTCAAAGATCTTATCCATGCAAACAACTGCTGGAAAGTAACTACAGCTATGATCCACTCAAGATTACTTCAACATGAAGGAAGGAAGCACCTCTCTTGAAGGCTATAAAAGGACCTCACATCTTCATTTGAAAATATATCACATCCATAAGTTAGATCAAAATTTCAATATACATAGTTAGTTTTTATATTTTTAGAGGAAGAGGAAGGAATTCATAAATCCTCCTTAACTCATTTTCATAGTGTTTGTATAGTGCTAAGGAGTAATGCTAGTGCATTGCTAGAAGATTTCATACAAAGGTTTTCAACATTTGTAACTTTACTCTTGTTGTTTCTCTTTTGTGATTTATATATATATAAACATGGTCTATTCAGTTTATATATATATCTTGCAATGTCTCTTGTTAGCTAAACCTTTCTTAGTTGGAATGTTGTAATCATTTAATGAGCTTTTAAGTAAGTATGATGCATGTATGTATGTTTGTACTTTAGTTCTTGCTTGATAATCTTTCCAAACTTATTTTGAACTTGATCACTTAGAATAAGTAAGATTTGTAAATGACCAGAAATGGCTTACAATTAAGAACTCAAGAACTAATATGGGTGAGTGTTTTACATAAAGAAAACTTTGTGAAAACCATGCTAAGTCCTAGAGATAGGATAGTATAGTCCATAGGATAATTGTGGGTACTTAAAATACAAGAGTGAATTTATTTAAGCAAATTGGATAATTGTTAGGAGGCAAGATTGGCACTAACACCCCTTTCTTTACTGCATAGAACAAGGATCATAAGAGCTGGTAATGATACTCTGAAGAAAGTGACCGAAAGACACATAGCTAATGCAACAAAGATTCAAAGGTCAAATGCATCACATAACTTGCATCAAACACTTATAAGTAAATTACTTGATGAAAACATTCCAACTAGCTTTTCTCTTTTACACTATCAACATTTTTACTTTGCTTTCTAACTTAGTTGTGATCATCAAACAAAAAAACCAAAATTATTTTGTTACTTTGTTACTTTACACTTTATTACTTTATATTAATTTTAAAAGTGAGTTTTTCAATCTCTGTGGGTTCGATCTTTTTACTACTTGTTTTTGGACAGTGTATACTTGCACACAAGTGTATGTGATTTCCATACACCAGCAGCCACAGCGAAATTTGCAGAAAATTCAGATCATCAACACCAAAAATACGTTTTAATCACCAAATCAATCATCAAATCATCACTAATAGTTCATCAAGAACAATCAACAATTCATCAACATAAAACATCAAATTTAATCAAGAACACCCTCGCATTTTCATTCCAACGAATCATCAAATTCTTACAATACCATCATTTTCATCAAAACCAACCAAAACTCTTCAACAATACAAAATCATCAAACATCATCAAATTCAGCCACAAAATCAATTCCCATAAACCCCACAAAACCCCACTATATACTCAATCATGTTAAACCGAAACGCTCACCCTTACCTCGAATTTGTATGATCCGAAAACAACGACGAAGGAGTCACGTACAAAAACCCAACAACACACGAACGAAACTTCTTCTTCTTCCTTCGGAAACGTAGCCACGCTCTCCCCTTCGATAAATGAGGAATCAACACAATGGAGGTTAGGGATTGAAGGCTACAACACAAGGAAAAGGAGGAAAAACGGCATAGAAGGATCAAGAATTCTCACTTGAAGAAAAACTTGCGAAGATTCTCCTTTTTCCTCTCCTTTTTTTGCGCTAAATGCTCCCTTCCTCTCTCTCAATTCTGATTTCTTTCTCTCAAAGTGTGAGAATGAGAGAAGCTTGGCTTAGACCCCTAGGGTTTAAGCTGTGGGCTCAGCAAGCGATGGGCTTCCCACGCCAACACCACCCTTTTTACTCGTTCCACCTCCTGAACAACACCCATCATTTTTAATCAAATTAATCACGCCTCCAATAAATTTAATAATTCAATTAAATATTTCCGGTGTTACAAACCGCCCGCGCTCCTTAGGCCGATGAGGAGTGTTCTGCCTTTGGGTAGCGTCGGTAGCAGGAGTCTTATTTTACCCGCTAGAGGTGACGAGCTTCTCGAGGCTAAGCCAGTCAGATCCTGACATTTTCTAAGTTTTTCCTGCAAGAGACAAAGGGGCGTTAGCCGGCCGACCAAAGAAAAGAAATCAAACATAATAAGGCGAATTAACCGACCGAGCTCGGACAACAGCTTATCTCCTCAAATGCAGCAAAGGGCGCTAGAGATGTCCCCTCGAGATTCTCGTGGCAAAGCAGGCGAACAACTCCGTAATCATGCCCAAGGTAGCAGCGTCTTCTTCATCTAGGGTCGACACGGCGAAAGTATACTCACCCGTCTTTTGAGTAAAATGAGCCGCCCGCCAGGAGAGTGGAAAGAAAGGCACCTCTGCCTCGCCGTCCGGGAAGACCTCCACGATATCCTTGGCGGCATTCACGTCGGGGATGACCTGTATACGATTCTTCCAACCGCCCTGGCAGGAGTCGAGTAAGCCTCAAGAATTTGCGGGGGAACGATTTCTGATTTTTGAAGGACACTTGCTCTTTGCGGGCCATGTTGGTGCCGTACTCGCCGTGCCAGCTTAACTCGAACAAAGTAAGAAAGAGCTGGGTCGATACCCTTCGGTCCAACCGGTCGCATAGATGCTCGAAGGCTTTCATGAAACCCCATCCGTTTGGATGCACTTGAGACGGGGCGACACCCAAGTAGTTGAGGAGGTCCCGCTGGAACACAGTGAAAGGGGGGATGATCCCCATCTTCTCAAAAACGACCCGGTGCATGGTAAACTTCACGTTTGAAGCGACAGTCGCAATATTTTCATCGTCCTGCATGCCCTTCACTTTCCACCCCGGCTTGGTGAACAGAGCCTGCAGGTCGTCTAAAGACTGGTGGTCCGGGCCAATGAAGCTCTTAAAAGCCCTCATCTTCTCGGACACCCAGAAAATGTCCGCCATGTGGATGACCGAGGATGGCCCAGCATCCTCCTCCATTTGCTCGCCGGCTTGCTCGACGGCTTCGCCAGCATCTTCGTTTCGGCCGGCCACTTCTTCATCAGCCGCCTGATTTTCATAACGAATTGGTTCAGGTTCTAGGGGATCGACATCCAAATCGATCACCTCGTCATGAAGACTCCTAGGGACGGACTGAGCAACGTCAGCCATATCTTCGCCGCCCTCTATGTCGACCAGACGGTCGCTTCCTTCGTCAGCCCGTACGGTGGATAGAGGTGGTGGCCGGGGAGACCACGATTCTGTCGATGTGGAGAGTGAAATGTTGTCGCTCAGATCGTAACCGGAAGAGCTGGACGATGAAGCGCCCTCGGGAGAACGCCTTTGTGTTTCAAAAATCTGGGAGGGTCCGGACGACCCTCCGGACGACCTTGATTCGGCCCGCTCCACCTATTGTGAAGGCTGCGCCATCTTACGCGCAAAACATTGCGGGGGGCACCAACTATCCGGGTAGTTTGCTTTGTTCTGGCCAGATCCACCTATGAAAGGGAAAATACGTCAGGTTGACCGAGCCAGCGCGCTCGAGAAAAGGGGGCGACATGGTCGTCCCCCGACGGGACGCCTCCTCTTTTATGAGGCGTGGAAATTAATTCTAAAGCGAGAAGGCTAAAGTAAAGCGAGAAAGCTAAAGTAAAACAAGAAAGCTAAAAGGAGCGACTTACCTGGAGAAAAGTAACTGGAGAAGGAAGGAGCGGACAGGAAACTTTCGCACGACAGCTCTCAGGTCGCTTGCAGACGGCTCGGTCGGCAGCAGAGGTGTAACACCCCATTTCTACCCGGCAAGTTATAATAAAAATCAGAGTATAAAAATTATTTCTTAATTGAAATCAACCAATGGGATGCTACACTTATCTCTTTAAAAATCACTCGAACAATCGGGCCAATTTCATAATAGTAATTCAATACGTAACACCATGAAAAACACGTGGAAATATAATTTCACATAACGCAATGAAAAATGAACCATAATCTCAAAAGTGTAATCTAAATTCTCAACAATACATAATATATCAAATATAAAAGCTCAAAAGTGAGCAAAACAAAACAACTAAAGTCTAAATCCCATCCCCTAGGTGCTACGTATCAGAGCAGACCGACTCGGGGAAGTGAAGGGACTAAGCCTTCACTCATGGCTACTTGTGGTAAACAACAACAGAAAGGGTGAGTCTCGAACCACATAATAGAAACTATAATAAATGAGATATCAAGTTCACGAGAGTCAATCAATCACAACCATCACGCATACGGTTCAATATCATTTATGAGAATGGATGCAATGTAATGCAGAGATGCATGTGGTACCATAGGCCCCCATGGCCTCATCTTCACTCATTATACGTCGCGACCGCAGCCGAAATTAAACACCAGACCGCAGCCTATACAATATATCGTCGCGACCGCAGCCGAATGTATGCATGTGACTCATGAACACACCCATCATCAATTTCATTTATACACCAAGACCGTAGCCTCTCATATCATCGTCATTTTTAGTTTTATACATCACTCAGACCAACTCTCATCTCATGGTCAATTTTTCTGTTAGCCCCCATGGCTTTAGCCCCCATGGCATCATCATTATTGAATTATTCACTAGCTCATCACAAATCATGTCCCAAGGACTAATCACAACTGGAGGACTAAACCTCACTCAGGGACCTAAAACCCCCTTTAGGACCAATTCAACACTTAGGGACCAAATTAACACCTTTTGGACCAAACTGGCACCTAGGGACCAAAACCACACCCTTAGGACTAAACTGTCACCTAGGGACCAAAACAACACCCTTAGGACTAAACTGTCACCTAGGGATCAAAACAGCAAACACTTAGACACAAGGCGAAGACTAGCGCCATTTCCCCACAAATCTGGCGCCACCACATGCACCACAAAGACCAGCGCCAAAAACCCGGCAACTTGGCGCCCTCTGGCAACAACACAAACACCATCGGCGCCATTTTCACAAAGAATCTGGCGCCCGCAGGCAAAGCATAGTCTTAGACACAAACTAAGACACAAACCGAGACACGATCTCGCACACGAGCGCATTCCTGCGCCACTGGCAAGACTTTTGGCGCGCCCCGCCTGACACACGGGTGTTACCTCAAAATTTCGACAAAGACATTAAATGAAGCTTTAAATAGGGTTGACTTCACATTTAATGATGTTGTGGGGACCACAGTCAATATTCAAGTCAATGCTCCATCAATTCGGCGTAAAAGGTATACAAGTGCAAGAAATGCAAGTGAGCTTCGACAAGCTTGGCTCTCAAAGCTATGAGGCAAGCAAGGCAAGAAACCTTCGACGAGAGAAGGCTCAACCCTTCGACAGAGCAGAGTTCAACACTTCGCCAAGCGGTTGACAATGAGTTGGTCGAAACGTGCGAGCAACAAGCAGTGGGCGCCATTTCCCTATTTTTAGGAGGCAGTTATTCTTTTTTTCCCACGATTGTTTCAGAGAGTATAAATACTCTTTTGTAATAGGAAATCAGGGTCACCACATTTCACAAGAACTCTGAGAAACTCAACTTCCAAACTAAAGCGAAATACGAGTGAAACAGATACCTTGTACGTGTTGGTGAACCATTTCTCCTTTCAATTAATGCAATATTTACTTTCTTTTTACCTTCGTTGCATTTCCTGCTTTTATTTTGTTTTCAATCTGTTTCTTTCTACTTTTTACCGTTCTTACGCACGTCAAAACACAAAACTTAAAGGCAATTGTCAAAGAGATTTTCTAGGGATAAATTTGTGGAAGGATATGTACTACAGTTACATATTTTCTAAAGAAGAAAAAAATGCAGAAGGAAAAAGATAAATCAAATTAAGAAGAATGATTGAAAGAAAGATGCACTAGTGGAAAATATGGATTTTACATCAGCAATTAATAACAGTTCACACTATAACCGATATGAAAAAAGAGGCGGTGGCATTTTTGAAATTATGAGCAAATTATCTATATCGGTTCCTGTTCTAACCGATATGGAAACTCTATGATCTCACAATCTCAATATTGAAAACTAGTGATTGTTTGCTAAAAACACCAGCAAACAAATTGGCACGCCCAGTGGGACCTTTGCCATTAATTTTGTGTTGTTTCTATAAGTGTAAGTATTTGTATGCACTTGAGGAGTGGTAGAATGGTACACACCAATTCTAACAATGCCTCTAGTTCTAACCCTGTGGTATCACAAGGGCAAGGAACAACCATAGATTCTGTAAGTGTCAGTGTTGCAGGGACAATGACCCCAATAACATCAATAACCGTTCCCACGATGTCGATGACCAATGTTGGGTCGACGGCAACAGGGAATAGTTTAGAGACACGTTTCCAGAATATGAGTCTACCACCATACCCCTTTGGTGTGTATGGCATGCCTACTGGAATGCCACACATTTCGACCTTTTCCCCTTCACATGTGTCTTCTGAAAGCACACTTGGTCGAAATCCTACCGCATTAACCAATGCGTCCTTGTTGGCGTTAAGACAACAAGTAGACGAGAGTAATCATGATATGGTTAATATGCTAACCCAACAAATTGGTACTGTTTTCAATCCGTTGATTCAGAACACCAATACAAGTTACCAAATGTTAGCAAACCAAATGGGTAGGATTGCAGATTTCTTTGGGGCTCCTACGGGAAATAATAGGCAAGTACCCAATTGTGGGAATAATACGCCTAATACCCCAAAGAGATCAGTTACTGTTGAAGCCCAAGCGGTTGTAGGCGAACATCAAGGTATGGGAAACCATGTCCCTGAAGTAGTTATGGTAAATCGAAACCAAAACGCTGATGAAGTTGTTCGACAAGTGGAACGAAATAACGCTTGTGCTCAAGATAACATAGCCACTTTGGTAGAAACCATAATGGCACAGAATGGCCTTAACGTAGGTTTACATAGGCCTAATTTCATATCACCACTGTGTGAATATGTATTGCAGGCAGAATTGCCAAGAGGTTGGAAAATTCCTAAATTTACTAAGTTTGGGGGTGATACCAATGAGTCTACCGTCGAACACATTGCCCGTTACATGACTGAGGCAGGGGATATAGCCCAAAATGAGAGTTTGAAAATGAAATATTTTCCAAATTCTCTAACTAAGAATGCCTTTACGTGGTTTACCACTTTACCCCCTGGTTCCATGTACACATGGGGGCAATTAGAGAAAGCGTTCCATGAACAGTTTTACATGGGCCAGTCGAAGATTAGTCTCAAAGAACTGGCCAGTGTTCGACGTAAAGTGCCTGAAGCTATTGATGATAACTTGAATAGGTTTAGGCTATTAAAGGCTAGGTGTTTTACACAAGTGCCTGAGCACGAGCTTGTCGAAATGGCTGCAGGTGGCCTTGATTATTCAATTAGAAAGAAGTTGGATACCTCTCATTTGAGAGATATGGCCCAATTAGCCGACAGAGTTCGACAAGTTGAAAGACTCAAAGAGGAAAAGGCTAGAGTGAATAATTTTAATAAAAGAGAAAGCTCAGTGGGGTTTCATAAAAAAGAGAAAATAGCCTATGTCGATGAGGAATTCGACTTCGCGTTTGATAATGTCGAATCTGAGGAAATTGATGTGGTGAACTTAAGCCCGGTCCTCCTTATTCTCAGAAATTATTAAGGCACTGCAAATGGGAATAACCTCAGAGAGCCTAAAAATGATAGATTTGTGCCTAAAACATACACTTTTGATGTTACTAAATGTGATGAAATCTTTGATTTGTTAGTAATCGATGACCAAATAATAGTGCCAAGTGGCTCGAAAGTACCTCCTCTCGAGCAGAGAGGAAGAAAAAGGGTTACTTGTAAGTTTCATAATTTTTGGGACATACAACCGACCGCTTGTGTACTTTTCAGGGACATAGTTCAAAAGGCTATCGAAGAAGGGAGACTTAAGTTTGGTGATAAAAAGAACAAAGCTCCAATGCAGATTGACGCTGATCCACTTCATCAGGCAGAAGCCATGTATGCTGAACCGGTTGAAATGAATATAAGCATGGTTGATGCAAAGGTGGTAGGTTCTCCCAAACCTGTCAAACCTTCTACTGACAAGCTTAAAAGTGTAGTGCAAAGGGGTGACGCTGTGCAAAAGCTCACTCAGGAAGAGTATGAAGAGAAGGTACAGTTCGTGTACCCCAAAGCTGAAGAAGAATTAATAGACTTCCTTAATAGGTGCAAGCTGAAGAACTCTGAGGTAATGTTATGCCCCAGATGTAGTGCTGTGTTCGACAAGGAAGCCGCCAAAAGTGTCGAAGGATACGGAGTTCGACAACCTCTTAAAAGAAAATGGCTGGACAAAAAGCCAAACTTTAGCTTCAAAAGGGGGGACCTTCCTTATAAGGTCAAGAGTTCGAACAGACCTTCAACAAGCAAGCCACAGTTTGCTGGTAAGAACACAACCAAGAAAGAATTTGTGTTATCAGCTTCTGCCAAATCGTTTGTTCCAAGGGCTAACCTTCCAAACGAAAAGTGGATACATGCTGGTTGTAACCACTATAGGAATGTTGTGCCACAAGTTGAAGTTGTGAGGCCAAATGCAAGTGAGGCTGCGAAATATAACTACAAAAATAATTACAAAGGAAACATCCTATGACCAAGACCCAATGGCGTCGCTTTCAACGCTCGAAGAAGAAGGCAACACTTGCTTCTAACGAGCAAACGCCAGGAACTTCGAAAACGGCTAAGAATATGACTTCTAAAGCCGTGGGGAATACAAAAGTGAACATAGGTGCTGCCAACCAAGTGAAGGTTGGAAATAAGGCCAAGGGTAAATCTATTGTAATAGAAGAACCAAGGAGGCCTGCAATGGAGAGAATCTTTCCTCCACTGCCGTCATTGAGGTAGAAAAGTTCTGACTTCGACATGGATGAAGACGTCACTTCAGATTTTGAAGACTCTGAAGCTAGTTTTGATGTCATTTGCAATGTGGTGTCTATTCTACCCAGCGAATATGACGTCATTACAGTCCCAAATGATGTCGAAGAAAACTTCACTGAAGATATGGCTAACCACAGGCCAGTTTGTTACTATGTGATGAACAACGGCTGTGTCGAAGAACAAATGGCCACTTTCGAGAGGCCAAACGAAGGCATGCAACATCACCTGAAGCCACTATACGTTCAAGCCAAGGTTAATGGCGTAGGTGTCAACAAGATACTGGTAGATGGGGGTGCTGCAGTAAACTTGATGCCTCAAGCAATGCTGAAAACCATAGGGATGTTCGACACAGACCTTAAGCCTCACAATATTGTGTTAACAAATTATGAAGGCAAATCGGCGATCTTTGGGGGCCGTCGAGTGGAGAGTAGTAGTAATCTTGTCAAGAGAACTACCATGTTCTTTGTTATAGCCTCCAAGGTAAGCTATAACTGCTCCTTGGCTGCGAGAGTGGATTCATGGAGTAGGTGTTTGTGCCTTCAAGCCTACACCGTAAATCGGTGATGTGGAAGGATGATGGTCCGGTAGAATATGTCGAATGGAGCGCCGGGCCACTTCTCATGGCCGTCGCGCTACCTCAAAGAACTTCTCTACCTCATGTAGAGTTTTTGCCTTCAGTGGGAATCGAACCTCGTACCTCTTGTACATTTCCAACGCATTTCACTACCAATTGAGCTAGTAGCTCAATTGGTAGTGAAATGCGTTGAAAATGTACAAGAGGTACGAGGTTCGATTCCCACGGAAGGCAAAAACTCTACATGAGGCAGAAGTTCTTTGGTAGCGCACGCCACCAGAGAGGCTGGCGCATCATCAGCGCACAAAGCTACTTCCTTCTTGATGTCAACAATGTCACCAAGGAGAATTTTGAAAAACAAATGGCGAATATTGCGCCATGTACGCCTTCGATCGACATATACATCTCATCCGGATAATGTGCTTTCCTCTGCTTCGATTGTACCCAACACATGGTTTTGTTTGGGAGAGGAAGTGGTGGAAGATGCAAGTGTCTATCTGAGGGTGTTCTACCCTCAACGGGATGGGATACCGACTCTTAGAAGGTTTTAGATGTCGCATACCCAACGCATGGGATAGAATTACGGCTATATGGCCGAAAATAAAGTGAAAACGGCTTTGGAAGCCGAAATAATTCAACAAACAATGGCTGTCGAAGCCATAGCTTCATCTGAAGAAAGTGGTGAAGTCATAGATGACAAACTTGATTGTATTTATGATGACGAACCATTAGGCTTTGAAAAGGATCCCAGGGATTCAACAAAGCGCATGCAAGCTCAAGATCCAGTAGAAGAAGTGGATTTGGGAGATGGCCTAGTCAAAAGGCCAACATATATTAGTGCACACCTTGATGCTGCCTTCAAAACCCAAGTTATTTCACTTCATACGCAGAGTTCAAAGATTGCTTTGCTTGGGAGTACAACGAAATGCAGGGTTGAGTCGAGAAGTGGTGGAACTACAAATACCTATTCGACCAGGGAAGAAACCAGTAAAGCAAACGCCAAGAAAATTTGCTCCTCAAATATTGGCTAAGATCAAAGAAGAAATCGAAAGGCTGTTCAAGAGCAAATTCATCAGAACTGCCAGGTATGTCGATTGGTTAGCTAATATTGTCCCATTAATGAAGAAAAATGGAAAACTTAGAGTTTGCGTAGACTTTAGGGATCTAAATAATGCAACACCTAAAGATGAATACGCCATGCCTGTAGCAGAAATGCTAATAGATTCAAAGAAGCAGGATTTGATTATCTCAAAGATGCTAGATGGCTATTCAGGTATAATCAAATTTTTATTCTTTGAAGAGGACATGTCGAAAACAATTTTTTCGATGTCGGGGGCATTAGGTGTTTATGAATGGGTAGTAATGCCCTTTGGTTTAAAAAATGCTGGTGCCACCTATCAAAGAGCAATGAATTCTATGTTTCATGATTTTATTGATGATTTTATGCAAATATACATAGATGATGTGGTGGTTAAGTCATCCTCAGAAATTGGTCATTTAGACCATCTTCGACGTTCTTTTGAACGAATGAGGAAATATGGATTGAAAATGAATCCAACCAAATGTGCTTTCTGTGTACGTGCAGGTGAATTCTTGGGTTTTGTAGTACACAAGAAAGGCATAGAGATCAACCAAAATAAGACTAAAGCAATTATGGAAACGAAGGCTCCTTCGACCAAGAAAGAACTTCAGTCATTGCTAGGAAAGATCAATTTCCGTCGAAGATTTATCTCAAATCTAAGTGGCAAAACACAAGTTTTTTCGCCATTACTGAGACTGAAGAAAGAAGATGAATTCAAGTGGGAGCAAGTTCATCAAGAAGCTTTTGATGCAATTAAGTCTTATTTAATGAACCCACCAATTTTGTTGCCTGTTGTTAGAAAAATGCTAAAATTGTATATAGCAGCTTCTGATAACACAATAGGTAGCATGTTAGCACAAGAGGATGATAATTGTAACACCCCAAAATAGTTCAATTAATTATTTGATTGAGTTATTTAAGGTTTACAACATTTTAGTTAAGTCAAGTATTAATTAGAAGTTTATTTCATTTAGGAGATGCTTAGGTGAATGTGGAAGATGAGCCATGAGAGGCCCATGAGCCATTAGAAGCCCAAGTTGTTGACTCATAGAAGAGTGTCGAAGGAGAGGGTACATTCATTACCAAAAATTATCAAGAAAAGTCAAAGGGAAAGTAAGAGAGAGAAGTTGGTAGGTGAGATCATTTTCTAGAGAGAAGGAAGAGCTTTCGGCGTAGAAGAAGCTCAAGCTCAAGGAAGAAGAGTTGCTGCGAGTGTTAACTGGAGAGTTTCAGTGAAGAGAGAGTGTTCTACTCAATTGAACAAGGTTAGGGGGCTCTCTTCTCACGTATAATTTAGTGTTATGATGAGTTGTTATGTGTGAGTAGATTGTAGTTATGTTTGCTGAGTTGCTTTGCATGCTTGATGTGTTTTGATGTTTTTGATGTTGTGTTTTTGGCTCACTTCAGTGGAGTTGTGTGGAGTGGATGAGAGAGTTGATCATACGAGGGATCCAGGAGTGAAATGGGAGCTGAGGAAACTCTCAGTCCCAGTGAGCTAGAGTGAGTGAGAGTGAGCAACATAATCAGGGAGAGGTTCTTAAAGAGTAGGCTTAGGATAACAGGGGAGTAGCTGAAAACGTACATCATAAAGTGACGAGTGTGCGTTTGAGTTAAGTGAATAATCGTAAGTGTCAAGAACGTAAGTAACGAGGTCATAGGAGCCGAGGTGAGTGATAGAGCACTAGTAACTAAGTGTATGAGTACCTGAGACTAGGTATAAGTATTGGTTTGTACTTGCCGAAGTGTAGGGTAAGTATGCCGAGATACTTATGCCGAGATAGAGTACTTAGGCGTGATAACGTATAGCGTGTAGTAACCGAGGTTTTATGGCCGAGATGTAGAGTATATCATACCTAGGTGTACTTGCTGAGGTGAGATGTTGCGTTTAAGCGCATTGTGTCCAAGCGTAGAGTAACTAGGTGGTGTTATAGAGGAAGCAAAGTACGTTCGCGTGAATTGAAGTGACTATGAGTGGAGTAGAGTGTAGGCGTACCGAGGTGCCAAGCGTGCCGAGGTGCCGAGTGTGCCGAGGTGCTATAGGTGCCGAGGTGTTGTTTTAACGCTAGTGTAGCGCAGTTATTCTTTGGGCCGAATCGTGAGCGTCACTTTGAGTGCCAAGTACGTGAGGGGTTAAATGGTGTAGTCATTTTAGTCCCTATTTGACGTTTTAATCCTAAGTGTCATGGTAGTCCTCGTGGTGACTTTTTGGTCCACTACTTGGAACCGAGGTGTTCGGTGAGTTGAGGGCGACAGTCTTAGCGCTGTAGGCCGATACACAGACGTCGGCCTTAGTGCCGTAATGATGTATGAGAGTTGTTTTGGCCGTAGGGCTACGTGTAGAAGAGTAATAAATGTTGAAGTCCCTGAGGGCATTAAATAAAACGAAAGGGGTGAACGCAGAGGACTTCGGTCCTAGAGGTGAAGCAGAGGACTTAGGTCCTAATTATGAGCAGAAAATTGGTGCGGTCTAAATGGTGAGTTCTTTGGAGTTGTGTTATGATTAAATTGAATGATGTATATGCTTTGTGTGTTATGCATTGTTCATGGTGTCGCATAAATCATAAGCATAATGGTGAAAGCAGAGGAGGACTCTGGTCCTATGGTGAAGCAGAGGACTTCTGGTCCTAAGGTGATAGCAGAAGACTTCTGGTCTTAATGGATCCATCATGCATATGCCCTCGAGTTTTGGTCTGCATCATGCATATAACTCATGCACTAAATAATTGTGTTAGTTGTGTGTGTTGTGCCGAGATGTTTATATGTGTTTGCTTAGCATAATGCTTGTCATAAACCTTATTATATGTGTTTAGAGACTCACCCTACGCTTTTATGTTGCTTCTCATGTTGGCAACTTGCGGTATCCCCGAGTAGAGGTGTCCTCACTCGGTGTCTTTTAAGCGTCATCATTGCTCACGATATGTAACATCAAATGAGTAGTTTAGGAGTCGTTTTGAGTTGGTTTTTGAAATGTATCTTGATGTTATTTTGGAACATGTTTTATTCCGACTGTGTTGTAAATTAAAACATGTGTTTTCATGAACTCGTTCCATTTGGCCGAGGTGTTATATGTCACGCTGATAACTGTTGATGTGCGCCATTACTGCTTGTTGATTTTCTTGTAGAAAATGTAGCACTCTCTTGCGAGTGGTTTTTGAAAAACTCTGATTTAATTTGCTAAGTAGTATTAAAAGTAAGGGGGTGTTACAATAGTGGTATCAGAGCAATAGTCCGGTCTTGTCCGACCAAGTATTGAGTCTTGAGTTCCCAGAATTTCAAGTTTTATGGCTCGTTCTAAGTAGATTTTGTTTATATGTTTAGTGTAATGGCTGGAAGAGCTGGGAGGAATGACGCTGCCATAGCTGCTGCTTTGGAAGCGATGGCGACTGCTAATGGGGAATCAAATTTCCTCGTGACCGAGGATCTTTGGAGCGAGGAGGTTGGCTACGTTTGAGGGAGAATCCTCCTACTTTCAAAGGGAGGTATGATCCTGATGGAGCTATGGCCTCGGTTAAAGGAAATAGAAAGGATCTTTCGAGTGATGGAGTGTTCGATCACAAAAAGGTGAGGTTTGGTACCCACATGCTAGCCGAGGAGGCAGATGACTGGTGGCTCGAAAATCTTCAAAGGTTGGAGATTGCTGAAGAAGAAATCACCTGGGATATTTTCAAGAGAGAGTTCCTGATGAAGTATTATCCTCAAGATGTTAGGGAAAGAAAGAAATGGAATTTTTAGAGCCGGGCGGGAGTAAGTCGTTGGTCGAGTGCGCGGCAAAGTTTACCGAGTTGGTGAAGTTCTACCCCATTACAATCGAGCTACTCTTTGAGTTCTCCAAGTGTATTAAGTTTGAGAATGGTTTAAGGCCCGACATCAAGCGAGGCCATTGGGTATCAACAGATAAGGGTGTTTGCTCACCGATGAATAGTTGCGAGAATCTCGAGGAAGACAAGGTGGCGCGACTACCACCTATAAAGTTTGGAAGGAGAAGCGAGAATTCTCAATATCGTGCTAAGCCTTACAAGGGTTACGTGGAAAGGGAAAAGGAAAGTGGAAAGTTTGGTTGGGCCAAGGCGCCGAGCGGGGAGACGCTCCTCCGAGTATAGTGTGCTTCAAATGTGGAAAACCTGGTCACAAAAGTTTTGAGTGCTCAGTCGTTAAGTGTTTTAAATGTGGCAAGGTGGGCCACAAGGCTCCAGACTGTGAGAAGAAGGATATAGTTTGCTACAACTGTGGGGAGGCAGGACATATTAGCTCGAGGTGTCCCAAGCCGAAAAAGGAAAAGAATGTTGGAAAGGTATTCGCTCTTGCCGGATCCGAGGTGGTGAATGAGATAAAAGGTACGTGTTTTATAAATGGCATTCCTTTGATTGCAATAGTGGATACTGGTGCCACGCATTCTTTCATTTATGCTTTGTGTGCTAAGAAATTGGATTTAGTCTTGTCTTCTATGATGAGGGAGATGGTTATCGATACTCCAGCCAAGGGTTCGGTGACTACCTCTCTGGTGTGTGCGAAGTGCCCTCTGTCAGTCTTTGGCAGAGACTTCATTGTCAATTTGATTTGCCTACCATTGGAGGGGATGGATGTCATCCTCGGTATGGATTGGTTAGTGGATAACCATGTCCATATCAATTGCTTTGAGAGATCGTGAGTTTCCCTTCTTCCGAGGTGGAAGAATGCATTACGATGTCTGCCGAGCAAAATGCGCAAGGTAATGAAGGAAGGAGCTACGTTGTTTCTTGCTGAGTGTGACATTGTCTGCAGAGAGCCGAGCTAAAATTGGTGAAGTGCCAGTGGTGCGAGAGTTCGCAGAGGTGTTTCCAAACGAGATTCCTGAGGTTCCACCAGAAAGAGAGGTTGAGTTCAGCATTGAGTTAGTACCAGGAACTAGGCCGGTGTCTATGGCACCTTATAGGATGTCTGTAGCTGAGCTAGCCGAGTTGAAGAAGCGCTTGGAAGAGTTCTTTGAGAAGAGGTTCATAAGGCCAAGCGTGTCGCCTTGGAGCACACTGTGTTATTGGTGAGAAAGAAGGATGGAGGTATGAGATTATCGTGGATTACGCACAGTTGAACAAGGTAACAATTAAGAACAAGTACCCACTCCCAAGAATTGATGATTTGATGGACCAATTGGTGGGTGCGCAAGTATTTTTCAAGATTGACTCGAGGTCGTGGTACCATCGATCAAGGTGAGGGACGAGGACATTCCTAAGACAACATTTAGAACTCGGTATGGGCACTATGAGTATTCGTAATGCCATTTGGTGTGACGAATGCTCCCGGAGTGTTCATGGAGTATATGAACCGTATATTTCATGAGTACCTAGACCGCTTTGTTGTTGTGTTCATTGATGACATTTTAGTCTACTCCAAGTCGGAGGAGGAGCACGCCAAGCATCCGAGATTGGTGTTGGAGGTATTGAAAGATAAGAAGATGTACGCCAAGTTATCCAAGTGTGAATTCTGTTGAGGCGGTGAATTTCCCTGGTCATATGATCTCCGGTGAAGGTATAGCGATTGATCCTTCCAAAGTCGGCCGTGTGTTGCAATGGGAAGCACCCAAGTCGGCCATCGAGGTGAGAAGTTTTCTACGTGTTTGGTGGGTATTACTGAAGGTTCATTGAGGGTTTTCCAAGTTGGCGTTGCCACTAACTCCGATTGACTGTAAAGGGAAGGCATTTGTGTGGGGCCAGCAGAAAGAAAGTTTCAAGAATTGAAGAAGAGATTGACAACGTCTCCTGTCCTGACGTTGCCTAATCCAAATGAGCCGTTTGTGGTGTACTGTGATGCGTCTAAGTGGGTTTGGGCTGCGTATTGCCCTGCATGTGGCTCGTCCGCGCTTTCCGAGGCGAAAATGCGCATGTGCCTTATCTCTATCCCCAAGAAGGTAAGGTAGTTGCTTACGCTTCAAGGCAATTGAAAATTCATGAGAAGAACTACCCTACGCACGATTTGGAGCTTGCTGCCGTGGTGTTTGCACTGAAGATATGGAGGCATTATCTATATGGCTCAAGGTTCGAAGTGTTTAGTGACCATAAGAGTTTGCAGTATCTGTTTGATCAGAATGAACTGAACATGAGGCAGAGGAGATGGTTGGAGCTACTGAAGGACTATGATTTTGGGTTGAACTATCACCCCGGGAAGGAAAATCTGGTGGCTGATGCGCTAAGTAGGAAATTGTTGCATGCATCAGCAATGATGGTAAAAGAGCTAGAGCTAATTGAGCAATTCAGAGACCTAAGTTTAGTGTGTGAGCTAACTCCTCAAAGCATTAAGTTGGGAATGCTGAAAATCACAAATGAATTTCTGGAGTGACATCAAAGGGGGCAGAAGCTGGACGTCAAGCTTGTAGACGTGGCAGCAGGTATTGGCCGAGCTGAGAACGAAGATTTTGAGTTGGATGCGCAAGGATTGCTAAGGTATAGAACTCGGATTTGTGTCCCTGATGACGAGAAGATCAAGAGAGCAATCTTGGAAGAGTGTCATAGGAGTAAGCTGAGTATTCACCCAGGCGCGACTAAGATGTATCAAGACTTGAAGGGGTTGTTTTGGTGGCAAGGTATGAAGAGTGATGTAGCCCGGTTTGTGTACGCTTGTCTGGTTTGTCAGAAGTCCAAGGTAGAACATCAGAAGCCAGCAGGGTTGTTGCAACCATTGAAGATTCAGTGGAAAGTGGGGCAATGATGCGATGGATTTTGTAACCGGTTTGCCGAGTACAATGCGATGGGAGGTTTGATACCATTTGGGTAGTGGTGGATAGATTGACGAAGTCTGCTCATTTCATTCCCATCAACCTCACCTATCCGATGTCAAGGTTGGCAGAGATATACATCCAAGTGATCGTAAAGCTACACGGGGTTCCTCGAACTATTATTTGACATGAGACCCAAGGTTTACTTGAGTGCAGGAAAGTTTGCAAGACGCGCGTTGGAGTGCGAAATTGCGCTGAGCTCGGCATATCACCCTCGGGCGATGGTCGGTCAGAGAGGACCATCCGGTCGTTGGAGGACTTGGCTCTTGCGTGTGTTCTTGAGCAAGGAGGAGCGTGGATTCATATCTACCACCGATTGAGTTCACGTGCAACAACAGCTTTTCATTCTAGCATAGGGATGGCACCCTTTGAGGCATTGTATGGGAGGAGGTGTAGGACTCCATTGTGTTGGAGTGAGTCAGGAGAAGGTAAAGCAAATTCAAGAGAAAATGAAGGCTTCGCAGAGTAGGCGTAAGAGTTACCATGACAAGAGGAGGAAAGATTTGGAGTTTCAAGTCGGTGAGCATGTGTTTCGAGAGTCAATCCAGGATGGTGGTGTGGAGCCAGCTTTGAAGGCTAAGAAGTTGTCCCCTCGTTTTATTGGTACATACCGATCCTGAGAGAGTTGGGAAGGTGGCTTACCGAGTTGCTTTGCCACCTAACCTATCAAATTTGCATAATGTGTTCCATGTGTCTCACCGAGGAAATATATTTGGACCCGGTCCCATGTAATTCGGATGGACGACGTGCAAGTAAGTGGAGAACTTGATCAGGAGACAAAGTGCGATCGGATTGAAGGCCGAGAAGTGAAGACTTTAAGAGGAAAAGAGATCAAGCTAGTGAAGGTGGTTTGGTTTGGAGCTGCTGGTGAGCATGCTACTTGGGAGCTGAAGAGCAAGATGCAGAAAGCCTATCCTGAGTTGTTTGCTTCAGGTAAGATTTCGAGGACGAAATATTCTAAGTGGGGGAGAGTTGTAACACCCCAAAATAGTTCAATTAATTATTTGATTGAGTTATTTAAGGTTTACAACATTTTAGTTAAGTCAAGTATTAATTAGAAGTTTATTTCATTTAGGAGATGCTTAGGTGAATGTGGAAGATGAGCCATGAGAGGCCCATGAGCCATTAGAAGCCCAAGTTGTTGACTCATAGAAGAGTGTCGAAGGAGAGGGTACATTCATTACCAAAAATTATCAAGAAAAGTCAAAGAGAAAGTAAGAGAGAGAAGTTGGTAGGTGAGATCATTTTCTAGAGAGAAGGAAGAGCTTTCGGTGTAGAAGAAGCTCAAGCTCAAGGAAGAAGAGTTGCTGCGAGTGTTAATCGGAGAGTTTCATGAAGAGAGAGTGTTCTACTCAACCGAACAAGGTTAGGGGCTCTCTTCTCACGTATAATTTTGTGTTATGATGAGTTGTTATGTGTGAGTAGATTGTAGTTATGTTTCTTTGAGTTGCTTTGCATGCTTGATGTGTTTTGATGTTTTTGATGTTGTGTTTTGGCTCACTTGGTGGAGTTGTGTGGAGTGGATGAGAGAGTTGATCATACGAGGATCCAGGAGTGAAATGGGAGTGAGGAAACTCTCACCCCAAAGAGCTAGAGTGAGTGAGAGTGAGCAACATAATCGAGAGAGGTTCTTAAAGTGTAGGCTTAGGATAACAGGGGAGTAGTGAAACGTACATCATAAAGTGACGAGTGTGCGTTTGAGTTAAATGGAGTAGTCGGTTTAGGATTGCCGAGGTGAGGTTACTTTCCATACGTAGTCGGAACTTAAGTGAATAATCGTAAGTGTCAAGAACGTAAGTAACGAGGTCATAGGAGCCGAGGTGAGTGATAGAGCACTAGTAACTAAGTGTATGAGTACCTGAGACTAGGTATAAGTATCGGTTTGTACTTGCCGAAGTGTAGGGTAAGTAGATACTTGGGCCGAGATAGAGTACTTAGGCGTAGATGCTGAAGTGCCGTTGCTAACGTATAGCGTGTAGTAACCGAGGTTTTATGGCCGAGATGTAGAGTATATCATACCTAGTGTACTTGCCGAGGTGAGATGTTGCGCTTAAGCGCGGTGTGTCCAAGCGTAGAGTAACTAGGTGGTGTTATAGAGGAAGTAAAGTACGCGTTCGCGTGAATTGAAGTGACTATGAGTGGAGTAGAGTGTAGCGCATCGAGGTGCCAAGCGTGCCGAGGTGCCGAGGTGTCTTGAGGTGCTATAGGTGCCGAGGTGTTGTTTTAACGCTAGTGTAGCGCAGTTATTCTTTGGACGCAACTGTGAGCGTCACTTTGAGTGCCAAGTACGTGAGAGGTTAAATGGTGTAGTCATTTTAGTCCCTATTTGACGTTTTAATCCTAAGTGTCATGGTAGTCCTCGTGGTGACTTTTTGGTCCACTACTTGGAACCGAGGTGTTCGGTGAGTTGAGGCGATGATCTTAGCGCAGAGTCGGCGATCGAGAGACGTCGGCCTTAGTGCCGTAATGATGTATGAGAGTTGTTTTGGCCGTAGGGCTACGAGTAGAAGAGTAATAAATGTTGAAGTCCCTGAGGGGCATTAAATAAAACGAAAAGGGTGAACGCAGAGGACTTCGGTCCTAGAGGTGAGCAGAGGACTTAGGTCCTAATTATGAAATGTAAGGTGCGCGGTCTAAATGGTGAGTTACTGGAGTTGTGTTATGATTAAATTGAATGATGTATATGCTGTGTGTTATGCATTGTTCATGGTGTCGCATAAATCATAAGCATAATGGTGAAAGCAGAGGACTTCGGTCCTATGGTGAAGCAGAGGACTTCGGTCTTAATGGATCCATCATGCATATGCCCTCGGAGTTTTGGGTCTGCATCATGCATATAACTCATGCACTAAATAATTGTGTTAGTTGTGTGTTGTGCCGAGATGTTTATATGTGTTTGCTTAGCATAATGCTTGTCATAAACCTTATTATATGTGTTTAGAGACTCACCCTACTGCTTTTATGTTGCTTCTCATGTTGGCAACTTGCAGGTATCCCCGAGTAGAGGTGTCCTCACTCAGTGTCTTTTGGCGTCATCATTGCTCTGATATGTAACATCAAATGAGTAGTTTAGGAGTCGTTTTGAGTTGGTTTTTGAAATGTATCTTGATGTTATTTTGGAACATGTTTTATTCCGACTGTGTTGTAAATTAAAACATGTGTTTTCATGAACTCGTTCCATTTGGCCGAGGTGTTATATGTCACGCTGATAACTGTTGATGTGCGCCATTACTGCTTGTTGATTTTCTTGTAGAAAATGTAGCACTCTCTTGCGAGTGGTTTTTGAAAAACTCTGATTTAATTTGCTAAGTAGTATTAAAAGTAAGGGGGTGTTACAATAATGGTGTCGAAAGAGCCATTTATTACCTTAGTAGGGTTTTGATTGATGCTGAAACAAGGTATAGTCCAATAGAGAAGTTATGCCTCTGCTTGTATTTCTCTTGTACGAAATTAAAGCAATATATAAAATCAGCAGATGTTTATGTTTATTCGCATTTTGATGTTATTAAACATATGTTATCAAAGCCAATGTTGCATAGTAGAATTGGTAAATGGGCTTTAGCTTTGTTAGAATATAGCTTAACATATCAGCCTCTTAAATCAATCAAAGGACAAGTGGTTGCTGATTTCATAGTGGACTATTCTGTTGTCGAACATGAAATACATTCGTTAGACATACGTCCTTGGAAACTATACTTCGATGGCTCGAGCCATAAAAATGGAGTGGGTATTGGGATCTTAATTATTTCTCCAGAAAACATTCCAACGAAGTATAAGTTCAAAATTCGAGACTCTTGCTCCAATAATGAAGCTGAGTATGAGGCTTTAATAGTAGGCCTTAAAATTTTGCTCGAACTGGGGGCAAGGCATGTCGAAGTAAAAGGTGATTCTCAACTAGTTGTCAAACAATTGACAAAAGAATACAAATGCATCAACGAGCACCTTATTAAATATTTCGTCGTTGCCAATACTTTGTTAAAAAGATTTGCGTTCGTACACCTAGAACACTTACCACGAATAGAAAATCACGTGGCAAATGAGTTGGCACAAATTGCTTCAGGCTACAAAGTGTCAAAGCAAAGCCTAGAAGAGTTAATTGAGATAAAAGACAAGTTAATCTCAGAGGACTCTCTTTACAATGATACACCTTCGGCGTTATTGTCAACACCAAAAATTGGGGGGGCAATAAATACAAATGAAGTATACGTCGAAAAACGCCACATTTTTCACGATATTGACTTGGCAGAAATTTTTGCTATTGACAATATGGTTGATGATGATTGGCGTAAGCCTATTGTAGAGTATTTGCAAAATCCTACAGGAAACACTAATAAAAAGTGAAATACGAGCTCGAGCTATGTGTTAATTGGAAATGAGTTGTTCAAGCAAACTCACGAAGGGTTCTGTTAAAATGTCTTAGTGAAAATGAGGCATACTTAGCAGTTTCTAATACGCATGGTGGGGCATGTGGTTCGCATCAAGTAGGTCATAAAATGAAATGGTTGTTATTTCGACAAGGAATGTACTGGCCAACCATTTTAAAAGATTGTATAGAGTTTGCTAAAGGCCGCCAAGAATGCCAAAAACATGCCGAATACAAAGATGTACCGCAAATGAATTACATTCTATAGTGAAACCTTGGCCATTCAGAGGTTGGGCTCTAGATGTGATTGGAGAAATAAAACCAACTTCGTCAAAAGGTCATAGATACATTTTGGTAGGAATCGACTATTTCACTAAATGGGTGGAGGCAATACCTTTAGCCAATGTTGATCAAGAAGCAGTGATAAGGTTTATTCAAAACCATATCATCTACAGATATGGAATCCCAGAGTCCATTACTACGCACTGCAAGGTACTGTTTTTACTGGTCGAAAGATGGTAGAGTTTGCTGCTGAAATTGGTTTCAAGTTATTGACTTCGACACCATATTACGCACAAGCCAATGGTCAAGTAGAAGCTGCTAATAAGATCATTATTAATTTGATTAAGAAGCACGTGGGACGTAAGCCCAAAAATTGGCATAATTCTCTTGACCAAGTGTTATGGGCTTGTCGAACGTCACCTAAAGAGTCTATAAACACTACTCTTTACAGGTTAACATTTGGACATGATGCAGTGTTACCTGTTGAAATTTGTTTACAATCAACAAGGATTCAGAAACAAGGGGGAATTCCTTCTGATCATTATTGGAATATGATGATTGATGAATTAGTTGATTTAGACGAAGAAAGGCTGTTAGCTTTAGAAATGCTTATTCGACAGAAAGAGAGAGTAGCTAAAGCTTACAACAAGAACGTTAAGTTAAAAACCTTTGAAGAAGGAGAGTTAGTGTGGAAAGTCCTATTACCTATGGATAAAAAAGATAGAGTTTTAGGCAAATGGTCACCAGGGTGGGAAGGCCCATTTCGCGTATTGCAATGCTTTTCGAATGGCGCTTATGAAGTCGAAGAGCTAGGTGACGAAAATAGAATCTTTAGAATAAATGGCAAGTATTTAAAGCAATACAAGCCAACGTTAACTGAGATAAAAATTGAACAAGTGTAAATAAATGAAAATTGTTCATAAATGGCAAGGTATAAGGAAATGTGGAAATTACATAGCCATTTTTAAAGTTCTAAACTAGTACAAAGTCTCAGAAGTTCGACAAAGTTGCCTTATGCCTCTCCAGAATGCTGGCACTCAAAGAGATAGAAGTATCAAGAAGGTGTAGATCTTTGTCGAGTTCAGCGAGAATGGCTTGATGCTGGTCAATTTTCTCCAAGTGTTCTATAACTATCAACGCCTTAGTAGTTTTGGCTGACGAAGAAGCATCGCTTATTCTTTCGACGATCAAGCCCTTTTGATACTTAGCGTTTGACAATTTAGTTTGGAGTGTTTTGATAATACGAGTGATCTCTGCATCCCATTCAGCAATTGCTTTTTCATCATTGGCTGCTTGGGTTTCGAGAGCTTCTATATCATCTTGATCAGCTTTGAGAGAGGCAAGTTCCACTTCGCAGAGTTGATTTTCTTGAGCCTTTTGCTTGAAGATATTCGACCGTTGGTTGATCAGGAGAGAGAGTTGCTCGAAGAGAGGGCCAAATTCCATGAAGAAGGTAAGGAGGTTTTGAGGAGGGTCCAACTTAGTGATCTTGTGAATGAGGGATTTTACCTCAAGATACACAGAGGGGTCATTTTCAATATTTGCTACGAGATCCCCCTCCAAGACTCTAGCTTTCAGTTGACGAAGTAGGCTTTCGACTGTCTCCTGATTGATGGAACTGAGAGAGGTGTTCGAAGAGCTGCAAATCAAACGACTTGACGAGCTTTTAAGGCTCAGCATGATCTTCAAAGCCGCCAAAGGATCTGTCTTCTTCAGCTCAGCCAATTCTTGGCCACTAACTGCACTGTTAGATGACTCTTTGCCAGAAGTGCCTTGATTTGCAGGCTCCTCCCTTCTAGGCTCCTCTTGCCCTTGATTGACCATATTCTCTTCAGGGATTTCAACAGAGGTAGCCACTACTTCGTGTCTTTCAATTTCTGGAACGTTGGGTTCGAGCTTGAGCATTCTCTTCGACAACACCCCCTGTGGTTACACGTTATCTGGCATTTGGAACAAGCTCCTCGAAAACAGGGATTGCAGGATCAACGAGTGCTTGAAAAATTTCTTCAGCGACTGCACCAAGTGGCGAAAAAGGCAAGGAGAGTCTTGTAGCAAACACTTCTCTTTCTGCCACCTCAGTCAAAGACTCGACAGCAGGATTCTCGACAAGTAGGCCACCTACCTGCTCACGGTAAGCAATATTACTTGAGTTAGAAATGGAAAGGTGAAACCAAAAAGGTTCGAAGTAACTTCGAAGGAAAGTTTACCTTGTCTACCTTAAGTCTTTTGATTGGAGGAGAAGAGGGTGTTTCAGAAGGCTCATTGATAGCAAGGCCTTTTGCTGCCCTTTGGGGATCAGGTAAGGCCCTTTTCCTTGACCTTTGATTGAGAGGAATGTTATCATCATCATTTTCAGTGCCCTGCAAAAAAGAATTCAAGTTATGATACGGATAATACCACAAGAAAGTGAGTGATAAACTAGAGAGAAGTCTCGACATGCTCACAAGGTATGTGTATAGTACCTCAGAGCTGGAGAGAACAACCGCTTTCTCTTTAGCCTTAGGCTTCTGAAGAGGTCTAGTTGCTTTGGTTGTTTTCTGAAAGAAATTTTCGACGTGAATAAAAGTCACAGTCAAAAAACAACTAAAGGCAAATGTATGACAACGTACCGTCTTTGGGGTAATGTCTGAAGTGGGACTCACTGCCACTTTCTTCTGGACTTGTGGAGAAGGCTTTGTTGAAGTGGTCTTGCTTACTTTGATCTTCAACTTCGATGCAGGTTTTTCTAAGGTCGAAAATATTGATAAGTAAACAGGAGTGAAATTAAAATGAAGTGTTTAAGACTTAGAAAAATTTTAAGTGTCGAAAAATATGTACCTTTGTTGTTTGAAAGGGAAAGCAGCCACTAACTTCTTCACAAGGTTCTCAGGAAAAGTGTCAATGGTTTCTCCAGCAGCATTAATATAGTAACCAGTCCACCATTCGTGAAACTTCTCAGTGCATGAAAACCTTGGGTTGAAACTAAGAGGTTCAAAATTCAAGGCTTTGTAATGAAATTTCTTGAAAGCTTTGCTTGTAAGCTATCTCTGTTTACGGACTTGCAAATTCTACTTTGTGAAAACACACCGGCGCAGTCGACTTGACAAAGCCCAAATCGCTCGGCAAAATAACTTGGGAAATACCTGGTGATTCCCAAACTATTTTTAGTTTTGCCAGTGGTAAGTCTGGTGGAAAGGATAGAAGGAGAGAGGTAAGCTCGCCAAATTTGGTTGATTTCCTCAGTTGGTTCGACAGAAGGGGAAGGAATGGTTGTTTAAACCATGTGGGACCATAAGGCCTTTGGACGAATGGGGCCATAGATTCTGTGAAGGTAGTGCATTTCAAAAAGACTTCGAAGTATTCCAAGAAGGATTCTTCGGCAGTAAGGCCTATTTGCTTGGGCTTCAACTGTGCTAGTCGAATTCCTTCAGTTCTCCTCGTTTCCAGAGATGGTCGAACTGATTTTGGAATATACAAGCTAAGTCGAAATTCAAAAGTGGCTAGCAACCACAGTTGCAACAACCATAAGGGGCCAGAAGCCAAAAACTTGGTTGTAGGTTCGTCCTCTTTCAACTCCACAACAGCATTGTCAAGTTGTTGGTGGAGAGAGCCTAGAATCAGCTTGGCAAGGTTGATATCCTCTTGTTCATGGAGTTGGATTGCCAATGGGATATAAGATTTGGAAACCTCAAGGAACGTGGTACGAGAAAACAAAGAGAGATAACCGAGGGTTAAGAAAGCTACATGCTCTATAGCGGACACTTCCTCGAGTGTCAAGTCTATGGTGTTCACCAATGTAAGGGGCAATGGTAGCATTGTTGAAGGTGAATTTGTACTGCACTCGGAGTGTAGGGTCAAAGGTCTTACCTAGGGGTTTTAGACTGTAAATGGCAGCCACATCTAGCAAAGTGGGGATAGCATGCCACATTTCGGATGGAGGCTATGAGTAGCTCAATCCCGCACTGCATAGCGACCAAAATTAGGGTGCTATCATACTTAGGCCCATACCTGCATGGGTTGGATAAGGTCGAAGATACCTGTTTTTTCCAGATTTTGGCTTTCTTAGCCTCTACTTTGTCAAGCCAATTTAAATAGATTTGTTGGTCGAGCCTAGGAGCGCACCTAAAAACCTAGAAGAATTAGTCGAAAACTCTAAGTGAAAAGGGGTTTTAGCAAAAATTCGGGTTGAAGCGAACGTGGCTAGGAAGATTTGAAACTTCATTAGTTTCCTGCAAGATGTCAGGCAGAGGACCCAAATAAGCATGGGTGTAAATCTCAGTAGAAGGAATCAATACCTGAGTTTGCCATTGGGTAGATCGTGTGTCATTGATGTCAGGTTCATCAACGAAGCCAAGGGTTTGGATTTTGCTGGGTTCGTCGTGTTTCTTTGAACTCTCAGGTTGCATCACAGCAGCAGATGACGAAGCCATAGGCGAGAAAAAATAAACGCAGGTTGGAATCGGGGTTTCGTTTGAAGAAAGAGAGCGAAAGTTTGAAACTTTTGTGAGTCTGGGATTTTTGCAAAGTGCAGAGATGAGGAATGCAAAGAGACGGTTCGCAGGGTTTCAAATGAGTAAAAAGGAATATGAAAGGGTTTTAGCCGTTTATATATGTTTGGAAGCAACAGTTATTGGCACGTTCACCATTGCCCACACGTTTGTGACCTTTGAGGACGTGATGGCCCACCCATCAGACACGTGTGCCAATGAAACGGTTTACTTTATCTGCATGTCATGATAACTATCTTTTAGACTCTCAAGAAGTGCAAAGGGGCGTAGAAGTGACCATTGCACAGTATTCAAAAAATGCCCTTTCTTGCCTCCATTCCTTATTTCGTCGAAAAAGCATTTTTTGGGGGGCAATCTGTTACCTCAAAATTTCGACAACACATTAAATGAAGCTTTAAATAGGGTTGACTTCACATTTAATGATGTTGTGGGGACCACAGGTCAATATTCAAGTCAATGCTCCATCAATTCGACAGAAAAGGTATACAAGTGCAAGAAATGCAAGTGAGCTTCGACAAGCTTGGCTCTCAAAGCTATGAGGCAAGCAAGGCAAGAAACCTTCGACGAGAGAAGGCTCAACTCTTCGACAGAGCAGAGTTCAACACTTCGCCAAGCGGTTGACAATGAGTTGGTCGAAACGTGCAGAGCAACAGTTAGTGGGCAGTTACTTCCCCTATTTTTAGGAGGCAGTTATTCTTTTTTTGCCACGATTGTTTCAGAGAGTATAAATACTCTTTTGTAATAGGAAATCAGGGTCACCACATTTCACAAGAACTCTGAGAAACTCAACTTCCAAACTAAAGCGAAATACGAGTGAAACAGATACCTTGTACGTGTTGGTGAACCATTTCTCCTTTCAATTAATGCAATATTTACTTTCTTTTACCTTCGTTGCATTTCCTGCTTTTATTTTGTTTTCAATCTGCTTTTTCTACTTTTTACCGCTTCTTACGCACGCCAAAACACAAAACTTAAAGGCAATTGTCAAAGAGATTTTCTAGTTTGATCTCACAATCTCAATATTGAAAACTAGTGATTGTTTGCTAAAAACACCAAAGAAACAACAAAGACGATAACATAGCGCACTGGGGCAGCCAATTGGCGCCCAGTCTTTGCGCCACATGCACACACCCACTCCTGTCTCACTTTATGGCGGCACCCCAGGCGCCATGGGCAGCCAAAATGGCGCCCGGGACTTAGACACCCACGCACCCACTCACCTAGGCGCCACAACAGGCGCCACAGGGTAGCCATTTGGCGCCATGCACTTGGCACAACACACCCAGGCGCATTGGGCAGCCACTTTTGGCGCCCTGCACCTGGACACAAAGACACACAAAGACGCCAACAGCGGTGACACAGCGCCATTCTCGGGCACCACGGGCGGCATTTGGCGCCCACATCGCACACACACACACACACCTGGGCCATCAAGCACGGTGACACAGGCGCCATTTCTCTAGGAAATTGGCGCCCTGCACAACAACACCACACCAAAGTCCCCTGCTACAGTACCACAGGTGCCATTTCACTAGGGAATTGGCGCCCTAGGGGGTCTAATGCCTCAAAAATCAATTTCAACTAAGTTTTCTCAAAATCATTCATCAACAACAATTCAATTACATGTTATGATCATGCCAACAACTCCAATTTCACATTTAAACATCAAGAACACCTCAAAATACGAATCAACATATCAAAACCCTAACATTAAGCCCTAAATCGATTTCATGCTCTATTTCACATTCAAATTCATCAATCAAACATGCAACCATCAAAATCATCATCAACAAATACAAATAAGGACTCTATGACCTATATACGACCTATTATACTCTCTATTATAGAGTGAGACTCCTCTTACCTTAAATTAAACCGTTGAAAGTCCTTTTCTCCGAATCACCACCACAACCACAGCAACTAGAGCCTTCCTCTCCTTTCCTTGCTTTGTGCGATTGCTCTTCTCCCTTTCTCTCTAGGTTGCGCCGTTTTCCTTTCTTTCTCTCTTCTCTCTTTTCGTTTTTTTCTTTCTTTTGGGTGAATGGTGCGAATTGCACAATCCCTAGGAGCCTAAGTCATTGGGCTTGGGCTCCTGGGCCAATACTTGCAGTTCCGGTATTTCCAATACCACTCCCTTCAATTAAATAAAATACTATATTATAAAATACTATATTATAACTTAATATAATTAAAATAGTGCAACACTTTAAATAATTTAATCAATTACTCAATTAAATCATTTAGGGTGTTACAAGAGGTGTGATTTCGAGTGTAGAAATCGTGCTGACCAAGTGTTCTATTTATAGAGGGGCCACCAGGCAAAACGAGGCGACGCGACTGCTCGCGTGCCCCATCCGTTGCATGGGGAACCCCAAAGGGTTCCTCAAGAAACGCAAAGCTCACCTCATTCATTGCGCATTAAATTGCAGTGTCGAAGCCCAAACGTCACGAGCGATCGACCAACACAGGTGGCAGCGACCGACCCGTGTCTTATGAAGACATCTAAGTCAACCCATCAGGGGCACCGATTCAAGCCTCGGCCATACCCCGGCGACCTAAGCTTGGGGGCAAGCAATCGCGGGTGTATCGTAAATAATCGAGGTGCGATCGAAAGCGGCCGGCGGCCCATTCCACCGAAACGGCCCAAGCCGCGCGGCTTGTAATGAAATTCTCGGCGACCGGCCGGATTTTTCGCAACGGCCAGGTCGCCCAGTGGTATAAGTACCACCTCCATCCACAGTACCAGGTACATTTTCCTACCCAATGATACCTTGCCCGTTAGCACACCTCTAACTAGAGCGTCAGAGTGTCTTTGCAGGTACCACTCGAGGTGCTCTCAAGACCGGTCCTTATTCATCCTCGACCGGGACAAATGGAGTAGCGAATCGACATCAACACTCGGTGATTAGGTACGATCAACGAGCAACACAGACTAAGACGCAGCAAAGACAACAGTAACACACAGACAAAGACACGAGCGGCCTGAACATGCAACACAGAGCTAAGACACAGGCAACACAACAGGTAACACAGACTAAGACACAGGCAGCACAACTGGCAACACAGTGGCGCACCCAGGCGCTAGAAACCCAGCCAGATGGCTCCCTAGGCAGCGCCAACGCCCATTGCTTTCTCTCTCTTGACTGTTTACCATGAACAATCCACAAATATCAATTTCAAACATCAATAAATTGCACATACAACGAAAAACATTTCATCAAACATCATGTAGGCATTACACTCAATCAAGAATTCTACCCTCCCACATAACACCCATCATATACCCTATTATAAAGAAAGAACCCCACCCTTACCTTAGCTTAGATGATCACAATTTCTAGCCGTGGAAGATTGCAATCCTAGCCTTCCTCCTCCTTTCCTTCTTTCTCCTTGCGCCGTCTCTCTCTTTCTCTCTTGCGCTCTTTTCCTTTTTCTTTCTTTCTTTTTCTTTTGCTCTCTAAATGAGCAATTGACTCTAACCCTAGTGCTTATATCATTGGGCTCTTGGGTTACGGGCCTCCGCTTAGTTAATTACTATACACCACCCTTGATTTAAATGAAATACCATATTTTTATTTTAATATAACTATACCAATACAATACCTAAATAATTTATTTAAATAAATAATTAAATTATTTGGAGCGTTACAACTCTCCCCCACTTAGAATATTTTCGTCCTCGAAAATTTAAAGCTTCACAACCTCCCGGATATAAATCTACGCTAACCTAGACACTGACTAGCGGATGACAGACCAAACTCCTCACTCCCAAAACTCCCCGACTTACTACGGCAATTAATATAGACATGGTTATGCTCTAACCAGTTCATACCCAATATCACATCTAATCCGCTCACCGGCAAACAGAGTCTCGGTCGAAGATCGACAAGGGACACTGAGAACACACCAGAGATACTGAGTCACTATGAGGATGATCAATGGTCTCAAGTTGCAGAAAGAAAAAAAATATCAATTCTAAAACTAAGCACTTTACTAACAAGCATAAAAAATTATTTCCAATGATACTAAATAAACCTCACTAAAAATAAACTAGCACAAACAAGTTATAGTTACGTTTTCACAACAACACATACAATGCTATAGTACAAAGGTTAAGTTTGAAAATATCCACACAATTTGACATGTCTACAAACTCATTAACTAAATAATAACACGAAAATAAAATATTAAAATAACGAGAAAGTAAAAGTCATGCAAGCACAACGATTATGATGTTCAAAAGTAGTACAAATACAAGAATTATTTGTAAATTAATTAAATTAGATACATATATACACCAACAAAAATAGTGAAAACAAGCTAAGGAATAGTTCAAAGTAACTCAAAAATCTTTTTCCTTGGGTCTTAAAGAAGTAAGTGAAACGTATTTTGCTAAGCTTCGTACGAGAGAAAATAGAATACTTAATACTACAACATTGATCAATTGCACATTGTAAAATATAATTAAAACACGAGCACAAACATCAAGGGTCTAACTTTAGAAGTTTCATACATAAAATTGTGTTCGAGAAGTTTACTACAACATCTCTAGGCCCCTATATAAGAAAGATACAAGATAACACAATGCACTAAGGTAAACATCATTTCATATACTAGTTGGTTCAGAACACTACACCTTGAGAAAAATAAGAAATTGAGTGAAACAAAATAAAGTAAATGAAGATGATAATGGTAATATATAAATAAATCCAACAGTTCAAAATCATTACAACGAATTGTAAACATCGTGTAAATAAAAGAAAACAATAATTGAATCATTTAATTAAGAAAATTATTATTATTTTTTAAAATTATAGCATGTTAGTCTAGGAATCTCACCTAATCAATTAGCAAAGTAACTCCACAAAACATTTAGTCTAGATCATCAACATAAGTGATGAAAACACATTATAAAAATGGATTTTATACATCCATTTTAAAACAAATAAATACCCATGAGAGCATCTGATAGTAAAAGTTAATTTAATAGAGGTACACAAGCAGTGTGAGTGCACAATTTTAATCTAAGTTTTCAAAACCACGTAGGACAAATTATAAAAAAAACAATAACAACCAAAACCTAATAATAAACACTAGTTGTAGACAATTAAAGTTCGCAATCATGACTCATATAGCATGGAATTTATGAAACAATTCATAAAGATACAAACCTCAAAACATTGCACATTGAGGACAATTAGGCACATAAGACTAAACAAAATAAAATAAATAATATAAAAATATCATTAGCATTTAAAATCATTACATCTAATCTGAATCATAAATATATAAGAAATTGGTAATTTTAACGTTCATGTAAGAAAAGTATACTTCAAGTATTATTTGTCAAGTAGCAAACCTAAAGAATCAACAAAGCAACTTCCTAAAGCACTAACCATAGAGCATTAGTAAGTATATAAAACAACCATAAAAAGGCTTAGTATAAGACATAGTACTATTCAATTAAATAAATGAAATACACTCTGAAACGTCCAGAAAAATGGTTTAATGTAAGATAAAAGTAGACTCAATAACCATTTTAATTTTCACTCACAAAACCACATAATGCAAATAACCAAGTTAGATCATGAAAGCTCAGAATATATTATTTTAAAGATCAAGAAGACAAAAAAGTTACAAATCAAATGTCAACAATACAAGTTTACACAGAAAAAACACCATAGACACACAAGGCAATCGATTATCCTAAAACTATCAAGAATCAACAAACAACGCATGCAACTCTAATCAGAGTCCACGCTTCGAAAGACACAATAGACAATACAAATAGTCCGGTTAGGACCGATCTGCTCTGATACCACTAATGTAACACCCCAATTCTAGCCGTTTAAATTTAACACAAAATCAGAGTTTAAAAATCATTTTTCGCTTCACCCACAAGGGATGCGACATTTTTGCCAACAAAACATCACAAGTCGATAATAGAATGTTCTAAATAAATTAACATGATACATAGCATGTCATAAATAGGACGAACCCTCATAAACACCTATATAAATGTCACTACACAGCGGAAAGTACAATCATAACATCATCAAATTAAAGTTCAGCAATCGAACAATTAAAAGACAATCAAATAAACTAGTGTTCGCCCCACCTTGAGTGCTATGTATCAGAGCGACGACATTGACTCAACTGGAGAAGGTAGACAACCTTCACTCATATCAACCGCGTTACCAACATAGGGGTAACATTCAAACAAAAGGGGTGAGATATCTAACAATATAATAGCATGTATGATAAGCAATATGCTAGAGTTATAGCTACTATATCTACCACTTTACAACCACATCAAGACACAACAACAACAACATCAATATACAACAGCAACATCAAAATACAACATCAACAACATCAATATACAACAACAACGTCAATATACAACTACCAAGGAACATCACCAATTGTATGAATAAATGCATGAGATGCAACCCACACCAACGGGCATATGCATGTGGTACCATTCATCACCAATAATTTAACCACTATGGGCATCATCACCACTTTTGAGCATCATCATCATCACCTATAGCTCGAAGGCCGAAGCCTTATATCACCACTTAATGCATATGAATTGCATGCGACACCATGAACAATGCACCAGAAACAATCACCAATCATAGTCATGTAATTGACACAACCACACCAACAACAACATATGGTCATAGACCCATCACCTCTCACCTTAGCCAAATAAATAGGCACATCACCGGTTATAACATCACCAATAACACCAACAGCACCAAAAAGGTTTACAGAGTCAACATCAACACACCACACCGAACCAGACAACACAAACACGCAACACTAGGCGCAACACAGTACAGAAAACTGGCGCCCAGCAGCACAACACAGGCAAACGCACCAAAAGGCAACACTGAGCGCAAGACAACACAGGAACTGGCGCCCAGCAGCACACAAGGCACACAAAACACAAAAAGTGGCGCCTAGTGGCAACACAGCCACACAGGGCGCCCAAAACTCAGCAAACTGGCACCTAGTGGCAACACAGCCACACAGGCGCATAAAACACGGCAATCTGGCGCCAAGTGGCAACACAGCCATACAGGGCGCATAAAACACAGCAATCTGGAGCCTAGTGGCAACACAGCCACACAGGGCGCATAAAACACAACAACTGGGCGCTTATGGCAACACAAACCACACAGGCGCGCAAAACACAAAGCAATCTGCACCTGTGAGGCAACACGGCGAGAGTAACACAGACATACGCTTTTGGCGCCCAGTGGCAACACCAAAACGCAACACAGACTGATACACAGGCAGCACAACAGGCAACACAGACTAAGACTTAGGCAACACAGACTAAGACACAGGCAGCACAACAGGCAACACTGACTAAGACACAGGCAGCACAATAGGCAACACAGACTAAGACACAAGTAGCACAACTGGCAACACAGACTAAGACACAGGCAGCACAACAGACAACACAGACTAAGACACAGGCAACACAGACTAAGACACAGGCAGCACAACAGGCAACACAATGGCACACCCAGGCGCCAGAAACCCAGCCAGATGGCGCCCTAGGTACCGCCATCACCCCTTGCTTTCTCTCTCTTGACTTTTTACCATGAACAATCCACAAAATATCAATTTCAAACATCAATAAATTGCACATACAACGAAAAACATTTCATCAAACATCATGTAGGCATTACACTCAATCAAGAATTCTACCCTCCCACATAACACCCATCATATACCCTATTATAAAGAAAGAACCCCACCCTTACCTTAGCCTTAGATGATCACAATTCCTAGCCTTGGAAGATTGCAACCCTAGCCTTCCTCCTCCTATCCTTCTTTCTCCTTGCGCCGTCTCTTCCTTCACTCTGGGTTCCCAAATGCACCTATACCAGGGGATCTTGAGCTTCAAAGGTAGGTCATGCCGCCAAGGTCATCCGAAGCCTCCAAAGGAGAGTGTTCCGAGTCTTCATTTTCTCTGTACATGGCACCAAACATAACCTCTTCAATGATGGACTCTATTTGAAATATGTACAATCGGTCTAGCATGCTCTGTACCTCTGAAGGGAGACTAATCATTATCCTCATTGCTAGGTCGTGGGTCGGCCAACATTTTGAACTCAAAGCCCTTTTTGGTCCAGTCACATGAATCTATACCACCTTCTTCATAGTCCCCTGGGATGGCAATAGGACGCAGGTGGGGAGAGTAGAACACGGCCTCGAACATCTTTACTTCCAATAGGAAAGGATTAGGGTCTTTCCAATAGTCCCCTGCTCACAAAGATTTCAAACTCTTTCAAATGGATTTGAAAAGTGCTTTTCTAAAAGATTTTCTAAATGAGGAAGTATATGTGCATCAACCTCCTGGTTTTATTGATGAGAAGCATCCTAATCATGTTTTCAAACTAACTAAGGCACTATATGGTCTTAAACAAGCTCCAAGGGCTTGGTATGAAAGACTAAGTACCTTTCTTCTTAAATATGGCTTCTCAAGAGGAAAAATTGATGTCACACTTTTTAGAAAATCCTTAAAATATGAATTGATTATTGTGCAAATATAAGTTGATGATATCATCTTTGGAGCCACAAATGAAAAGCTATGTAATGATTTTGGAAAGCTCGTGACAAGCTTTCTATGTCTAGGCATGCTAAATAGGTTCACTCTTGTTTCTTAAGTTCCCACTGTATCACCCTAGGAACTATGTTATCCTATGTCTAGGACTTAACATGGTTTTAACAAGCAATTCTTATTAAAGCTAGTTTAACAAGTTGTTGTTACAAACACTCATTCCTATTAATTCTTGAGTTCATAAATGTAGCCCATGTCTGCTGCCACAAGTTTACCTATTCTAAAGTGATCAATTCCAGAATAAGTTCTGAAAGAAGTATTACACAAGAATTAAAATGCATACACTACACAAACCATACTTGCTATCGTAACCTTTTCTCCCGGTGTATGTGAAAAAGAGTGACGAACCCTTTTTTGTTCGGTCATAGGTTGCTGTCCAAAGAACGAGAGCCGACTTCCTTAACTTAAGTTCGTTGTTCCTCAGTAGCTCAGTGGTAGAGCGGTCGGCTGTTAACTAACTGGTCGTAGGTTCAAATCCTACTTGGGGAGAATTTTGAGTTCTCGCTTATCTGACCTAGCTACCATAACATACTTAGAAGTTCATCACAAGGTTATAACATCTCAACTTAAGGGAATTTAGCTCATGTTACTCATATTATAATAGAGAAAATCTACAAAGAGCATAATTGTAACGCCCCAAATAATTTAATTATTTATTTAATTAAATTATTTAGGTATTGTATTAGTATAGTCATATTAAAATAATAATAATAATATGGTGCTTCATTTAAATCATGAAGTAGTATTTAGTAATTAAGTAAGCGTTAGAAAGAGGCCCATGACCCAATAGCCCATGATATAAGCACTAGGGTTAGAGCCAACTGCTCATTTAGAGAGCAAAAGAAAAAGAAAGAAAGGAGAAGTAAGAAGGGACGGCGCAAGGAGGAGGAGAAAAGGAAGAGAGGACGACGCAAAAGAGAGAAGCAAGAAGGCTAGGGTTTGCAATCTCCCAAGGCTAGGATTTGTGATCATCTAAGGCTAAGGTAAGGGTGGGGTTCTATCTCTATAATAGGGTATATGATGGGTGTTATGTGGGAGATTATGAACTAGGATGGTTCTTGATTGAATTTAGTGCCTATATGATGTTTGATGAAATGTATTTTGTGGTATGTGCAATTTATTTGATGATTGATGACTTAGGCCCTATGTTGGTGCACCTAGGTGTAACACCCCATTTCTACCCGGTAATTTATAGTAAAAATCAGAGTATAAAAATTCATTTCTCAATTAAAATCATCCAATGGGATGCTACACTTATCTCTTTAAAAATCATTCAACAATCATCTCACCACAATAGCGCTTCAAATCGTAACACCATAGAATAAACTCGTGGGAATATAATTTCACATAACGCAGCGGAAAGTAAATCATAATCTCAACAGAATAATCAGCAGTCTCAAAGCAATACATATAAGGCTCAACAAGGAGCAAAACGGAACAACTATAGTTCATAACCCATCCCCTAGGTGCTACGTGATCGTGAGCGCGCATCGACTCAGGGAATAGAGAAGGTAGAAAGCCTTCACTCATGACTACACGTGGTAAACAACAACGAAAGGGGTGAGTCTCGAACTATATAATAAAAGTGATAATAGGCAATATATACAATCACGATTCACAAAGACAATCAATCACACCAATCATCACTCAATAATGTTCATGCACTCATGAGAATGTATGCAATGTAGTTATGCATGTGGTACCATTTGCCCTCCCAAGATTCTCATTATTTGCCCTCCCAAGAAGATCTCATCATCAATGGAGTCCTCATGACTCGCCCTCCGGCCGCCCTCAAAGCTTCACAATCGGGCTTTATAAGCTCTACGATCAAGGTAGAATGTATGCATGAGACTCCATGTAACAACACAACACATTCTCAAACATCTTAATCCACACACTAACTCTTACCTCATTATTAATCTCATTTATAGCCCTCATGGCTTGGCCCTCCGGCTCATGCCCCCATGGCATCCTCGGTCATCTCAAGTTACCCGCTTCAACACAATTTAGTCCCAAAGACTAATCTCATCTAGAGGACTCAACCTCACTCAAGGACCTAAACCACCATTTAGGACCAAAACAATCATCTAGGGACCAAACTGTCACCTAGGAACCAAAACAACACACGCTCGAGCACTTGGCAAAGACTGAGCGCCATTTTCCCCACATTTTGGCGCCCCACGTGCAACACAAAGACTAGGCGCCGTAAACTTCAAGAATATGGCGCCCGCAACAACACAAACCACTGGCGCCACTTTTCTAGCAATCCGCGCCCCTGGGCAAAAGGCACAGCACCTGAAGACACAAACCTGCACACCAACTCGCACACAAACTCGCACACGTGCACCACTTAGCGCCTGGCAAAGCCTGAGCCATTGGCGCCCACAACCGACCCAACCCTCACAACACTTGCAAACCAAAAACCACTCGAGCCAAAATGTTTAAAAATGTTTTGGGGCGGTGTAAATACAAAATATGGCACGGTAAAATATGTTCGTAAATGTGAGTTTCACTCAACCCACCCCATTTACACACACAAAACCACCCCCACCGGACATTTGTAAAATAACATCCGCAACTGTAAAACCACTCGAGCCAAAACACTTAAAATTGGATTTGGGCGGTGAATGCAAAAGTTGGCACAAGAAAATATGTTCGTAAATGTGAGTTTCACTCAACCCACCCCATTTACACACACAAAACCACCCCACCGGACATTTGTAGAATAACACCGCAACTGTAAAAACCACTCGAGCCAAAACACTTAAAATTGGATTTGGGCGGTGAATGCAAAAGTTGGCACGGAAAAATATGTTCGTAACTCTAAAAAGCAAATTGCACTGGGCGCTTCTTTTCGGCCAAAGAATGTGGCGCGCGACAAAGAACACACACACACACGGCCATCAAGCATAAAGTGACACAGCGCCATTCTGGCACCCCGGGCAAAGATTTGGCGCCCGCCGCGACACACACACACACCTAACACGCAAACGAAGGTATTGCGCGCCATTTTCCCAAAGAACTTGGCGCCTGGCGAAACACACTGCTGCAAAGAACACATTCCAAAGACATGAACAAGTGTCTCAGTGGCGCCATTTTCCCAAAGAATGTGGCGCCCGGGCAGACAACTCGAATCACATATTTTCTCGCACGTGAATGCGCATACAGTGGCGCCAAATCCCTAGCACATTGGCGCCCATGACCCAAAAACCCCAATTCACAAACCCTTTCAATTCTAAACATCATATACTACTCAAATACATTGTATAATCATGTCAACACATTCAATTTCACATCATAGCACTCAATCATGCATCAAAACCCAATCAAGAACATAAAACCCCAATTTCAAGCCCTAAATCGATTCCACATGCAATTATATTCAATTCAATGACTCAATTCACCAAACAATCATCAATTAACACAAATCCAAGCCTATGATCTACATAAAACACATTATCTCCTCTATTATAGAGTGAGACTCCCCTTACCTCAAATTAAACCGTAGAGAAGCTCTTTCACGTAGTCACCTACAAAACCTCAAAATGTGCCTCCTTCCTTTCCTTCTTCTCCTCAGGCGTGCGAGCTCTTCTCTCTTCTCCTTAGGGTTCTAGCGCCGTTTTCTTTCTCTCTTCTCTTCTCTCTATTCGTTTCTTTCTTTTCTCTCACCAGCAGCTCCCAACCACACTACCTTGACCAAGGCAATGTCTTTCCCTCTCAACACCTTCACTTCTCTATCATCAATCCTCACTGGCATAGTCTCCACAGTGAGGTTCTCGCGTACCTCTACATCATCCATGTGAATCACATGAGACGGGGAAGACATCGTGCAAGTTCGCAAGATTAGGCGGCAAAGCCACCCTATAAGCAACCTTTCCAACCCTCTCAGTGATCTGGTATGGCCCAATAAACCTTGGAGTTAACTTCTTTTCCTTCAGAGCACGCCCAACACCAGTCATAGGCGTGACCCTCAAGAACACATGCTCACCAGCCTGAAACTCCAAGTCCTTCCTCCTCTTATCATGATAACTTTTACATCTGGCTGCCTGGGACTCCTTCATTTTCTCCCTGATCATTTTCACTTTCTCCGTAGTCTCCCTAACCAACTCTGGTCCAAGAACAACACTCTCCCCGGACTCATGCCAACACAAAGGAGTCCTACACCTCCGCCCATACAGTGCCTCAAAAGGAGCCATCCCTATGCTCGAATGATAGGCAAGTATTATAAGTGAACTCAATCGGTGGGAGATGTGTATCCCACGCACCTCCCTACTCTAGCACACAAGCTCTCGTAAGATCCTCCAAAGACCGGATGGTTCTCTCTGTCCACCATCACCGAGGATGATAAGTCGAACTCAACCTCGCTTGGACCCCAAAGCCTCCTGCAAGCTTCCCAAAACTCCGATGTAAACCTCGGGTCTCGTCCGACACAATACTCTTCTAACCCCATGAAGCTTCACAATCACCGAATGTATATTCTAGCTAACTTTGGCACGGATAGTGTGATGTTGATAGGAATAAAATGGGCGCACTTGGTCAACCTATCCACAATCACCCAAATAGTGTCGGACCTCTCTCGCAGTTGTTTGGCAACCCCACACAAAGTCCATGGAAATGTTGTCCCACTTCCATTCCGGAATCTCTAAAGGTTGCATCACCCCAGCAGTTTTCGTGCTCAATCTTTGACTTCGCAAGTCAAACATGCATATACAAATCGCGCAACATCTCTCTTCATACCAAAGCCACCAAAATAGTTTCTTGAGATCATGATACATCTTAGTAGCACTGGATGAATGCTCAACTTACTCCTATGGCTCTCCTCAAGTATCATCTTCTTCAACTCGCATCATCCGAACACAAATTCTGTCCCTGAATCTCAACACACCACGAATCCAACTCAGTAATCCTCTCAACAGCCTTGCTCACCAAAGAACCAAAGAAGTCTACCACTTCACATCTAACTTCGGGCGTCTCGATACTAACCAAGAAGTCATTCCCAATCCTCGGTGTACCCAATCTGACACTGGGGGTGTCACCTCACAAACCAGGACTCAAGTCACTAATTGCTCAATCAACTCCAATTCCTCACCATCATAGTTGACATATGCAAAGTTTTCCGACTTAAAGCATCACCACGACATTAGCTTTGGGGGTGATAGTTCAAGCCGAAATCATAATCCTTCAAAGACTCTAACCAACGCCTCGCCTCATATTCACTCCTTCTTCCGGTCAAACAAGTACTTCGCACTCTTGTGATCACCGAACACTTCGAATCTGGGTGCCATAGAGATGTGCCTCCAAATCTTCAAAGACAAACACAATAGCAAATTTAACTCTAAATCATGAGTAGGATAGTTCTTCTCATGCGCCCTCAATCGCCGAGACGCATAAGCCACTACCTTCCCATCCTCGCATCAACACACCTCCCCAACCCATCTTGGAGGCGCCACGGTACACAACAAAAGGTTGCTCGCACAGCAACACTAACACCGAGACGTGGTCAACCTCCTCTTCACTCTCTTGGAAGCTCTCTTCACACTTTGCATCCCACACAAAGGCTCTTCCCTTACAGTCAATTGAGTCAATGGAAGGGCTAGCTTAGAGAACCCTTCAATAAACCTCCTCAGTAGTAACCACCAACCCCAAGAAACTCCCGATCTCGCCACGGACTTTGGGCTCTCCCACCGCAACACTTGCATCAACCTTGGCCGATCCACGGCCTATACCATCACTAAATAATGTGACCAAGAAGCTCACCTCACGCAAACTAACTCACACTTTGACAACTCGGCATACAACTTCCTCTCTTTCAAGACCTCTAGCACCGACCTCAAGTGCTCGCATGCTCTTCCTCGATTTTGAGTACACCGTAATATCATCAATAAAAACAACCACAAACCGATCGAGATAGCAATGGAAGATTCGGTTCATGTACTCCATAAACACCCCGTGCATTTGTGACACCAAACGGCATTACGAGTACTCATAATGCCCATACCTCGCTCGACGCTGCTCGATGTCTTCATCCTTCACCTTAACTGGTGATACCTCGACCTCAAGTCAATCTTGCTAAACACGTTAGCACCCACCACCGATCCATCGGATCATCTATCCTCGGAAGAGGATACTTATTCTTGATAGTGACTTTGTTCGGTTTGTCTCGTAATCCACGCACGCACGCATACTCCCATCCTTCTTCTTAACCAACAAAACCGAGCTCCCCATGGTGACAGACTAGGCCTCACAAATTTCTTCTCAAGAAGCTCCTCTAATCGCTTCTTCAATTCGCATAACTCAAAAGCCGACATCCCAGACGGCACATAGACATAGGCCTAGTACTGTGCACAAGCTCAATCCCGAACTCAACTTCCTCTCTCGGGGCACACTAGGAATCTCATCCGGGAACACTTCAGTGAACTCACACACCACCTCGCAACCCATCAACCACGGCTAATTGGTTCTCAAAGCATATAGACGCCATCAAAGCAAACAAATGACCACCTCTTTCATTACTCCGCGCAATTGCTCAAAGCAGACAAGAAAATGCAGACACTTCCTCTTCAGAAGAAGAAAACTAACAGACTTGTTAGAATAGCTTGATGTGCACATGGTTATCTACTAACCACCCATGCCCGTAATCACATCCAACCCACCCAAAGGCAAACAAATCGGATCAACTAAAAAATCTCTCGCCAAGACCGACAGAGACACCTAGCACACATTAGAGAAGTAGTTACCGACCCTTTAGCCGGAGTGTCGATAACCATCCTCTCTCCATAGTAGACAACACTAAATTCAACTTTTCAAAGACAAATGTAAGCAATAAAAGAGTGCGTAGCACCCGTGTCAATAATAGCAACTAAAGGTGTACCATAGATGAAACATGTACCTCTGATATCATTAGGTCCTTCCGAACCTGCCAATGCGAACACTCTCCCAAAGGGATCTTTCCTTCTTAGGCTTGGTGCACTTGAAGCTAAGGTGACCACTTCACCACGCTTAAAACACACACTTCCTTGCGATCACACTCGGATGCCATGTGACCATTCTTCCCACACTTAAAGCATCTCTTCACCTCCATCTTACAATCAAAGCTCTTGTGACCTGGCTTGTCACACTTGAAACACACAACATCAGATGAGGCGTCTCCCCACTTGGCTTCTTGCCATCGTGATACCTCCTACCCTCAAAGAGGACTGCTTCCACCAAAGATACTTGTTACTACCCGCATACCTCTGCTTTCCCTTGTCGCCAGACGTCTCATATGGCTTACCCTCATTATGAAATTTCCCCCTCTGGTCTCTCATGACCCTAGAGCGGGCATTCTTTGTCTTCCTCATAAATCCTCGGCAGTCTACCAAATCAAAGAAAATACTCTAATTTTTCTCGATATCCCACACCGCTTGATATCACTCTCACCATTCTCAAATTTTATGCACTTTGAGAATTCAGCCCGACCTCAAGATAGTGGGGTAGAACTTGGCAAAGATACTCGAATCTGGACATACTTCCTCGCCTCGCCAAGGAATTCCACTTTTCTTACCTCTAACGTCCTCTGGGAAATACTTCCTCAAGAATTCCCTTCGGAACACAGCCCATGTAATCTCCTCCTGGAAAATACTCTAATCAGTGTTATAGACCTTGATATAGAAGTAAAACCATGACCCACCTGCATTTTTGTAGCTGCATTGCATTTTGGAAGCAACCGAGAATCCTGTAATGCATGCACAAAATCGTTATCAATCCTTCCAAATAACAAAATTTCCATGAACAAAATCCTACATAAAAGCATAAACAATAAAATAAGAATAAAAAACATAATACAGAATCACCTAAAGAAAAGAAGAAAAAAAACTCAAATGCAAATAAACCCATGAAAATGTTTGAAAGCCTTAAAAATAACCCAAAGTAATTTCTAAAAGCAATTGGCAAGACTTGTGTTATACTAAAATCCTCAATCCCCATTTCAATCGAAACCCGTATGCCTCCTACCCTACTTCAAAACCTAGCCCCAAAGTCAACTTTTGTAAACTACAATATTTAGCAAAGGCTACAAAATTGGAGGAGAAGAAAAACCCTCATCTTCTTATGGAAGACCGGGAAATAGAGAGTGTCATTTTGAAGAAAGATATTGTAAATGCAAAAGAGAGAAAAAGAGGGAAACCAAAAATGGTTACCTTGAATGAGTGAAGTGAGTTTCCACCTCTGCAAATCAAGAAATAGAAGCATCTCAACAACGATTTCGCTTTCTCTCTCTCAGTCGTTCTCCATCCTCTCTCACGCACCTCTTCTTCCACTTCTCTCTTTTGTTTTCTCTCCTCTGTGTTTCCCTCTTCAAGCTCTCTATTCTCTCCTTGCCATAGATGTGATTTGAAGAAGAAAGACGAGGAGTTGACTCATAGAGGATCCGATTGATTATGTTTTAATTGCACATAAAAGGATGTTTTTTTTACCAAGCTGATATGTAAATCATATGGTGTTACCAACTGGAAACTTTTTGAATCAAAGATCATAACTCTGATCCACTATTTTACCATAGCTGTTACCGAATTCCTTCTTGTGTGAGCCAGGCCAAATTCAAATTATGTGTAACTGTCACATTAAAGGATCATTATTAGTGATTAATACCATTCAATAACCGTGTGTTTATTTTGATTAAATGTGATATCAGATAGTTACTGGTGAAGAGACAGCTAGCGTCCCACGTATTTATCAGTAGATGTATGTGTCATTTTTTGATTGGTCCAACGTGGACGCTGACTTGTACAACTCTTGAATTAATATAGTTATGATATATATATATATATATATATATATATTGCTAAAAAACTTATACATTTCTGAAGGAGTAGGACAGTAACCTACAAACTTTTGATTTGGATCAATAGCCCAATGATTGCTTTTAAATAATGACGTAGTTGAGTTTTTTTGGTAAAATAAATTTTCGGATGAGGGGATGTCGTCCCCGTCTAAGGTAGGAAAGACTTTTGGGCTCTTTGATGGATGTTAACCTATTCATTTTTTGTTAATCTATTAGCAATATATAGTTCTTCATAGATGGATGTTGCATTCATTCTTCTGGAAGACAAACCAAAAGTCTCTTGTATGTGTTGAATACGAGACCTTAACGAACCACATTCTCGACTTGCTTCATGTAGTGCTAAACTTTCTGCCTGATTTGATTATGTTGCCTTGATGGTATGTTTCACAGATCTCCTTGAAATTGTTGTACCACCACAAGTAAATAAGTAATCTGTTTGTGATCTACATTGTGAGGACCTGACAAATAACATGCATCTCATACGCTGTTAATTCTAATTTGGTTACTTTGTAATAAAACAAACGCATATTCATTGTACCTCTAAGTTAACGAAGTATATGCTTGACTTTGTTCCAATGTCTTTGTGTGGGTGAAGAACTATATATTGCTAATAGATTAACAAAAAATGATATATCAGGATGTGTATAATCAGCAAGGTACATCAGTGCTCCAATTGCTCTGAGATATGGTACTTTAGAACCAAGTAGTTCTTCACCCTCCTCTCGAGGTCTTAAAGGATCTTTCTTTAAATCTAGTGATCAAACAACCATTGGAGTAGACAAAGTATCAGATTTGTCCATATAGAAATGTTTTAATACTTTTTTCAATATATGCCTCTTGAGTCACAAAAATTCCATTATTCAAATGCCCAATTTGTAATCCTAGAAAAAACTTTGTGTTTCCCAAATCCTTCATGTCAAATTCTTTCTTTAAGCAATCTATAGCTTTTGGAAGCTCTTCAGAAGTTCCAATAATATTTATGTCATCAATGTAGACAACAATTATAGAAAATTCTTTTCCAGAACATTTTATAAAAATAAATGGACAAATGGGTTCATTTGTATATCCCTCCTTTAGTAAATATTCACTGAGGCGATTATACCACACGTGTTCTGATTGTTTTATCCCATAGAGCGACTTATTCAATTTGATGGAGTGGTCCTCTCGAGATCCAAGGCTATGTTCCTTAGGAAAGTTAAATCCTTCAGGGAGCTTCATGTAAATGTCACTATCAAGTGAGCCATATAAATAGGTCGTGACAAATCCAACATGTGCTACAAGGATATTTAAGTACCGAAAAGTACTTGCATCCAGTGTAGGTGAATATGTTTAATCAAAATCAATTCCAGGTCTTTGTGAAAACCCTTGAGCAACAAGTCTAGCTTTGTATCTTGCAATTTCACCATTCTCATTCTGTTTTCGCACAAACACCCATTTGTATCTAACGGGTTTCACACCTTCAAGTGTTCTGTCAACAGGTCCAAAAACTTTTTGCTTGTAAAGCGATTTTAATTCTACTTCAATTACATCTTTCCATTATGGTCAATTCTCACGTTGTCTACAATCTTTAATGGACGTTGGTTCACGATCCTCATTATCATTTATCACATTTAGCGCTATATAATATGCAAAAGTATCATCAACCTTGAATTCATGTCGGTTCCATTGTATTCCATTGGTGACATAATTTATTTAGATCTCTTTATTTTCATGACTTTTAGGTTCCTGATGAGTCTCTTCTAGGACTGAAATGTCAATTATGTTTGTAGATTCTCTGAGAGTTTCTATATCTTTGCTTAGACCATATTTCTTTTTAGCTCCTTTTCTTGCTTGAGGATTTTTATCTTTGGAAACGACTGGTCTACCACGCTTCAGGCGCGGTTAAGACTCATTTGCAATATTAGATTGTCCAACAGAGACATCTATTTTTATTGGAGCACTAGAAGCATATATGATTTGGTCACTACTTTTGGATCAGTGAATGAATTTGGTAATTGATTTGCTAAGTTTTGCAAGTGAATTATCTGTTGAACTTCAAGTTCACATTGTTTAGTGCAAGGATCAAAATGAGACAAAGATAATTCATTCCAACTGATCTTCTTTTCAAACTGGGAAATTTGATTCATCAAAATGATAATTTGTACATCAAGTTGTAAATACATCTCCTGTTGTTGGTTCAAGATATTTTATAATAAATGGAGATTAGTATCAAACATATATTCCCAACGTTCTTTGAGGACACAACTTAGTGTGTTGTATCGGGGAAATTGGAACATACACTTGTTATCCCAAAACTTTGACAATGCTTTTAATGAAGTATTAAAAGGGTTTAGTTCTTCATTAATGATGTCTTGGAAACCACAAATCACAGTCAAGTCATTTTACTATCAATTCGACAGAGAAGATCTTTAAGTGTTGGTAGTAGGAACAAACTTCGACAAGTCTGGTACTTAGAGTTTTTAGAAGTAAACAAAGCAGAGGAGCTTTCGACAAGGCAAGGCTCAAAGTTTCGACAAGCAGTTGGTAGCGGTTTAGTCGAAATTCAAAGTTAAGAGCAGTTAAGGGCGGTTATCTTTGTTTACGTTTGCTTTTAGGAGTATATATACTACTTTGTAATAGAAATTCAGGGTCACAACATAAACACAGAAATTCTGAAAACTCAAGCTTCCAAACGAAAGCGAAAAACGAGTGAACAGAATCATTGTATGTGCTTGTGTACCATTTCCTTTACAATTCAATACAATCATTTACTTTTCTTTTACCATTCTTGCAATTATTACTTTGTTTTATCCACAATTCTGTTCTTCATACAATTTGTTTCTTTTAAAACCGTAAACAACACAAAGATACGAGAGCAATTGTCACGAGATTTTCTAGTTTGATCTCACAAACACAATATTTAAAACTAGTGATTGTTTGCTAAAAATACCAGCAAACAAATTGGCACGCCTAGTGGGACTTTTGCCTTTGATTTTTGTGTTTTTCTGTTAATGTATGTATTTGTATGCGCTTGAGAACAATGCATCTAGTTCTAACCATGTGGTGTCACAAGGGAAAGGAACAACCATGGACTCTGCAAGTGTTAGCACAGGGATAGTTGTAGGACAATAGCCCCAACAACATCAACAACCGTTCCTGCAATGTCAATGACCAATGTTGGGTCGACACAATCTATGTCTTTGCCATCAAATGTAGGGTTTCATTCTAGTCCTTATATGGCAACAGGGAACGGTTTAGAGGTGCGTTTCCAGAACATGAGTCTACCACCATTCCCTTTGGGTATGTATGTCATGCCTACTGGAATGCCACATATTTCGACCTTTTCTCCTACACATGTTTCTTCTGAGAGCGTACAGGGTCAAAATCCTACTACATTAACCAATGCGTCTTTGTTGGCGTTAAGACAACAAGTAGACGAAAGTAATCATGATATGGTTAATATGCTAACCCAACAAATTGGTGAGGTTTTAACCCACTAATCCAAGATACTACCACTAGTTACCAAATGTTGGCAAATCAAATGGGTAGGATTGCGGATTTCTTTGGGGCTCCTACGATTAATAATAGGAAAGTCCCCAATATTGTAGGTAATGCGCCTGGTACTCCGCAAAGATCAGTTGCAGTTGAAGCCCAAGCAGTTGTAGGCGAACAACAAGGGATGGGAAATCATATCCCTGAAGTAGTTTATGTAAATAGAGACCAGAATGCTTATGAAGTTGTTCGACAAGTGCAAAGAAATAATGTTGGCGCTCAAGATAACAAAGCCACGTTAGTAGAAACTATATTGGCACAAAATGGCCTTAACGTAGGTTTACAAAGGCCTAATTTTGTACAGCAAAGGCCTTAACGTAGGTTTACAAAGGCCTTAACCCTTGTGTGAATATGTACTGCAAACAGAGTTGCCAAGGGGCTGGAAAATTCCCAAGTTTACCAAATTTGGTGGTGATACAAATGAGTCTACAGTTGAACATATTGCCCGTTTCTTGACTTTAGGCGGGATATTGTTTAAAATGAGAATTTGAAAATGAAATATTTTCCAAATTCTCTAACTAAGAATGCCTTTACTTGGTTCACCACATTACCCCCTGGTTCTATGTTTACATGGGGGCAATTAGAAAAAGCGTTTCACGCTCAATTTTACATGGGCCAGTCGAAGATTAGTCTTAAGGAATTGGCCAGTGTTTGATGCAAAATGCCTGAAACTATTGATGACTATTTGAATAGATTTAGATTATTGAAGTCTCAATGTTTCACGCAAGTACCTGAACATGAACTTGTCGAAATGGCTGCTGGTGGCCTTGATTATTCAATTAGAAAGAAATTGGATACATCTCATTTGAGAGATATGGCCCAACTGGCAGATAGGGTTCGACAGGTTGAGAGGCTCAAAGAGGAAAAAACTAGGGTAACTAAGTTCCAAAAAAAGGAAAACTCAGTCGGGTTTTCTAAAACGGAAAAAGTAGCCTATGTCGATGAAGAGTTCGATGTTGCATTTGGCGATGTCAAAGAGGAGGAAATAGACGTGGCTGAACTCAAGCCTGGTCCTCCATACACTTGTAAATTATTAAGGCCTGCAAATGGGAATAACCCTATAGAGTCTAAAAATGATAGATTTGTGCCTAAAGCATATACCTTTGATGTTACTAAAAGTGATGAAATTTTTGATCTGTTAGTAACTGATGGCCAAATATTAGTGCCTAATGGCTTGAAAGTACCACCTCTCGACCAGAGAAAGAAAAAGGGTTATTGTAAGTTTCATAATTTTTTGGGACATAACACTGACCGTTGCGTACTTTTCAGGGATATAGTACAAAAGGCAATTGAAGAAGGAAGGCTCAAATTTGGTGATACGAAAAAGAAAGCACCAATGCAAATTGAGGTCGACTCGTTGCTTGACACACCCAAGCCATGTTTATAGAACCAGTCGAAGCACATGTGGGTATGGTAGAAGCTAAGATGGAAGACACTCCAAATCATGGTAAGTTTGCCACAGAAAAGTTGAAACATGTTGTGCATGCTGATGCTGGAACACGGAAATTAACTCAAAAGGAGTATGATGAGAAGGTGCAAGCTGTGTAAGCAAAAGCTGAAGAGGAATTAATAGATTTCCTCAATAGGTGCAAGCTGAACAATTATGAAGTGATGCTTTGCCCAAAATGTAGTGTTGTTTTTGACAAATAAGCAGCCAAAAGTGTCGAAGACTATGGTGTTCGACAAAAGAACAAAAGAAAATGGTTAGACAAGAGGCCAAAGTTTGACTTCAAAAAAGGAGACCTTCCTTACAGGGCTGAAGGGTTGAACGAGTCTTTGACAAGCAGACAGCCGATTGCAAAAAAGCATCAATGGACTAAGACTTTTGTTCCAATGGCAAATCCTTCTCTCGAAAAGTGGATACACGCTGCTTGTAAGCACACAAACCCACACGTCAAGGTTGTTAAACCAGATGTAGGTGATGCTGCTAAGTATAACTACAAAAGCAATTATAAGGGTAAGAACCCAATGACAAAGACTTAGTGGCGTCGTTTCCAAAGACTGAAGAAGAAAGCAACACTTGCTGCTAGTAATCAGGCACCAAGTAGTTCGACAATGGCAAAGAGGGTGGATCCAAAAATTGATGGATCCACAAAGGTAAGTATAGGTGCTGCGAATCAGGTGAATGCTGGAAATAGGGTCAAAGGCAAAGCTGTTGTTACAGAGAAGCCAAGAAGGCCTTCTACTGAAAGAATATTTCCTCCTTTGTCGTCATTGAAAAAGAAAGATGTTGAGTTCGACATGGATGAGGATATAGTTTCAGATTTCGAAAACTCTGAAGATGACTTCGATGTCATTTGCAATGTGGTGTCTACATTGCCTAGTGAATACGATGTCATTACAGTTCCAAATAATGTTGAAGAAGATTTCACTGAAGATATGGCTTATCATAAGCCAGTTTGTTACTATGTTATGCATGACAGATGTGTCGAAGAGCAAATGGCTACTTTTGAGAAGCCAGATGTAAGCATGCAGAACCATTTGAAACCATTGTATGTGCAGGCCAAAGTTAATGGCATTGGCATTAACAAGGTGTTGGTAGATGGAGGTGCTGCAGTGAATCTGATCCCTCAAGGTTTGTTGAAGAGGATAGGCAAATTCGACACTGACCTCAAACCACATAACATTGTCTTAAGTAATTATGAAGGCAAAACTGGTCAATCTTTGGGGGCCATAGAAGTGGATATCATTGTTGGCACGATAACAAGAACTACTATGTTCTTGGTTGTAGCATCTAAAGCAAACTTTAACTTACTCCTAGGTGTTGTGCCTTCAACTTTACATCAGCGATTAGTGATGTGGAAAGAAGATGGTCTTGTAGAGCATGTCGAAGCTGACCAAAGTTACTTTCGTGCTGATGTGAATAAAATCCCAAAGGAGAACTTTGAGAAGCAAATGGCGAATATTGCGCCATGTACATCTTCCACACAAGCATATCTCCCTTCTGCTAATGTGATTGCCTCAGTTCACCTTCATCCAACACACAGTTTTATTTGGGAGAGGGAGAAAATGGGAGATGTAAGTGTCTATCCTGAAGGTGTTATTCCTTCGACAGGATGGGACACGCAAACTTAAAAAGTATCCATATGTCAGTGCCCAATGCATGGGACAGAATTACGGCTTACATGGCCGAAAATAAATTAAAAGGGGCTATGGAAGCCGAAATAGTTCATCAAACTATGGTTGTCGAAGCCAAAAATCCAGATGAAGAAGATGGCATAGTCACAGATGAAAGACTTGATTGCATATATGATGACTAGCCATTGGGGTTTGAAAAGAATCCTAGAGAATCAGCAAGACGTATGCAAGCTCAAGACCCATTAGAAGAAGTTGATTTGGGAGATGGCTCAGTCAAAAGGCCAACATATGTTAGTGCAAAGCTTGATGTTGTACTAAAGACCCAAATCATCGCGTTACTAAGGGAGTTCAAAGATTGCTTCGCTTGGGATTATGACGAAATGCCTGGATTAAGTCGAGAAGTGGTAGAAATGCAATTGCCTATTCGACCAGGAAAGAAACCAGTAAAGCAAATGCCAAGAAGATTTGCTCCTCCAGTGTTGGCTAAGATCAAAGAAGAAATAGAAAGGTTGTTCAGAAGTAAATTCATCAGGACTGCCAGGTATGTTGATTGGTTAGCTAATATTGTTCCTTGAATGAAGAAAAATGGAAAACTTAGAGTTTGCGTAGACTTTAGAGATTTAAATAGTGCAACTCCCAAAGATGAATACGCTATGCCTGTAGCAGAAATGCTAATAGATTCAGCAGCAGGATTTGATTATCTCAGTATGCTTGACGGTTATTCTGGATATAATCAAATTTTTATTGATGAAGAGGACGTGTCGAAAACTACTTTTCGATGTCCAGGGGCATTAGGTGTTTATGAATGGGTAGTAATGCCATTTGGATTAAAAAACGCGGAAGCTACATATCAAAGAGCAATGAATTCTATGTTCCATGATTTTATTGATGACTTTATGCAAGTTTACATAGATGATGTGGTGGTTAAGTCTTCCTCAGCAAGTGGTCATTTATGTTGGACTAAACGATAACCTTAGAGGGGGGGGGGTGAATAAGGTTATAGGCTAAAAATAATACTTTTTGATTTTTGAAAATAGTTTAAAGCTAGTTTAAAAACCAATGCGGAAAAGGGTTTAAACTAGATGCTAATATGCAGTTACTACAGTGTAGAAAAACAACTCTGATTATATAGCAGCAATAGCAAAATGCAACAGATTAACAAAGAAGGGAAGAGAATACACAAAGAATTCAATTTCTATAATCATTAACAATATAGCCAGATAACACAAATGCGATAATATCAAACTTATCAATAGTAACGCAACACGCTAACAATGATTATACTTATAATGCGAAACAATGCAAGTAGCGAAGAACATCAATTTTGATATAGTAATATCAATTTAGTAAACACGATTATATTGAAACCAAACAACAACAAGTCAAAATTGAATTTTACAAGAATAAATATTCCACTTAACAATAATATAGAAATTGCGATGCAATCGTTAACAACGATTATCTTAATAGCACAAAACAAAGCAACTAACAATAATATCGATTTCAACGGTTGCAAAATAAATTTAACAATGAAACGCTAATAACAACTAAACAAGAATGAGAAGCGCAAGAATAAATAAAGAGATAAGGGAAAAGAATGACACCGCGATTTTTCGAGGTTCGGATTGAAGTCCTACTCCTCGGCCTCTGGCTTTGCAACCTTTGGACTTTGGGAAAATAACACTATAATGGTGAAGATGTTTCTTCAAAGTCTTACAACTCACGCCACTTTACAAAGAACAACAAAACCTCTCAATTTCCCCAACCGAGAACCCGAGCTCCCGCTTAGGATTTCTACGATCCAATCTCCCGATCGAACCACCCAAGAATCAATTTCCTGAGATTTCACAAGAACACCAAACGCCAAGAAATAAGATGAATACAATTGAAACTATAATCGATCAATCAAGTGTATAACCATAAGAGTTGAGAGAGATGATATGATGATGAAAACCCTAGAATGAAATTTGAAGAACGAAGAAGATGATCAAAGGTTTCTAGGAGTTTCACGTTTTTTTTTTTTTTTTGAGATGTTGCGGCTCTGAGTTTTGTTCTTTGTTCTCTCTCTGTCTTACGTGAAAACCCTAGGTTTTCTATTTATATCACTTAAGAGAATATGACCGTTGAAATTTGTTTGTAACACTGTTTGTGTAAGTGGTAAATCGATTCATAGCTTAAAAGACATAGAATGAAAATCGATTTAGAGCTTGAAATAAATAAAATGGAAATCGATTGTTTGCTTCTAAAACACAAGTTGAAAACCGATTCTTTGCTTAAATGGAAGGCACAAATCGATTGCTTGCTTAAGTAGAAAGATTGAGGAATCGATTGCTTGCTTTGCTTAAGTGGGAAATCGATTTACCTCTTTAAGGAGGAAGTCACAAATCGATTTCTAGCTCAAGAAAGGAAGTCTAAAATCGATTTGCCTCTTTAAAAACACGGTCATCAATCGATTGTTTTCTTTCCAAAACAAGTTCTTTTAAAAACAAGCAAGTCATTAATCGATTGATGCCTTTAAACCAATAAGTGTGAAATCGATTTCTTGCTCTAAACACAAGAGAGAAATCGATTTCTAGCTCTAAAAAAGAGAGGAAATCGATTTCTAGCTTTAAAAACAAGAGGAAATCGATTTCTAGCTTAAAGTACCAAATCAAGAATCATTCTTTACTTCAAAAACAAATTCTTTTAAAACATTAAGCTATGAATCAAGTTTCTTTATAAAAACAACAAATCATGATTCAAAACTTTTCTTTAACAACAACTTGTGTCTAATCTAATAAATCATGATTTTATAGAAAACATTTTTCTAAAACAATTTTATTTTTAATCATCATCTCTCAACTACGAATGTTATAAGACTTGGGTAATACGATCTTACATGAGTCCTACGCAGCGATATAAGTCTTCAATGCTTGAGCAACTTTTATCCGAGCTTCTACAAACTTTGAGTTAGCTTCCAAGCTCTCTTGTTCATCGCCCGCGCTCTTATATTTTTCTGCGCTTTACCTCAAGTAAATTATTAGTAACTTGTAATTTGTTATCATTCAAAACAGGAATGTTTGCCTCTTGCACAACAAACTCCCCTTTGATGATAACAAATTACCTTATGCATAGGAGGCGATAAACAAGAAACATTAGCATACGCTCCCCTAAGCATAAGCATAAAGAAGAATCATACAAAAAAATAGGCCTACATAGCGTATACCAATTATAAACATATGTAGCAATTATTTCTCCCCTTTTGTTGTCATCAAAAGGAGGGGACCACATAGCACATAATCACAAACTAGAAAAATCAAGCATACCTAGCTCTCTTGGATTTTACAAAATTGAGCTTCAAATAAAGGTTTTGTGAAGATGTCCGCTAGTTGGTCATCGGTGCCTACAAATTTTAATTCTATGCTCCCCTAGAAACATGATCTCTAATAAAATGATGTCTAATTTCTATATGCTTAGTTCTAGAGTGTTGGATGGGGTTCTTAGCAATATTAATGGCACTAGTATTATCACAAAGAATGTACATTTTCATATAACAAACCAAAATCCTCCAAAGTCTGTTTCATCCACAAAACTTGTGCAACGCAATTTCCAACCGCCACATATTCGGCTTCAATGGTGGACAAAGCAACACTGCTCGCTTTTTACTAGACCGTGAAGTTAAACAAGGTCCTAAGAAATGACAGTTCCACTAGTGCTTTTTCTATCTAAGGTACAACCAAAGAAAATCAAGATCGTAAAATCGAACCAAATCAAAGTGACTCGATTTCGTACCACAATCCAAACTCCGTGGTTCCCTTCACATATCTAAGAATCCGTTTCTGACTTTTAAATGTGATTCTTTTGGACATGCTTGAAATCGAGCACACAGCACACAAAGAAAACATAATATCGTCCAGTCGGGAAGCGCTTAAATATAAAAGACTACCGATCATACCTCGATACATTGTTTCATTTACCGGCTTACCTTGTTCATCCTTGTCCAATTTGGTCGCACGCCATTGGAGTGCCAATTGCCTTTGCATCACTCATGCCAAATTTCTTTAGTAACTCCTTTGAGAACTTATTTTGACCGATGAATATTCCATCTTTCATTTGTTTCACTTGAAGTTCCAAAAGAAGTTTAACTCCCCATCATGCTCATTTCAAACTCACTAGTCATCATGTCGAAAACTCCTTGCACAATTCATCATTAGTAGATCCAAATATAATATCATCAACATAAATTTGAACTACAATGAGATGTTTGCCTTTGGTTTTAAGGAATAAGGTAGAATTAATCTTACCCTTCTTGAAACCATTTGCAATTAAATGTTTGCTTAATCTCTCATACCAAGTTTTGAATGATGAGTTTTCGAATTCTCCTCCATGATCGCTTCTAATTTCCTTGATAGCTAAGTTTTTCTCATTCAGTAACTTTCGCACAACTTAGCAAACTTGTTGAAAGCATCACTTTTATTAGCAAGTAAAATAGTCCAAGTGTATCTAGAATAATCATCAACAATTACAAACACATACTTGGCTCCTCCTAGACTTACAACATCAATTTCACCAAATAAATCAAGATGCAACAATTCAAGCACATTTTTGGTAGAAATAACAGGTTTTGATTTGAAAGAAGTTTTATGCATTTTACCCAATTGACATGCATCACATAATTGACCTTTTTCATACTTAAGTTTGGGTAAACCTCTAACATGTTCATTTGCACATAATTTAGATAGAAGTTCCATACTAGCATGTCCTAAGCGTCTATGCCACACATCCACATCATCAAGTAAAGAAGGCATGCATACAATATCATCACCAACAGTGTCAAAATCAACATAATAAACATTGTTTTCACGAAAACCGACAATGTGAAAGTTAGAAGCTTCATGCACAATAAGACATTTATCTTTTGAGAAATAAACATCAAAGTCATTATCACATAGTTGACTTACACTTAGTAAATTAAATTTAACACCATCAACTAATAAAGCATTTCTAATTTTGATTGTGTTTTCCTTTCCCACACAACCTTTACCTATTACACGAGCAGTTCCATTATTGGCAAACTTCACAGATCCACTAGCCTTGTTGCTTAACTTCAAGAATAGTGAAGCATCACCAGTCATATGCCTTGAGCACCCACTGTCAACCATCCATACATTTCCATTTTTGGATAGTCTACGCACCTTAGTTGAGTCACTCGCCATGAGACACGCAAGCTTTGAAGCAATCACTTCATCATCAGTTTCACTCACCTACCACCGAGATTGTCCCATGTATCATCGCAGAGTAATGGCGCAAGACCAACAACGTTAGCAACTTCCTCTTCTTCTTCTGCTTCACCCCTCGGTTTACGTGTCATCCCATGTAGCCTTCATTGCTTTCTTCTTTGGGTATTTGTTCTTAAGTTTTGGACAATTAACCTTGAGATGGCCCGGTTTGTTGCATTCAAAACATCTTGGTTGGTCGTCTCCTTTCTCATGACTATCACCTTTGTTATACCCGGTTTCTTTGAAAAATCACCTTTCCTAAACTTGTTGAACTTCATGAATTTTTTGAATTTTTAGCAAGCATAACCATGTCTTCTTCATCGATTCATCATCGATTCAACCACTTTCTTTCTGATTTAGAAGAATGTCCAGTATGCAAGAGCAAGAGACCTCTTTTCTTTTACCGCTTCCTTTTCTGGGCTTTCTTAGCACCCAACACCACTTCAAATGCTAGAAGAGACCCAATTAAATCTTCATGGAAGAGTACCAATATCCTTAGCTTCAGGTGATAGCACATGTCTTAGGAAAAATTCACCATCAACGACGCAAGTATCTTTCCATTCAAGTCCTTTGTAGAATACTTTTTACCAAGAGCTCTCAAGTTGTTAACAATTAAATTCAGCCTCTCGTGCATGGCGAAGAATGCTTTCACCTTCCTTCATCTTGAAAGCTTCATACTCGAAGTAAGAACTCGGATTTTTGTATCTTTTACTTGGCTTGTACCTACATGAGTAGCTTCTAGACAATCCCGCATTTCCTTAGCGATCGACGACAACCTTTTACCCTACCATATTCTTCTTCACATAGCGCAAGATGTAGAATGTTCATTGCTTTGGCATTCAAGGAGATTTTGTCAAGTTCGGACTTTCTCAATTCACTCAAGTCAATGGTATAGATGTCTTCAACAGGTACTTCTTCTGCTTTACCGGTTGCTTGAGTTTTTGTGGAATCACCAACATCAAAGATCACCGGGTTTGTAATTTTGATCCTCATTGGAGTGAGCGGTCCATCAACAATAATCCTCCACGATTAGTAAAATCTATAGCCTCACATGACATTTCATTCGACTACTCCAATGGTCGTAGTTAGTTCCATCAAATAAAGGTGGCCTATTAAAAGACATTCCTCTTTAATAAAAGACCCCATGATCGAAAAAATGCGAGATGTTAAGCTCTATATGCGCTTTCTGCTTTGATACCAATTGTTGGACTAAACGATAACCTTAGAGGGGGGGGTGAATAAGGTTATAGGCTAAAAATAATACTTTTTGATTTTTGAAAATAGTTTAAAGCTAGTTTAAAAACCAATGCGGAAAAGGGTTTAAACTAGATGCTAATATGCACGATTACTACGAGTAGTAGAAAAACAACTCGATTATATAGCAAAGAATAGCAAAATGCAACGATTAACAATAATGTAGAGAATACACAAAGCAATTCAATTTCTATAATCATTAACAATATAGCCATAAACACAAATGCGATAATATCAAACTTATCAATAGTAACGCAACACGCTAACAATGATTATACTTATAATGCGAAACAATGCAAGTAGCGATAACATCAATTTTGATATAGTAATATCAATTTAGTAAACACGATTATATTGAAACCAAACAACAACAAGTCAAAATTGAATTTTACAAGAATAAATATTCCACTTAACAAAGAATATAGAAATTGCGATGCAATCATTAACAACGATTATCTTAATAGCACAAAACAAAGCAACTAACGAAAGAATATCGATTTCAACGGTTGCAAAATAAATTTAACGATGAAACGCTAATAACAACTAAACAAGAATGAGAAGCGCAAGAATAAATAAAGAGATAAGGAAAAAGAATGACACCGCGATTTTTCGAGGTTCGGATTGAAGTCCTACTCCTCGGCCTCGGCTTTGCAACCTTTGGACTTTGGGAAAATAACACTATAATGGTGAAGATGCTTCTTCAAAGTCTTACAACTCACGCCACTTTACAAAGAACAACAAAACCTCTCAATTTCCCCAATTGAGAACCCGAGCTCCCCGCTTAGGATTTCTACGATCCAATCTCCCGATCGAACCACCCAAGAATCAATTTCCCGAGATTTCACAAGAACACCAAACGCCAAGAAATAAGATGAATACAATTGAAACTATAATCGATCAATCAAGTGTATAACCATAAGAGTTGAGAGAGATGATATGATGATGAAAACCCTAGAATGAAATTTGAAGAACGAAGAATATGATCAAAGGTTTCTAGGAGTTTCACGTTTTTCCTTTTTTTTTGAGATGTTGCGGCTCGAGTTTTGTTCTTTGTTCTCTCTCTGTCTTACGTGAAAACCCTAGGTTTTCTATTTATATCACTTAAGAGAATATGACCGTTGAAATTTGTTTGTAACATCGTTTGTGTAAGTGGTAAATCGATTCATAGCTTAAAAGACATAGAATGAAAATCGATTTAGAGCTTGAAATAAATAAAATGGAAATCGATTGTTTGCTTCTAAAACACAAGTTGAAAATCGATTCTTTGCTTAAATGGAAGGCACAAATCGATTGCTTGCTTAAGTAGAAAGATTGAGGAATCGATTGCTTGCTTTGCTTAAGTGGGAAATCGATTTACCTCTTTAAGGAGGAAGTCACAAATCGATTTCTAGCTCAAGAAAGGAAGTCTAAAATCGATTTGCCTCTTTAAAAACACGAAGTCATCAATCGATTGTTTTCTTTCCAAAACAAGTTCCTTTAAAAACAAGCAAGTCATTAATCGATTGATGCCTTTAAACTAATAAGTGTGAAATCGATTTCTTGCTCTAAACACAAGAGAGAAATCGATTTCTAGCTCTAAAAACAAGAGAGGAAATCGATTTCTAGCTTTAAAAACAAGAGGAAATCGATTTCTAGCTTAAAGTACCAAATCAAGAATCATTCTTTACTTCAAAAACAAATTCTTTTAAAACATTAAGCTATGAATCAAGTTTCTTTATAAAAACAACAAATCATGATTCAAAACTTTTCTTTAACAACAACTTGTGTCTAATCTAATAAATCATGATTTTATAGAAAACATTTTTCTAAAACAATTTTATTTTTAATCATCATCTCTCAACTACGAATGTTATAAGACTTGGGTAATACGATCTTACATGAGTCCTACGCAGCGATATAAGTCTTCAATGCTTGAGCAGACTTTTAATCCGAGCTTCTACACTTTGAGTTAGCTTCCAAGCTCTCTTGTTCATCGCCTCGCGCTCTTATATTTTTCCTGCGCTTTACCTCAAGTAAATTATTAGTAACTTGTAATTTGTTATCATTCAAAACAGGGAATGTTTGCCCTTGGCACAACAAAAGGGCAAACAATTTAGACCATCTTCGACGTTTGTTCGAAAGAATGAGGAAATATGGATTAAAAATGAATCCAATAAAGTGTGCCTTTGGCGTACGTGCAGGTGAATTCTTGGGTTTTGTGGTGCACAAAAAAGGCATAGGAATAAATCAAACAAAGTCTAAAGTTATTATGGAAACGAAGGCTCCTTCAACCAAAAAAGAGCTTCAGTCATTGTTGGGAAAAATCAACTTCCTGCGAAGATTTATATCAAATCTAAGTGGCAAAACGCAAGCTTTTTCGCCATTGTTAAGACTGAAGAAAGAAGAAGAATTCAAATGGGAGCATGAACATCAAGCAACTTTATCTGTGCAAGTCATGATGGTCATTTTTCTCTCACTGTTTATATGAAGAAAGTGGTTAGAGGTGATGTTTCGCAGTATTCAAAATATGCTCTTTCTTATTCCATTCGTCATTTTGTCGAAAGAAACATTTTTTGGGGGGCAATCTGTTATCCCAAAATTTTGACAATACTTTTAATGAAGTATTAAAAGGGTTTAGTTCTTCATTAATGATGTCTTGGAAACCACAAATCACAGTCAAGTCATTTTACTATCAATTCGACAGAGAAGATCTTTAAGTGTTGGTAGTAGGAACAAACTTCGACAAGCCTGGTACTTAGAGTTTTTAGAAGTAAACAAAGCAGAGGATCTTTCGACAAGGCAAGGCTCAAAGTTTCATGGCGGTTGGTAGCGGTTTAGTCGAAATTCAAAGTTAAGAGCGATTAAGGCGGTTATCTTTGTTTACGTTAAGCTTTTAGGAGTATATATACTACTTTGTAATAGAAATTCAGGTCACAACATAAACACGAAATTGCAAAATCAAACTTCCAAACAAAATCAAAAACGAGTGAAACAGAATCATTGTATGTGCTTGTGTACCATTTCCTTTACAATTCAATGCAATCATTTACTTTTCTTTTACCATTCTTGCAATTATTACTTTGTTTTATCTACAATTTTGTTCTTCATACAATTTGTTTCTTTTAAAACCGTAAACAACACAAAGATACGAGAGCAATTGTCACGAGATTTTCTAGTTTGATCTCACAAACACAATATTTAAAACTAGTGATTGTTTGCTAAAAACACCAGCAAACAACACTGCACACCCAAAAATTCTAAGGTGGAAAATATTAGGTTCTTGACCAAAAACTAATTGTAAAGGGAAGAGTTGTGATAACTTGTCGGCCTGATGCGAAATCAATGTTGCAGGATGCAAAATTCCATGTCCCTAAGTGGAAATGGGAAGTTTACATCTCATGAGAAGTGGTCTTGCAATTAAGTTTCTACGCTTAATAAATGAATCAGCAAGTCCATTTTGTATATGAACATGTGGTACATGATGTTCAATGCCAATTCCAATGAAGGCACAATATTCATTAAATGCTCGAGATGAAAACTCGGCATCATTATTGAGACATATTTTCTTGACGGGATAACTAGGGAAGTGAGCTCTTATTTGAATTAGTTGAGATAGCAATCTCGAAAATGCTTGGTTGCGAGTTGACAACAAACAAACAACCCTTCCTTGCCTAACCGCTGTTGTTTTCTCAAGTCGAGTTGAGGGCTTGAGCTTCAATGATTCCTGTATTGTGGCTTTTGCATCGGTTGTCTTATATATATATATATATATATATATATATATATATATATATATATATATATATATATATATATATATATATATATATATATTTCTTTAACAAAAGAAAGGCCAGTTCTTGTTAATCGATTGCGGTGGCTCATTCCTCTAATTATGGTTGAGTCGCCACCGATTGACTAACCTCGGTCGAGATCTCTCCGATCCCTACGACATGATCTCGGAGTTCTTCCTCGGCCCATTTCTTTTGTCTTTGACTTTGTGCTTTTTCTCGTCCCTAGGTTGGCTTCTCTTACGGCTACTCCCGCTAGTGGGGGAAGGTCCATTGTATTGTGGTGTTATGACTAATTAATACATAGCTTATATAAAAGTGATGATATGATGTCCAGGTAGGAACTATCATTATTCATAGTAGGGTGTTGTTCCATTTCCGGAAAAAAAGAAATATCCCAAGAAAAAGGAAGTAGGCATCGGTTCAATCTGGGATCGAACTATCCTCTTTTCTTTGGCTGTGTCAAGCCATTTATCTGATTTCAGGGATCGAACCGAACACCCACTCCAAGCTTTGGCAAATGGAATAGAGTCTTTTAGCTAGTCTTATGAGACTAGCTTTGCTTTATAGAGTACAAGATCTTTCCCCATCAGTTGTAACTAGATTAGAAAGAAGAAGTCTTGCCTTATTCTTAGGGTATATTCCAGGTTCCTTTATAGAAAAAATAGAATTCCACGTACTCTTCTTTTATATGTATACGATACGATGACCGGTAAAGTAAAGAATGTAATAAGGAAACCCTATTTTCTTCCAGTAAATAGATTCGACATAAATTTAAGGAATTATAAATATGAAAATAAGAGCCACTGTTCGTAAATTTTTTGAAAAAAGTCGATTGATCCGTAGACAAGGGCGGATTACAGTAATTTTTTCCAATCCAAGACATAAACTAAGAGAAGGATAATATTTTCACAAAAAAAAAGGCCTTTCTATTTGAAAGAAAGTACTGAATGCACAAATCAATAAATTTTTAAATTTAAATAAAAAAATCGTCTTTTATTAATAATTCATTTAAATATTAAATCAAAACAAAAATATAGTATAGATTCTATATTAGAATCTATTCTGGTTATAAGTATTATAACAAATATTATCTATTGCTTTATATTATGGTCCACATGGTGGGTGTATTGGCCCAAAAATATCACCATGTATAGGTTCTAAAAAATAGAGTGATTAATTCTATTTTTTGTCGGTGATGGTTTATTTATCAACTTCCCTTGCTAACAAGAGCTACATGAGAAATTATTGGAATGAAGGATCTCCTGATTCTTCAATTGATTACCATATGAATTTTGAATTATTTTTTGCATCATTATGAATCCGGAATGGCATAGCTGGTCGTGCCAAATAATAATATTTTTTTTTGATTTGTAAACTTCTAGTTTACAACGTGTGCTTCAACTGCACTGATATAAGTGTAGTATAAACTAGCGGAAAAGGCGGGTAGCTTTTCCACTAAACTTATTTTTTCCAAAGTATGTCTTGTTATATTGAGATATTAAATATCTCCATCTCTTGTTCCAATATGATACCCATTTTGACGGATATCCTTGAAACTCAATAAATTTTTAGTAGACTTAGGGGAATATAATGTATTCTCAATGAGTAAATTTGTTCCCCAGGATAACAGTATATCAGCTCTTTCGGAGCCTTCAATTATCTTTGAAAAGCCATATATAGTACTAACATCGGTTTCTCGCTTTACTAAATAAGAGAAAAGAGAAATATTTTGTATTCTTTAAAATTGTAAGGGTAGTTCTGCTATCAACGAGACACGTATCTCCATTATTGATACAAGTGTCAATACTCATTCTATTCAAATAAAAAAATTATATGAGATAAGCATGAGAAAAAATAGAAACTTTATAATTAAATTATTTAAACATAATCTATGGAAGTTGAAAATACACTTAAGTATAAAACTTTATTATCACTAGGATAGTAAACCCGAAGATATACACTCTTAAACTTAAAACTTTATTATTATTATTATTGAAAAATATAGGAAATCTACTTATTGGCACATCCACTCCAATATAGGAAATCTACTTCCATCAAGATTTGCAAATAAATCAACAACACTTAAGTGAGTAACTTCCATAATTGAAATAAGCATCTTCATAAGTTAAATGGGTCTCAATTGTATTATCTTTATTTTTAATTGATTGTTGATAAAGATCAAAAATATGCTTTGGTGTATGAGAGGTACAACCAGAATAACCTTTGCCTCCACACCGATAGCAAATATTTTTATTTTTATTTTGCTATTCTGTCCACTTTTTTTTTCTTCATTTTTTTCACTTTTGGTGAGAAAAATGTGTTCTTGTAATTTCCATCGTGATTAGGATCAAGACCACGACCACAGGTTTGGCTATAGTAATCGTGTGTTGCTACATTCATTTCTGGGAATGAAGCAGTACTAGTGGGACGAGGCTAATGACTTTTCATAAAAAAAACTCACTTCTAGAAATGGAGCATGTTCCGGACTTGTCTGAAATCCTACAAGAGTTGGGTCCGCCCAAGTCCACCATCAAACGACCCATTGCGCGCCTCGACCACGCGGGCGTCGTAGCTGGGATTGGGATCTTTCATCCGGATCCAACGCTTGAGCACGACGCCTTGGCCTATAAATAGAGGTGTCGCCTGCGGTTTCGAATCACGCTCTCATTCCATAACTCACTTCCCAAACTCACATACTGACTTAAGCAGCAGAGTGCTTGTAGGTACACCCACCCAACGTGGAAAATTGAGTTTCCTCGGATCATCCGACGTCCATCTCCAAGCATCCGAAGTCCACCTTCAAACCTCCTGGCAACACATCTTGTACCCCGTGACGAGATAATTCCGAGATCCATCATCAACAATTGACTCCTGAGAACGCCCGAGCTGATGTCCTGGCAAAGTTAGCCAGCATCAAACCAACAGGTAGTCCCCGAAACATCATCCAGGAAAACCTAACAAAGCCCAGTCTTAAGCTCACACCCCTCTCAATGTTGGATGTTCACGCTATAACCATGGATGATGGATGGATACAACCCATCATGAATTACATCGAATCCGACACCGAACCATGCGATGTCAAAGAGGCCACCGCAATCCATTGAAGAGCTGCCTCTTTTACCGAGGTCGACGGTAAGCTATTCAGACGAGGCTTTTCCTCTCCTTTGTTGAAATGTGTGGAAGGGGATGAGGCAGAGCATGTACTCACAGAAATCCACGAAGGCATTTGTGGACAACAAATGGGAGCTCGGGCCTTAGCAAAGAAATAGGTTGTAACTTCTGGCCAACCATGGTAAAAGGTGTTGCCGACCTGGTTAGAAAATGCAACACTTGCCAACGGTATGCCGACGTGCATAATGCCCCCCGGCCGAACTCGCTTCTTTATCGGCACCATGGCCCTACTCTCAGTGGGGGATCGACCTACTCGGACCTTTCCCACTGGCCCGAGACGGAGTCAAATATCTCATTGTAGCAGTTGACTACTTCACTAAGTGGATCGAGGCCGAGCCACTTGCCCAAATAACTGCCAAGAATAGCATCAAGTTCGTCAAAAAGAATATCTTGGCCAGATTCGTTGTACAGACCGTCATTATTACTGACAACCGCACAAAATTCGCCGATAAAGGATTCTGATAGGCATTGACGGAATTGAACATCAAACAACATTTCACCTCGGTTGAACATCCTCAAACTAATGGGCAGTAGAGGCGACCAATCGAGTAATGCTCAAAGAAATTTGAAAAAGAGGTTGAAAGGTGCTAAAGGGAAGTGCCCGAGGAACTACCTTATGTCCTATGGGCATACTGGATGAAGCCACACTCTACTACTGGCGAGACACCTTTCAGGTTAACATATGGCACAGAGGTCGTCATTCCCGTAGAAGTCGGGGAATCCACGTGGAAAACCTTGTAACCCCTCAACGGGGAAGAAAACGACAAAGCCACAAGAGAAGAACTCGGCCGAGATCAAGAGGTCCGAAATAAGACGCAATTTGCCGGTTATGGTTAAGGCACGTATTGCGCGCCACGCATAAACCAAAAGGTCATCATCCGAGAGTTCGACGTCGGAGATCTTGTTCTCGAGCGCGTGTCGTGGGAAACAAGAACGCCTGAGACGGGAAACTAACCCCAAACTAGGAAGGCCCCTACCGTGTGGTATCCAAGACCGGTATGGGAGCGTACCAACTAGAGACCCTCTCCAAGGAACCAATTCCCGAATGTGGAAAGCTAAACTCAGAATATATTACAGTTAATTACGCATTTGTCCACTAAATGTAACAAATCAAATTCTTCCTACTGTTAAATGAAATTGCTCTTTCAAAACAATTTTGTTTCTCGACATGCAAAACACACGGCGACATCGAGTCCCGATCCACAACAACGCCTCTCTCACGAATCCAACACCGAAATGGCCTCTCGGCGGATGACGGTATGAGGCGAGGCATTCAAAGACCACGCTTACTGACTCCAAGCTTAAATGCCCAGTCACAGGGTGCAGAACGAGTCCTTAGCGACTCCCAAGACCATCGCTTCGCGTAGTTCAGCCTCCTACTTGGCTTGCCTTAAATGTCGAGACAAAGACCGGAATGGCGCGAACCAGCCTCCTCTTTGGCTTGCCTTAAATGTTAAGACAAAGACTGGAGGATGAAGTCCACAACGACTTCAACTCTACTCCTTTGAGCACATGCCTTCACCCGAACCACGAACTTTAATGTTCGGGCTTCAACCGAGGAAGAAGTCCACAAATGCCGCCCGCTTCTTGACTCCGAGCTTAAATGCTCTGTCGAGACTTAACTGACTCCGAGCTTAAATTCTCGCTTAAGATTTATTTGATTCCGCGCCTAAATGTTCTCATTGCTTTTTCGTGTCAAAGGCCCACGATCGCCTCGGAATCCTTCTCGAGGTCCAATACAAGTCCAAGCACGACCAAGGCTACTCAAGCCGACCTCATCCATCGCGGTCTAACCTCGACTTGGAGGGCCACCGCTCGACTAGTCCAAATCCTACAAGAGTTGGGCCCGCCCAAGTCCACCATTGAAACGACTCATTGTATGCGCCTCACCACAAAGCGCCTCAGAGCCAACGGTCGGGATCTATCATCCGAATCCAATGCTTCGAGCACGACGCCTGGGCCTATAAATACAGTGTGCAGCCTGCGGTTTTCGATGCACGTTCTCATTCCATAACTCACTTCCCAAACTCACATATTGACTTAAGCATCGAAGTGCCTGCAGGTACACCCCACCCGACTTGAAAAATTGAGTTAACTCAGACCATCCGACGTCCATCTCCAAGCATCTGAAGTCCACCTTCAAACCTTCTGAAGCAACAAATCTTGTACCCCGGATTCAGGTAATTCTCTAGATCCAGTACCGAACAGAGCACTACTAGTGGGATGAGTCTCGTGATCATATTCTAATGAATTTTAGTTGATGACACAAATACACCATAGTCGAGTAATAATATTCTTGCATAATGGTACTAATATAGTATAAGATCATGTTGCGGTTTCCCATGAATTTGGTAGATAATAGATTATAGTAATGATTAAGCAATAGTTTTCATGTAAAAATCAACTCATATAAAACACTCAAAATATCATATTATAGTTTCCTTGGTGCTTTAATAATTTCATATGAGAATATGTCTCATATGAATAGCATAATATAAATATATTGCATGTGTTACATGTGAACGTGATAAAAATATAATTAGTATATATGATTTCTAGTGATGACCTTTAACAACGCTAATAATGTTGTCGTGATTCATATATATATATATATATATATATATATACTTGTATAATTTACCCGTGCCAGCACGGGTCGAAATTCATTTGTTTAGACATTGTAAGGTAATTACTTCAACTATTTTAAATATTTATATAATAGTAGAAAATTAAATTTAGATATAAAAGTATTCAAACATAGTACTAAAACGAAAATTGAAACCGATGAAAATATGATTATCATCTAATGTATTCTGCACGAGTATATAGAAAAACACATTACTAATACTAATAACGGAAGGAAAATGATATACGATAATAGAATGTCTCATCTATTTTGTAATATATCCTTCATAATTTGTTTTCGCTAAGCGTGTGAACCTGTGGGAATTCGATTTTATTGTTATAAGAAACATGGGTATACATCTCGTTTTATCATAAAATTTTAAATATTATCATCCTACTTTTGCCAATATAGTGAGTATTTTTTTATATTATTTAACTATTTAAATGTTAATTTTGATTTAATATATGTATATTCCATATTGCGACAGAACCCTTATGGTATTTTGTATATTCCAATAAAGAAACTATAAACGGGAAAAATAAAACTAACACTTCAGGAGATTATTAGAATATGAAAAATCTAGTCTTATTCGTAGATGCAATCTTTATATAGAAATTTTTAAGATTATATAAAGATTAATATCTAAAAACCTAAATAGTAATACATAATCTGTCTATTGATGATAACTTAACTAAACTCATTACTCATCAAATTTAAATCAAATCCTTAAATATAAAATAGGTACCTAACAACCATTAAACACGTGAAAAAGTAGGTAAGATCTGAACAATTTTCAAGTCATAACATTCTCAAAAATATTAAATAATGTACCAAGGTTTTTATTTAAAATAACAATGAAGAATGATTTAACAATAATGTGTTACGCTTATGAAACAATAGAGCTAGGTAACCGACTTGGTTAAGAATTGCACGGAATTCAGGAGGGAATGGGTTTGATTCCCTGTTTTGACATTTTTGGTATATATTTCAGTGAAATAACTTGAGTCAAAACCGAGTCAACGCAGGTTTGACCAAGTCAACTTAGTTGGAGATCCAAGTGTAAGTGAGAAGCTGATGTGGAATAAAATCGTTGATGATGTAATTAGTGACGTGTCATACTATGTGGATGGTGACATGGAAAATCCATGCTTATATAATATATATATATATATATATATATATATATATATATATATATATATATATATATATATATATCTTATCTTAACTTTAAAACATAAAAGGGAGTGAGTCCTCAAAATCATGTTTGGGCGCCATTTTGTCATTTTGGCGGAGTGCAAATTTTTTCATTTAGGCGCTTTGGTTGGTGTTTTCAACTTTGGTTAATAGTGACGCGCAAGATCGTTTATGAAACAAAGTGTTCCCGCGCATGAATAGTAACTGAGAAGGGAATAAAGACTACTGCTCATGAACAAGATCTGCGAAATCACATGATGAGGCACTATGTGCTGTGGGACACGATGTGACATTGGAGCCTACTTCACACAACCACTTCCCTTTATTTTCTTTTTCTTTGTGTCGTCCCTTCCTCTTCCAACTCTACCACCAACTTCAAATCCCCCATTGCACCAAAAACTCAACACAAAACTTACAACTTTTTCCAAATAACCCAAATCCAAAAGAGATAGAAAACAAGATGATAGAGGCGCAGAGGAGAGAGAAATGGGGTGGGAGAGACGCAGAGGAGCAACAGAGGTTGGTAATCTCTTTCATTCGGTTCATAATAATGTGGTGTCATAGAGATGACTTTTACAATTAGGTTCATTTTTAGGGGAAAATATTTGTCGGTGGTATTTTATATGGTATTCAACGGTCATAAATGGCTACATGTGAAAAGTTGTCTCTATAAAATCGCATTTTAATCTCAAGTTTTAACATCTCGCACTTTAACAGTTTTCTCATCTACTCTAGTCAGATGAACCACAAGTTTCTCATTGTTCTCACCATTTTTGCAATTGTCTACATGTATTTTTCCATCTTAGATGGAGAGTTAATTACTTTTATTATAATGTTTGTCATTGTTCCAATTTTAGCATTGGCTTGGGTTGTAAAATTAGTTTTATGAAATATATTATAAGGGTTTCAACCAGTAAGGCTTTACGAATTCTTCCCATTAAGATGATTATATCTTTATTCTCATTAATTGGAGGTATGCATTTTCTGATTTCAATTTTTTTTCCAACAGATGTTGGCCTCTATTTCTGGGTTCACTTGAAGACAATATTGTTATTCTTTAAATATTAAGTTTGAGCACTTGGAGATGGAGTTTGTACGTTCCTCATCAGTTATGATTGTATTTATTTTCATTCTATCTAACCTTAATTTTGGTATTTACGTAGATGCTTGGTCATGATGCTTTTATTGCAAAGTATTTTCAACCGATAATGACCTTTGCCAAAAAAACCTATATTGGTGTTGAAGCTCACTGTATATTTGACTTATTTTGTTGTCTCAACTCCTCTTTTGGTAATCGTTTTTAACTTTTACTTCTCAAAATTTTGTTAATTTTTTCCAATGAAAACCCTTATAAACATTGTTATTTTTTCAGCACCTGCCTTTGGATTATTATGAGTTTGTTTCCCAGAAAAACGTGACATAGAAGTTATTTTCACTGATTTATTGGCCAACAATGGGATTGAGTTTTGCTCCTTGAAAGTCCTTTGGTCAATGGAAATGGTGAGCTCTTTGGGTGGCAGACTACCTACCAAGAAACAATTTCCTGAGAACTATTGCATAACATTAGAAATACCTGTTGAGAATCGTAGATTCATTTATTTTGGTGAAGGACATTGATGGACACATCTTATGTTGAGCTCTTTGCTTAGTTGCCAATTGTTGAAGAAAATCAATTTTTTGAGAATTATTAAATAAAGTTGGGAATACCTGTTGAGATCCATAATTTAATATTCGTTGGTGAATGACATAGGTGGATTTGTGTTCTGTGTAGCAAATTAGTTAAATGTTTAGTTTGTTTTAACTTATATTGAAAAATGTGTAACCCAATCATTTTTTTTTTTTTCATTTCTCACTGAACAGGTATGGGTATTAAGACACAAGGTATTTTACTTTCAAATTGTTTTTTGGGATGTTCTCTTTGTGTGTACCCAATTTGATATAACAAAAACCAATATAGGATGCTAATTAAATGTCCAGCAAAAGAGTTTAATATATTTGTAGTCAAATAAGACGGTTTTCAATCTGATACGTGGTACGGATTCCGGATTGCTGAATGAAACATTGAAAGTAGGGGAAAAAATAATTGTAAGACTAATTTATTATTTAATTACCAATATAGTACCCTTTTTTCTTTAAGCACAAAAGTAACATCAAACATCAATGTTAGGTGGTAAATCATGTCTACTGCCACCATTAATTAAATCATTTTTAAGTTCTTAAACAAAATATTAAATAAATTAAGAAATAAAAAAATGGAAAACTAGATAAGAAAAAGATGGTTGTGACTTTGGCAGCAATTTCTTTGTCATTTTTAAGAGTAAAGTGCTACTTTTGATTTTAAAATGAAAATAGTGTTGTATTGGTAATTAAAATGTATGATAATTTTGGTGAAGTTGTGGGTCGTTGTTTTGGTGTTGTTGTCACGGAGTGGTTGGATTTATTGTGGCCCAGTGCCGTTGAGTCAATGAATCTGAATTGAGTGATGAGTAAGCATGTTAGTGTTCAATTCAATGAATCTGAATGGTGCTCAATTCAATTGGCTGGTAATTTTTTGATGCTGTTTTGTGTTTGTCGTGGTGCAAGAGGAAGTGACTCATTGGTTTTTGGCAGCTTTGGAGGCAAAAGGCAAATGGATACATGGTGTTTGGTTGTGTGGTGAACAATGAAAAGAATAAATAGATTGGTGAATAGTTCCCTTTGGAATAGGGAAGGAAGTTTTTTGGGCAGGTTCGTTATTGCAATAATGTGTCAGGTTCATTGTTCTTTTTGACTGCCATGTTGGTGCAGGAAAGTATGATGTTTTTTTGATGCATGCACAGGTAATATCAGCAAAATAAAAAGACAAACTATGGTAGTGGAGTGTTTGACTTGTGAAACAGTACCGAGAATTGTTGAATAGTAGTGTAAACTGTTGCAAAAAACCTAAATCAAATCTGCCATTGCAAAAAAACCTATATCAAACCTCCACTACGCCAGATTTTTTAAAAAAGGCGCCCCTATGAGCAGCGCTTAGCCAAAAAACGCCATGGATATAAAAAAATAGGTAACCAATGAGCGTGCTTCACCATAAAACGCCACCCATTGCGCTGCATGTTCTACCAAATAACCAACCGTTTTTAAAAAACGCGCCATCGCGCGTAACGCGCGTGAGCCTTACCCAGCGTTTATTAAAAACGCCACCCATTTCCTGCACCGTTCTACCAAATAACCAGTGCTTTATTAAAAACGCCACCCATTTCCCTGCACCGTTTCTAACAAATACCCAAATGCTTTTATTAAAAACGCCACCCATTACCTTAAATTTTTCTACCTAACACCGTACTCAAATTAACTCTCCTCTCACCGCACTCTCACGCTCCTCTTCCCTCACTCTCACTCTCACGTTCCTCTTCTCTCGCTCACGCTCTCTCTCTCTCTCTCTCTCGGCTCACCTCTCGCTTCTCTTCTCTCTCTCCTCACTCTCATCACTCAATCCTCTCGCTCTCGCCTCTCCTCACTCTCTCTTCTCTCGCTCTCCCTCACTCTCGCCTCTCCTCCCTCACTCGTTCTCTCTAGCACCACCCCAAACCCACAAACCCCAAACCCACAATAACCCCCAAACTCTTTCGTCTTTTTAACCTAATCTTCGATTCATCTAAGTTTTGGTTATTCAAGCTTTATTCGATTTGTTTTCCGTAGATCGGTAACATAGTGGGACTTCACTCAATGTCTTGGATTTGTTCGCTTAATTGATTTCGAATTTGAAATTATTTGTTTTGAAATTTGAATTGTTGGTTTTATTTAGGTATTTTTGAGGAAGTCAAGAAGGTTAAGAAGAGCAATCTCTTGATAATCTACGCGAGAACATAAGCCGTAATTTTTATTTTTATTTTTTTATTAATATTTTTCTGTGGATTTGATTGTGTTATTTTTTGTGTACTGGGGTTGTAAAGAGTTAGAAGCTTTGTTTCTTAATTTGATTGATTTGTTTAGGAGAGAATATGAATAATTTTATTTAGGGTTATGGATGTTTTTGTCAAATGTCAATTTCTGAATTTTATAGCTGCCTATGGAAATTTGAGATCGGTTTGTACAATTGGTAAAGGAAATTTTGGCTTGAACTTCACTTACTTGGAAAATTTTCAGCTTTTATGTTCTTAATTTAATATAACATCATTTTGTGCTTGAGGAATTGAACTGAGTTTAGAATTTGTTTCGTGATACATATGTGGGAATGATAATATTTTATTGCATGAATTAGATTAGATTTGAAGTAACATGTACGTGTAGATAGTTGAAACAGAAATTAGGAAAAGATCACTATGCATGTGATGTTAATTGAAGTTTGGTTGACTATGCTCTTGGTTCTTGTGGTTGAGTTAAATAAAATCTAACCACCGCAAATTTATTTTATGATCATGGCGGCTTTTTTGGCGTATTTGATGGGCATGGAGGTGCAAAAGCCGCAGAATATCTTCGCAAATGACTTAGAAAAGAATGTCTTAGATGAAGTGATCATGAGTGATGAAGATGATATTGAGGAGGCGGAAGCGTGGATACCTCAATCATCGATTCTCGATTTCTTAAAAGAAGATCTCAATGGTGGCACTTGTTCTCAGAATAAAGATTGATTAAGAACGGTAACTTAATCGTGTCCAACGCCGGTGATTGTCGTCTTTGTCATTAGCGCAGAGAGGTAGCAGAGGCCTTAACATCCGATCCGCGCCTCGAGGAAAGATGAAAGAGACAGACCGAGACTCGTAAATCTCCTAACCATAGTGGTTATTTCTCTTTTATATGTGGTTTGGCTTTGTTGGTTTCCTTGTTACGTATTTTCCTACCATGATAGGTATATATATGAGATAATATTTTAAGGTTGTTTAGTACTACTATATGCGATAATCAAAGTCTAGACTCTTTCTTGTTGTTGTTTAGTACTACTATATGCATCTTTGTACATCACTGTTGGTTTCACTATGTTGCCAACAACAGCTTATGCATCTTTTAGAAACTAATCGAGCTAACTCATGACAATGCAGACTGGAAGAACTCGATAAATCACCACCTACTACTTCCAAAGGGAAGAGACCAAGACTATTTAAAACATGGTTGTGAAATTGAGTGTAATGTGTGTTTGTTCCTCTGACTTCTTTCATTGTGTAGCTGCAGGGCTGCAGGATCATTGGAGTTGTTATATCAAGCCATTTGGGCATGTGGCATTCCACTCACAATTTCATCAGGTCAATAGTGTAACACCCCCTTCTACTAATTAATATTTTTAATAATAAAAATCAGAGTTTTCAAAATTTTTTCACGCACCTCAAAGAGAGTGCTACATTTCATCAAAACATCACAAAATAGCGTTTAAAAACTCAAACGCAACTAGTGCGTGATATATAGCATATCCAAGTGGGGCGAACCCTCAAAACCTGTTTTAAGTTTACAACAATCAAGAAAATAGTTTCACAGCACAGCGGAATAATAATAGGTTTGACACATTCAGTACATCATCCAAATCAGTCTAATACAGTAAAAGAAAATGACAATACTACGACACCCCTCCCCTGGTGCTACATATCAGAGCTGACAAGACCAACCAAAGAAGGCAGGAACACCTTCACTCAGTATCACCTGCACGTTACCCACGAGAGAGGCAGCATAAGAGCAGTAGAGTGAGTCTCTTTACATAAATAATAACAAGTAGGATAAGCATTACATTAGGAAAGCAACTAGTAACACTAGTCCACAACAATTAATACATTTATCAATTAATCATAACATCAGAAACAATATTAACGGATCAACTAAGCATTACCAAGTTTCACCACAAAAGCACGAGTATATGTATGTATGCAATATGCATGTGGATCCATCACCAACATTTACTGAACCTGAGTCTCAACAACATTTACTGCATCAAGTCTCAACAACAATGCACATGCCTTATGCGATGTCATGGTAATGCATCATAACACACAAACCAGCAACTTCAACAACAACTAATAAACTCACCATTATTATTAATCAACTCATTCATCAACAACATAAGCCTTGAAGGCACAACAACATTTAGGCCTAAACCTCCTCAACATTTTATGTCTCAACTTACAAAGATTGAAAACTAGCATTTAACTCAACAATTACACCACGTCCCATTATTTGGACTAAAACATTACATAAGGACCAACTTGTCATACGAGGACCAAACCGATACCATAAGGACCATTTTAGCACCTAAGGACTATTTTGGCACCTAGGGACTATTTTAGCACTAAAAGGATCAATTTAACACTTAGGGACTATTTTGACACCATTAGGATTAATTTGACTCCAAGGACCAAAACATCACTTAGACACCTCTTACCAACAGCGCCATGGGCGACCATTTTTTGGCGCCCATACCGCGCTCCCTTCCAAAGAACACACACACACACACAAGGAGACACGCAAAACACGCACACCGGCGCGAAGTTCCCAGCCAATCGCGCGCCCACACACGCGCCCGACCATCGCACACATTCACTCACACACCAGCGCCAAATTCTTAGGGAATTGGCGCCCGCACACGCCTGACCATCGCACAAGACCACTTCGGCGCCACATTCCCCAGCAAGTGGCGCCCCCCTTCACCCAGCACACCCAACCGTAACAGCTTGCACACCAGGCGACATTTTTCCCAAAGAAATGGCGCCCCACTCCCTCGCATGACCCCACCTAAACCAACACGCAACATAGGCGCCATTTCCTTGTGAATTTGGCGCCTCTAACACACCAACCCAAAAGCAACTTCAAACACACTTTATTCAACAATTCCATTCTCACTTTATCAACACACATTTAGGCATTTAATCAACATCATAAAATTGACATATTTTGGGCATTACAACTCTCCCCCACTTAGAGAATTTCGTCCTCGAAATTACCTGAATCGAACAACTCTGGATATGCATCTCTCATCTTACTTTCCAACTCCCAAGTCGTGCTTTCACCAACATCTCCTAACCAAACCACTTTCACCAAATTGATCTCTTTGCCTCTTAAAACCTTCACCTCCCGATCTTCAATCCTAACCGGCATAGTCTCCACCGTAAGGTTCTCCCTCACCTCCACATCATCCATTTGCACTACATACGACGGGTCGAAACATACTTCCGCAAATGAGACACATGGAATACATCATGTAGATTAGAAAGATTAGGTGGCGTGGCCACCCGATAAGCAACTTTCCCAACTCTCTCTCGAAATCATGGTCCGATAAAACGAGGGGTTAACTTCTTAGACTTCAACGCATCGACCCACACTGTCATTGGAGTAACTCTCAAGAATACGTGATCACCAGCTTGAAACTCTAGGTCCTTCCTCCTCTTATCATGATAACTCTTCTGTCTACTCTGCGAAACTTTCATCTTCTCCCGAATCATCTTCACCTTCTCTGTGGTCTCACGCACAAGCTCGGGACCTAGCACCACACTTTCTCCCGATTCATACCAACACAACGGAGTCCTACATCTCCTCCCATACAATGACTCAAAAGGCGCCATCCCAATACTCGAATGAAAACTATTATTATAAGTGAATTCAATCAATGGCAAGTGAGAATCCCATGAACCTCCCTGCTCAAGAACACATGACCTCAACAAATCCTCTAATGATTGAATAGTCCTCTCCGTCGCCCGCCTATCATGCTGGGATGATATGTCAACTCAATCTCAATTTGGAACCCAAAGCCTCTTGCAAACTCTTCCAAAACTCAGAAGTAAATCTAGGATCCCTATCGGACACAATACTCAAAGGAACACCATGCAGTTTCACAATTGTTTTAACATAGATATCTGCCAACTTCGGAACTGGGTAAGTAATGTTAATCGGTAAAAAGTGAGCAGACTTCATCAATCTATCAACAATCACCCATATAGCATCAAATCCTCTCGCTGTATTCGGCAAACCAATCACAAAATCCATAGAAATACTATCCCACTTCCATTCCGAACGCCCAATGGTTGCATCAATCCTACTGGCTTCGATGTTCTATCTTCGATTTCGACACATCAAACAAGCATACACAAACCCGAGCCACATCACGCTTCATACGGGCCACCAAAATGCCTTTCTTCAAGTCTTGACACATTTTTGTAGCTCCCTGATGGATACTCAACTTACTTCGATGACCTCTTTCAAGAATTGCCTTCTTAATCTCCTCATCACTAGGAATACAAATCCTTCCACGGTACCTTAACACATTTTGCGCATCTATCTCATAATCTTTACCCTCGGATTGATCAATCCTAACCGCCAATTCAACTAGTTTAATGTCCCGCTCGAGCTTCCCGAATAACATCCAAAAACTCATTATGGATCTTCAACACACCCAATCTAACACTCTTAGGTGTCACCTCACGACTAAACTCAAATCCCGAACCGCTTTCAATCAATTCAAGCTCCTTCACCATCATTGCGGACACATGCAAGGACTTCCTACTCAAAGCATCACCATAACATTAGCCTTTCCTGGATGATAATTCAAACTAAAGTCATAATCCTTCAACAATTCCAACCACCTCCTTTGCCTCATATTCAATTCTTTCTGGTCAAACAAATACTGCAACCCTTTATGATCACTGAACACTTCAAACTTAGAACCATACAAATAATGCCTCCAAATCTTCAAAGAAAAAACAATTGCCGCAAGCTCCAAATCATGCGTAGGGTAATTCTTTTCATGAATCCTCAACTGTCTCGAGGCATAAGCCACCACCTTACCATTTTGCATTAGGACACCTCCTAGCCCCATCTTCGACGCATCACAATACACCACAAATGGCTCTCCAGATTTAGGCAATGTCAAAACAGGAGATGTTGTCAACCTCCTCTTTAATTCTTGGAAACTTTCTTCACAACGGGAATCCCACACAAACGCCTTTCCTTTACAAGTTAACTGAGTTAGCGGAAGTGCCAACTTAGAAAACTCCTCAATAAACCTTCTATAATAACCGGTTAACCCAAGAAAACTTCTAATCTCCGTGGACCGACTTAGCGACCTCCCACCGCATCACCGCATCAACCTTAGATGGATCTACTGCAATGCCATCACCAGAAATAATATGACCAAGAAAACTTACTTCTTTCACACTTAGATAGCTTAGCATACAACTTTCTATCTCTCAAGACTTCCAACACCAACCTCAAATGCTCGGCATGCTCCTCCTCAGACTTAGAATACACCAAAATGTCATCAATGAAGACTACCACAAAACGATCAAGATATTCATGAAAAATACGGTTCATATATTCCATGAATACTCCCGAGCGTTCAGAATAACCAAATGGCATTACCGAATACTCATAATGACCATACCGAGTCCTAAACGCCGCCTTAGGAACATCCTCATCCTTCACTTTAATTTGATGGTAACCCGACCTCAAATCAATCTTGCTAAACACACTAGCTCCCACCAATTGGTCCATCAAATCATCAATTCTTGGAAGCGGATACTTGTTCTTGATTGTCACTTTGTTCAACCGCCTATAATCAACACAAAGCCGCATACTCCCATCTTTCTTCTTCACCAAAAGCACCGGCGCTCCCAGCGCACACACTAGGCCTTATGAACTTCTTTTCAAGTAAATCTTCTAGCCGACTCTTCAACTCGCATAATTCGGATGCGGACATCCTATAGGGTGCCATAGACACGGGTCTAGTACTGTGCACTAGATCAATAGCAAACTCTACTTCTCTTTCAGTGGCACATCAGGATCTCATCGGAAACACTTCAGAAATCCACAAACTATTGGCAACTCTTCAATCTTGGCTTGGCTCTCAACGGACAACGACGCCATCAAAGTAAATACTTTAGCTTACTCCTTCATGGCCCTATGCAACCGACTGAATGCAACAAAATGCATTCTTCCTCTTTGGAAAAGGAAAAACTCACGGATCTACTAAAACAATTAATATGCACATGGTTATCAACTAACCACCCATACCAAGAATGATGTCCAACCCTCCCGAGGGCAAACAAATAAGGTCAATAAGAAATTCTCTCACAAGACCGACAGAGGACACTTAGCACACACTAGTAGGAAGTAGTTCTCAACCCTTAGCCGGAGTATCAATAACCATCTCCCTTCTCATAGAAGACAATACAAGACCCAATTTCTCAGCACACAATGCAGCAATGAAAGAATGACTAGCACCGGTATCTACTATGGCAATCAAAGGAGTTCCGTTAATAAAACAAGTACCTTTAATTTCATTAGCATTCTCGGACCTCGCAAGCGCGAACACCTTCCCCTTAGCTTTCTCTTTCTTCGGTTTAGGGAAATTAGTGCTAACATGACCAACCTCCCCACAGTTAAAACAAACAAACTCCTTTTTCTCGCAGTCAACAGCTTTATGACCTACCTTTCCACATTTGTAACACTTGTACCCCGGGCAATCAACGCTCTTGTCACCGGGTTTCTCACACCTAAAGCACACAATACCCGAAGGGGCACCTCCCCCATTTGAACTCTTACCAGCACTTGTCTTCCACTTACCTTTACCTCCGCCAACATCATAGGGCTTTCCCTAACCGAGAGCATTCCTCTTTTCCTCACAACCTTGTAAGCAAGCAGATGACTATTTTCTTCATAGATCATACACTTGTCAACCAATTTAGCAAAATCCCGAATCTCTTGATACCCAATTGCTTTCTTTATCTCTGGTTGCAGACCATTCTCAAATTTGACACACTTGGAAAATTCAGAATTGGCTTCATTGTCATAATAAGGGCAGAATTTGACTAACTCCTCGAACTTGGCTGCATATTCAACTACAGTCTTGTTCCCCTGTTTCAGCTCTAGAAACTCCACTTCTTTCTTGGCCCGCACATCTTCAGGATAGTACTTCCTTGTGAATTCCTCCTTGAATGCATCCCAGGTGATCTCTTCACCTGCAACTTCTAACCTCTGCTTCTTTCTCATCCACCAGTCATCAGCTTCTTCTGCTAGCATATGAGTCCCAAACTTCACTTTCTGAGCTGGGGTACACTCCATAACACAAAAGATTCGCTCTATCTCCCTCAACCATGTCAACGCTCCATCCGGATCGTACCTACCCTTGAAGGTGGGTGGGTTCTCCCGTTGGAACGTGGCCAACTTACGGTCTTCAGCATCCTCTCTACCACCCCGCTGGTTCCCCATTGCCTGAGCTATGGCTTGTAGAGCTTCAGCAAGGGCAGCATCCATTCTTCGAGCCATTTCAACCTAGCACTACAGCATTAACACCAATTTAGAAACAACTAACACTACCTAGTTGTCATAGATACTATAATGACAGAATGCATTTTGGCCTGACAGACCAGAACTTTTGCTCTGATACCACTAATGTAACACCCCTTCTACTAATTACTATTTTTAATAATAAAAATCGAGTTTTCAAAACTTTTCCACGCACCTCAAAAGAGAGTGCTACATTTCATCAAAACATCACAAAATAGCGTTTAAAAACTCAAACGCAACTAGTGCGTGATATATAGCATATCCAAGTGGGGCGAACCCTCAAAACTGCTTTTTAAGTTTACAACAATCCGTAAAATAGTTTCACAAAGACAAATGGAATAATAATAGGTTTGACACATTCAAGACATCATCCAAATCGATCTAATACAAGAAAAGAAAATGACAATACTACGACACCCCTCCCCTGGTGCTACATATCAGAGCTGACACGACCAACCAAAGAAGCGCGGAGAACACCTTCACTCAGTATCACCTGCACGTTACCCACGAGAGAGGCAACATAAGAGCAGTTGGGTGAGTCTCTTTACATAAATAATAACAAGTAGGATAAGCATTACATTAGGAAAGCAACTAGTAACACTAGTCCACAACAATTAATACATTTATCAATTAATCATAACATCAGAAACAATATTAACGGATCAACTAAGCATTACCAAGTTTCACCACAAAAGCACGAGTATATGTATGTATGCAATATGCAAGTGGATCCATCACCAACATTTACGCATCGGAGTCTCAACAACATTTACAGATCAAGTCTCAAATAACATTTACAGATCAAGTCTCAATAACAATGCACATGCCTTATGCGACACACCAACCAAAGAACTTCAACAACAACTAATAAACTCACCATTATTATTAATCAACTCATTCATCAACAACATAAGCCTTGAAGGCACAACAACATTTAGGCCTAAGCCTCCTCAACATTTTATGTCTCAACTTACAACATTGAAAACTAGCATTTAACTCAACAATTACACCACGTCCCATTATTTGGACAAAAACATTACATAAGGACCAACTTGTCATACGAGGACCAAACTCGATACCATAAGGACCATTTTAGCACCTAAGGACTATTTTGGCACCTAGGGACTATTTTAGCACTAAAAGGATCAATTTAACACTTAGGGACTATTTTGACACCATTAGGATTAATTTGACTCCAAGGGACCAAAACATCACTTAGACACCCTTGGGCACCAACAGGCGCCATGGGCGACCATTTTTGCGCCCCATCTAGCACACACCCAAGACAAGGCGCACAACTAGCGCGGGGGCAGCCATTTTCGCGCCCATATACCGTGCCCTTCCAAAGAACACACACACACCAAGGAGACACGCAAAACACACATCTGGCGCTGTTCCCAATGAATGGCGCCCTACACACGCCAACCATCGCACATTCACTCACACACCAGGCGCCAAATTCTTAGGGAATTGGCGCCCAGACACGCCAACCATCAGACACAGTGACCACAGCGCCACATTCCCAGCAAGTGGCGCCCCCTTCACCCAAAGACACCCAACCAGAATAACTTGCACACCAAAGCGACATTTTTCCCAAAGAAATGGCGCCCCACTCTCGCATGACCCCTACCTAAACCAACACGCAACATAGGCGCCATTTCCTTGTGAATTTGGCGCCCCCCCCCCCTCTAACACACCAACCCAAAAGCAACTTCAAACACACTTTATTCAACAATTCCATTCTCACTTTATCAACACACATTTAGGCATTTAATCAACATCATAAAATTGACATATTCTCATATTTATTCACCTTGAAGCATTTTATCAAACACTTGGCATGCATATCCAACAACACACTCATTTCCAACATCAAGCATCACAGTATCACCAAATTAAATACAAATACAACAACCAACATAGAATTAACACAAAACTCAACCAATCAAATTATACTAGAGCTATTCCACACATAATACATATCATACAACTTATTATATATGTAAAGTAGAGCCCCCTAACCTTGAATGAGCTAGAACTTCAATCTAACACCAAAAACCAACAAAATGAAGCACCCCACCCTCCTTTTTCCAAATTGAACCAAAATCTCCCTCTCCTCGAGGTGAAAATGAAAAATCAAAATGGACAAGAATTAGGAAATGGAGTCTACAACACTTAAAGGAAGAAGAAAAATGGTGAAGAATGAACCAAGAACTCACTTACCAAGCCAAAACTCAAGAAAAGTCCCCTCTTTTTCTCCTCCTCTCTATGCCGTCGGCCTACCCTTCCTTCTCTCTCTCTATTCCTTCGCTTTCTTTCTTTCAAAATGGTAATGAGACCCTTCCTTAGGGTTTTAGGGTTTTGGCAATTGGGCTTGGGTCACTAATTGACTTGGGCCCTTTATTAGCACCACCCTTTCTACTTACTTAGATACCCCAAATAAAATAAACTCTAACATAATTATTCCACTCAATAAATTAGACCCCTTTTTGATAAAATAAACCCAACTAATTAATTAACTTAATTAATTAAATGTTGTAAGCCTTAAATAACTTAATTAAACAAATAATTAAATTATTTTGTACTAGCGTTACAAATAGTGTATGTATGGTTTGAGAAGTTGTAGGTCCAACACAATGATGTATGAGTAATGACTAATCGGCCATGTATGTAAAAGGACAAATGTTGTTCACTCTTATTTCTTTTTTTTAAAGTCATCTTTTGTTCACTTTCAGATTCATTTAGGATGACAAGGAGTTAGGGTGGTGATTGAGGTTGCATCTCACTATTCCTTGATTTCATGTTTTGCTTCTGCGCACTGTATCTTCATGGTTGCCAACTTCATCAAAGTTAGCTCATACTGATTTAATCCACTTTAAGTTATGTTGTTTTCTGGTGCACTACTCTGTATTTGTAATTTTCATATATGTTGTGGGTATTATCTTGAAATAATATGATGTATCAGTTTGTTTCAACATTTTTAGCGGTCATTCGTGTATCTTATTTGATATGCACTATATTTAAATTGGCTTAATATATTCAGTTAATGACTTTGTGTAATTGTGTTATTGTTTTTCAGATTTTTGAGAAGAGCCCAACCAAGATCAAGAACTATGGGATATGGTTGAGGTACCAGAGTAGAACCCAGCTATCACAACATTGTTATACCCCAATTTTGTCCGTCTTCTTTTTTCTTGCTAGTGGCGTGTTTGGTCGCATGATTATGGGAAATATTAGTGTAGAGTCTTGGTTACCAATCCAAACCAAATCCAAATCACTCAGTTCAATAAACTCGAAATACCATTGTTTAAATTAGGCGCGCGCGAACGATCGATCTTCTCGTGCGTTCTTTAATTTAATTATCTCAGATTTGAGTTTAGTCAGATGTGGCGGCCCACCTAAAAGTCATTTTTCTCAAAATTTGGTTTAAATTCGGACTAATGCGATTCCGAGTTAATTGTGGGGTTTGTAGTTAACACGCCCATTTTTTGGTTTAGTTTTAGCGTATTTAGTAGTCGTACTGTCATAAATCTTTTATATTTGGCGCGACTTCTTTTCTTATTATTTTATTCGTATTTTGTTTATTTAATTTATTTAAGCGTATATACAGCCCAAAAATGTCAAAAAAATTCTATTTAGTTTAATTTACAATTTAAGAGCACTTAATAGTCAAAAAAGGTCCAAAATACAAAAATAATAATATTAAAAATAAAAAGAATATAAAAACGAAAATTAAATAAAGGAAGCAAAGATCAAGAATCTTTAGGGGTTAAATCTGGCTCTCCAACTACTCAAAGCAGACTCCACATTATCGATCTCATAGTGCCTCAAAAACAAAGAATTAATCTTTAAAACCTAATTTCTACCTATAAATAAACAGTTAACCTAGAGTCTAAAAAAAAAACAAAAAAAAAAGAAGAAAAAAGCAGCAGACACCACGAACCACCAAAAATACAGATCTCAGAAATTCAAGAGCAAAGAACACCAAAACAGATAGAATCAAAAATATTCACTAAGAAGGGAAGGGATAGTGGAATCGGTCCAGGAAAAAATCATAATAGGTGCAGTTCAAATCCCCAGCCACCGCCAAGAGTGGCCATCAACGTCATCACAAGCTCGGTGCCGCTGTCGATTTCGTTCACCCAGCGTCGTTCTCTAGCCTCCTGCATCGTGGTTCCTCTCTGTTGCATTAGTTTCACGGTGCTAAAGTGAAATAATACCTGGTACATATTGCCTTCACTCTTACTAGCTACCAAAGGTGATAATAAATTAATATTTTTATTGAATGTTGAGGTTGTTTTGTCTTTTATGCCTAAGCTTCAACCATTTGTGTCGTCTCTCTCACCCTTTCACGTGGGTCTAGCTTCTAGGATTCCTTTATTTATTTATTTTTTTTATATATATTTTATATTGTTATATAAAATGAGAAATAATAAAAATATAAAAAAATTGTGACTTTACTGTTAGTTATTCGTCTACGATGCAAGTAAGTCGTCAAACCTAAAAAACAGCCGCATTTGAGAGTCAAACCTAAAAAACAAACTAGTCTGGTAGTTGTACAACCCGATTAATCGTCTACGATGCGGGTTATTCGTCTACGATGCGGAATTAGGGTAGCTGTACAACCGGGTTAGTCGGGTTATGGGTTTTTGGAGATATTGAACCCTAAAAAACAAACAGTAATAAAAGACTAAGTCGGTTATTGTGACAACCTAAGTAATATCATTCTGCACCAACGAAATTGCATACCTTTCGGTGATCCTAAAAACTTAATAAAATATAAATAAATCATTTTTACAAAAATAACGGCTGTTTCGGTTGTACAACCTTAGTAATATCATTCTGCACCAATGAAATTACATGCAGATTCGGTGATCCTAAAAAACTAATAAAATATAAATAAATCATTTTTACAAAAATAAGCGGCTAAGTCGGTTAGACAACCTAAGTTGAGTATCATTTTAGGACCAATGAATCATGCATATTCAAGAATCCTACAAAAAACTTAATAAAGTATAAATAAATCATTTTTTCCATAAATAGGGGACTAAGTCGGTTGTGGCAACCCAGGTTGGTCAATGTTCTACAACTAATAATTTGTCATGCAGATTCAGGGAGTTCTAGAATACTATTCTAAAACCGACCCACCTCACATCAAACCAATTTCTTTCAAAAACTCAAAATCATTTTCAAAAAGTAGGACTATGTCGGTTGTACAATCCAGGTTGAGTCTGCCCCAGAATCGATGGTATTGCACAGTTCAAGGAATCCTAGGACCCTACACTAAAAAAAACACCAACCCACAAATCTTTTCGGGAAGAACTACGTGGCTTTGATTCCTCCATCAGATCCGGAGGAGTGACGTAGAGAGCAAAGACTCAACCTTGTCAAGACTAAAAACAAAAATTTAAATAAGTCTTTTTACAAATAAAAGGGTAATCATTAAATAAATCTTAATTAATTAGACAATGGATGTCAAAAGGTGCTAATACCTTCCCACACACATAACGACTCTCCGAACCCTAACAATGCTTTGTCCTAAAAGGGATTTTCCGAATTTGCCCTTAAACTAAAATTTGGTGGCGGCTTCTTTCGAACTTCAAGAATCCTTTCCTGATTTTTCTCAGCTGAAAACATGTACAAGGAGTTTTTGTATTAAAGTCCTTGGCCCTTGAGGAACAGTTACTAACTATAGTTGGTTTTGACTTATGTTGTTGTTTGTTATATATTACATTCATTTGCAAAACCATAACTAGTTATTGTGTTGCTGTTGAATTTGGTAATCTTCTTATTTATTACTTAATCAATATCTAGTTTGGTTTCTTTGCTTGAGAGTTTCTTTTCAATATCCATATTCTCTGCTGTGTAAACTTAATCAATATCTAGTTTGGATGTATGATTTAATTTTTGGATGTATGATTTAATTTTTTGGATGTATGATTTAATTTTTTTATGATGTATGATTTAATTCAGGTTTAAATACAACAAATTCATAGATATCACTATTAAAAAATATTTTGGATGTATGATTTAATTTTTTTTGTTGCAAATATAAAATAGAAAATACACAAAAACCGAAAAAAAATAAAAAAAAATAAATTAAACAATGGGCGCGCTTTTAAGGAAGTCTTTGCCTATAGAAAGGCAAGTTTGGGCAATGGGCAAAGACTTTTTAGGAAGCGCGCCTATTTGAAGACGTGTTTGGGCAATGGGCGCGCTTTTTAGGAAGCGCCGCCTATTTGAGGACGTGTTTGGTCAATGGGTGGCACTTTTTAGGAGCGCGCCATTGTTGGAGTGGAATACCTGTACACGCTCGCGCAAAGTGGCCTCTCAAACGCCACGCTGGATGAAAAAAAGCGTTGCCTATATACTTCAATTACATTGCAGTCTCTCTAACTTTCTACAAAGTCCCCAAACCCAAAACAAAGCGCAAGGGAGAGAGAGACACGCAGAGGTTGAGAGAGAAACATGATGAGAGGAATGTAAAGGAGGGAGGGCGGTGGAGTTTAAGGAGCTATTTAGGGAGACACCGACGATAGTGATGATGGCGGTGAGGGTGTTTGGCCGAGAGAGATGAGTGGAGGAGAGACATAGAGAGAGAGAGAACGCAACTAATAGAAAGGAACAACGACTAAGAAAGATCTGTGCGGGAAATGACAGGAGGAGGGTGATGATGGTGGTGCTCGCGGTGGTCGTCGCACAAGCGGTGGTTCTCCTGAGGGCAGTGGAGGTTCCCCTCTATTTCCTCTTTCTTTCTTTGCTTATTTGTATTTTTTTCTTCAATCAAAACCCCTTTGTCTTCTAATTAATTTCAAGAGGTGGCTATTCACCAATAAAACTGTTTTGACATATAATAGTCCTGAGAATTATACTTAATTTCACAAGAATTATATCTTTAAGAGTGAGATAGAATGATATTTATGATGATATTCCAATTTTTGGTGCTGCTATAAATTAACTGCTTTGAAGCAATATGGTTGACATACCCTTGAAAAGAACCACTTCTTTGAAATATTTAGTGGTACGCATCCCTTCTCATTTTTTTGCCAAAAGTGATCTGCATCTTTTTTGAATTTATGTTTAGTGTTACTTCATTGGATTATTACTTCACATTACTTTATGGAACATTTCCAAACTTGATATGGATGGCAAAATCTGTTTCAATCATTCAATGCTTCTTTTTATCTCTTACATTTGAGTTATGTGTCCTTGGAGCATTATCACTTTGTAAATGAAATTATGTTTCAACGATGAAGATGATTTACAATGCTATGACCTATCTTAGCACTTTACATTTGTTTATTTTTAAGACAATCAGACCTATCAAGAATTTATTTGCATTTGAGTTTTTTATTTTTTTTGAGTCATTCTGACTCCTACTATTTTATTCTTATTTGGCAGCAACTTGCAAGAGAGAATGACAGTGTCATCACATGTAGCAGAAGCAATTGCGACATCAAACAGAGTTTAAGCAACTGTCGCATGCTGCAAAAGTGTCATCTATATGGGCCAAGGCCGTCGCCATTATTAGTTTTCCACTAATGGGTCGCCATTATTAGCTTAAGCAACTGTTTAGTGTCATTATTTCATATATAACCTAATGTTCATTTTTTAAGTAAATTTATTTCATGGTATTTAAGTTCTTTATTAGTTGACACATGTTTTCGACAAATCAACAAAAAAAAAATATACTTAATTATATATGAGATTGTAGCTATATGATAAATCTGCTTACTTCTTCCCACTGAAAAATTTTGGTTTAATTTGAATTGTAATAAGATGTGTGTTATTTGGCGCGTTAAGTGAAGTAAAGTGGATGTGAGAGTTTTGATTTGAAAGGGTAAATTGCTACTTGTCGTGTTTGAAGTGTTCAACAGTAGCACATGAACAGTAAACTGACGGAGAGTGTTTAGAATTAACATTATTAATTGTGTCTTATTTTACTATCGCCGAGTTTCTTTTTACATATATAATGGTATAATGTATGAAATGATTTTATATATGATTGTTAATCTACTTCACCTGTGCATGCACGGGTGCAAGTTCTAGTATATATAACTATGAATGAGCAACATAGGACTCCACATCAGATAATCAGAATAAATAGTCAGCATTCCATGTCAATTCCACCTCAGCCAATGTCCACGTCACAAACGCTGAAATTGATCCTTATGCTTTAAAGATCCTTATGCGTATTTTCTTTAAATATTTTGACCGAAGTTGATTTTAAAAAAAAAAAAGGCTGCACCGTAGATAGAAGACGCACAGGATGTTCACATCCTTTTGAAATCAAATCTTATATCTAATGCTGCTTGGCATCCAATTTGGGGGAATAATTTTTTGGGCAATTGGGTTTCATTTTTCTTGTCCATTTTTTTTAAGTTTTGTTTTTTTTCTTTCTTTCTTTTACTTTTTTGTTATCATCTTATTAGTGTCTGCTTTTTCATTTGGCTTTATCGATGACTAATGTCATCCGGGGAAGTTAGCACGCCCACGAAAGACTTTCGGTTTTGTTGACGTGTATGGTTATATCCTCCCAACAGAGTTTTACCGATGACTAATCTACATTTTTTTTATATTTTAAAGTTGGATGCTAAATATATAGTGTGTTTTAGTGTACTTGATGGGGACTAAATTATTTTGTAACAAAATGCATAACGTGAAATGTTAGATAGTATATTTTGGGTTACTTTAGTATTAATTTTTTTTACCTATTCAAATACGCTGCGTCACAAGAATCTATTTGATGGAAAAACAATTTGGTGCCAAAATACATAAAGTATGATTCTAGGCCGTGTGTTTTGGGGTATTTTAGAATCTTAAAAAAATTACATGTCTAAATTGATATTTTCTTCTTTATTTAGATAATTTCGCATCAAGAAATTAGTTTTCATTTTTTTGGTCCATTTTTTTTAAGTTTTGTTTTTTTTTCTTTCTTTCTTTTACTTTTTTTTGTTACCATCTTATTAGTGTGTCGTTTTCATCGAACTTTATCGATGACTAATGTACATCGGGAAGTTAGTCGCCTACGAGTACTTCGGTTTTGTTGGCGTGTGTGGTTATATCCTCCCAACAGAGTTTTACCGATGACTAATCTACATTTTTTTTATATTTTTATATTTTAAAATTGGATGTTAAATAGTGTGCTTTAGTGTACAATTGATGGGGACTAAATTATTTTGTAACAAAATGCATAACGTGAAATGTTAGATAGTATATTTTGGGTTACTTTAGTATTAATTTTTTTTACCTATTCAAATACGCTGCGTTAAATCGAATCTATTTGATGGAAAAACAATTTGGTGCCAAAATAAATAAAGTATGAGTCTAGGCAGTGTGTTTTGGGGTACTTTAGAATCTTAAAAAAATTACAGGTCCAAATTGGTATTTTCTTCTTTATTTAGATAATTTCACATCAAGAAGTATTAGAAGCATAATTAAATTGATATTTATTTTTAAATCAATCTCTGTATGAAACCTACGTACGTGTTTCACATTTTAATTATGTTATCTTCTTTTCTCTTTAATTATAAGTTAATTTTCATGTGTACATTTTTTTGGTATAAACTGGGTATCCTCTACGCGCAACTCTAGAGACTAATCCCTCAAACCGGTAAGACGCTATTATGGGTTAAGTTTTTATGGTTACATTAGATGAATATGGATAATGTTATTATAGGTTGTTGTTTATTTTACAACTTTAAACTGATTGTGTTATGACTTCATCTAATATGTGTGATTACGATGTTGTTTATGCTCCAACTTTAAACTGTTTGTGTTATGACTTGATCTAATATGTGTGACTTTTGTCTTTAAATGTGATTTCTTTCCAATACTTAGAATTTATTTAGTCAAAAAAAAATACTTATTAGATTTTGTTTGATGTTAATGCTTATTTTCTATAGCGGTTTACTCAAACGATAATTCTAAGATATATACTATCAAACGATTGTTCAATTTGATTGTCAAAAATCAAACAATAATTCACAACCTGGCCTAACATCTCACATTTTAAAACAAAGACAAGCCTTAAACTAAATGATAAATAAAAGATCCTATTGTTTCAACATGCTCTCTATCACATCACCTGAGTTAACTAACTTGAATGTCCCTAACTTGAATTTCAACATTGGCATAACCCGCACAAAATTTACCAAATGTTTACAAACATTAATTGGATTATGTAACAAACTATAATTTAATAAAATAAATTCAAAACAATTGAAGTGTTTATTTTCAAAACTAATCTTTTGTGGAAGGTTGTCTTCTTTATGTAAATTGGGTATCCTCTCATGCAGAAATGCAAAGAATAATCACTCGACCCGGATAGCTCGCAATGAGCAGAAAAACCTTCTCTCAAGAATTTTAACGTTGTTGCATTCCTAATGTTGCATTTGAACCCCAAACCTGAAAAACACCCGAATCATCTCATCAAACGCTCTTAGGTTGTGCAGTTGTGTAAAAACTCTTTCAAAACCATGGGAGACTCCTTTTAGTTATTTACCACCCAAAAAACTATGAGATACTCCTTATAGTCAATTACCACCCTAAAAACCATTCGATACCCTTTTTAGTTAATTACCATCAAACTATTTGTTGATTTTGTTTATTTTACAACTTTAACTGTGATAATGTTATTATAGGTTGTTGTTTATTTTACAACTTTAAACTAATTTTGTTATGATTTCATCTAATCTGTGTGATTAGGCTGTTGTTTATGCTCCAATTTTAAACTGTTTGTGTTATGACTTGATCTAATATGTGTGACTTTTGTCTTTAAATGTGATGTTCTTCTAATATTTAGAATTGTTTAGTCAAAAAAATACTTAGATTTTGTTTGAAAAATACATAACAAGAGCCACATGGTGTCCTTTGTTAAGGGGAAAAAACTGCGAGTAGGAGATTTGCTGAAATTGTAAATTGGTGACTCCCATTTGACTGTTTTTGTTGATATCATTAGGAAATCTGGTAGAAATAATTAACTGTAGTACTTACCTTTCTACTGAAACAATAGCCCTTGGCTTTTAAATATTCAAACTGCCGGATATTCATTAACAAATGTCTATGCTTTTGAACTATTTTAAACATACTTCTTATTATTATTCCTTCTTCCTATTTGTTTCATATCTAAGTTTAGGTGAAAAGAATTTTTACTTGGCCTAAGCTATTCTTTTTCTTCTGTTGTGTATCACATATGCATGTCTTCAACAAATATTAACCTTTAATCTTCACAAACTGTTATTTCTACGTGCTTTTATTCCAATGTGTGTATATATATACACACACACACACACATACTTGACATGCATTTTTAATGTCAGGCGAGAATAATTTTTTAGTCTGCATCTCAATTTTTTGTCCTTCAATTGGATTGCTTATGTGACGTCATTTTGCCTATTATTTTCGCACATTACTGATTCAAAACAATTATCACCAATTGATTCTTCAATACATTTCCCACATGAAAACTCAATAAAACAATCACCAACCAATTATTCCAACCTGCGTCATCTGACATGTATACACACAGTGTATTAACATTTTGTAAAAATGTTTCTAATTTCCCTACCATTCTATTCCTAACCAATCAATGTGGAATTAGACTTTTTTTTTGTTTCCTTTCTTTTAATTTTTTTGTTACCATCTCATTAGTGTGTAGTTTTCATCGGCGTTATCGATGAATAATGTACACCTGGAAGTTAATGGACATGAGTACTTTCGGTTTTTCGGCGTGTGTGGTTTTATCCTCCCAACAAAGTTTTAACGATGAATAATCTACATTTTTTTTATACTTTTATATTTTAAAGTGGGATGCTAAATAGTGTGTTTTAGTGTTCTTGATGGGGACAAAATTATTTTGTACCAAAACGCATAACGTGAAATGTTAGACAATGTGTTTTGGGTTATTTTAGTATTCAGAAATTTTTTTAACTATTCAAATATTACGTTTGTCAATAATCTATTTGATGGAAAACCAATTTCATGACAAAATACATAAGTGTGATTCTAGGCGGTGTGTTTTGGGGTTTTAGAAATCTTGAAAAATTACATGTCCAAATTGGTATTTTCTTCTTTATTTAAATAATTTCGCATCAAGACGTATTAGAAGCATAATTAAATTAATATTTACTATTAAATCAAACTCGCATGAGACCCACGTCACGTGTTTCACTTTTTAATTATGTTGTGTTCTTTTCTCTCTCGTAATTATGAGTTAAGTTTTCATGTGTACATTTTTTTGTATAAAATGGGCATCCTCAACGCAAGTAACTCTGCAGACTAATCCTCGAACCTAGTAAGACGGTATTATGGGTTAAGTTTTTTTTTTTGTTACATTTGATGAATATGGATAATGTTATTATAGGTTGTTGTTTATTTTACAACTTTAAACCGATTGTGTTATGACTTACATTCATCTAATATGTGTGTGAATTTGATGTTGTTTATGCTCCAACTTAAAAATTTGTGTGTGTTATGACTGATCTAATATGTGTGACTTTTTCTTTTAAATGTGATGACTTTTACGCTTCTTTTTGCTGCGCTTACTTTCTTTAACAAATTGTTAGTCAATAACTCAATCTGACGACGGTCGTAGGCTAGTTACTATTTAATTCTGTTACTCAAATCACTATTTAATTCAATTACTTAAATGCTCTTAATTTATACCTTGTCAAATGTTGTCGTTTATCAATATCAATACCATACCAGAAAAATCAACTCCTTTATTTCTAATTCTTTAAAGCTCTTTAATCAATTGTCTCATATTGTCTTTTATTCCTTTGATCAATAACCACAAAAAAACATCAACTTCATAGCTGCATCACACAGGTAATTTGACGGTGCTCTCATTTTGTCTTTCTTAATCTTTTTTCAACTGCCTTTAATGTACTATGCCTTTCTTCATGTTTTTTTCTTTCTTTTTGACGGAAAAGGTGCTCACAAAGTCATGGCTATGGAACTACCGCGCTCCTACATTCTTGATTTCTTCTTTCATTACAACTACAAAAACATTGCAGAATTGAAGATGTGTGATCCAGCCGAGGTAACCTACTCACACTTGCATCGTTTTAGTCTTTACATATATGAGTTAAATAGTGATTTTATGGTTATCGTCTCAATATACGATTCGTTAATATCAATCGGATCTATGTGTCAAATCGGTGAAGTCACGTGTTCAGTTAGTATATCAATTTTATTATTATCGTTGCAGTAAACTAAATGCGTGCTCATGAGTTGCTAAATATGGGTCATGGTGATAATGAACAAAGTGGGTTTCAACCTGGTATCTCCATCTATTTGGAACAGACTATAAAATTATTTTGGTGTAATATGATTTTTGAGTTATCTCAAATATTATTTGGATATATATATATATATATATATACATTGTTTTCGATCTTATATCTTTATCTATATATATATAGATATTAAGTTCTCAAATTCACATGAAATTTTTTTATATTTCGAAAAAAAATTATGAAACGATAAACCCAAAATAACATTTGAATTTACATGTACATTTTCAGAACCTTCCCCAAAATTCGAATTTTGGGGTAACGTTTCATGTTGACTGGGAGGTATCAGCATTTTTACTCTTCTTGGCAATTTTTTAGAGTACTCGAGACTTTTTACACATATATAATAAATGAGTCATTTTATGTAACGCCCCAAAATAATTTAATTAATTAATTATTTAATTAAGTTATTTTAAGTACTTAGTGGGTTAATTATATTAAATTAATTATATAATATTTTGTTGTGTTAGGGAGTGGTGGAAGTATTTGAAGGGGGTGTAAAAGGGCCCAAGTCATTTGAGCCCAAAGTATATAAGCTTAGGTTTAAGTTGTCTCACTCATTAGAAGAAAGGAAGAGAAAAACGAAGAGAAGGGAGAAAAAAAAGAAAGGAACCGCGGCGTGAGAGAGGAGAAAGAAGAGGAAGAATTGTGATTTGAAGAGAAGGAAGGGCTTGAATTGTTGCTGCGTTTTTCCTTGGTGATTGAAGGGTTTCATCTTCATCAATTCTTAAGGTAAGGGGAGTCTCATAGTATAAAGGGTTATGTTGGGTTGTATATGGGATAGTAGTTTCTATAATGCCTAGAATGTGTTAGACAATATGCTTGAACGATTTATGAATATATGTGTTGCTTCTTGATTTTGCTTTAGTGATTGTTTGACAATCTATGAATATATACATGTTGTCTTTGATGATGTTGGTAATTGATCGTAGTGATTGCAATTGATGTTAATTGGTGATTTGTGAGTGTTTGCACTTAGTGTTTGATGAGTTGATCATGGGAAAAACCTAGAGAAAGGAAGAAAGGGGCTTGTGTGTCGAATTCTGAGGCGCCAGTCGAACTCTAAGGCGCCAGTCGAATTCTGGGGCGCCAGTCGAATTCTGGGGCGCCATTGTGTGTTGCCCAGTGCGCCTGTGTCGAATTTTGGGGCGCCATTGTGTGCTGCCCAGTGCGCCTGTGTCGAATTCTGGGGTGTGTCGAATTCTGGGGTGTGTCAAATTCTAGGGCGTGTCGATTCTAGGGCGCCATATCGTGCTGCCCGAGGTTGGAATGTCTTGTAATGTCAAATAAGAATGATTAATGGTAAAAGCGATGATGTGTCAAGTATGACTAAATAGTTGATGTTGTTGTTGTCGAGTCGAATATGAATGATCCATAATAATGATAGTGACACTGTGTCGAATATGACGAACTAAAAATGGTGATGTTGATGATTTTGTCGAGTCAACTATGACCACCTTTTGATGTTGATGATGATGGGTCAAGTAAGACCACCTAATTGATGATGATGTTGTGACGAATAATGATGTCGATGAAGTTATTGTGTCATGATGTATGATATTAGTTGTTGTTGATTGTCTTCCGACGTGCTGTACATGTACATGGTGTCTCATGCATGCCATATGCATTATTACGACGATGTAGGCTTCGGCCTTGGAGCTATGCTCAAAGCGACGTTTGTGCCCGAGAGGCTATTTTGACGACGATGTAAATTAACATTTAGAACTGTGTTTCTATATCGGTTCAAGAAGTAACTGATGTAAATATTGTAAATATAATTACAAAACTTTCACCGCGTCGCTTTTAACATTAGGTTGTTTTTAACCAATATGAATTACTGTTATAAAATGCCTTTTTCCACTAGTGTTTGATTTTAGGACCCATGTGTAATATTAAACGTTTATCTTAGCCAATCCAACGGTGTTTAGTTTTAGGCTCGTAGTTGTGGCCAACAGAGACAATATATATTTGTGTGTTGTGTGTGTGTGTGTGTGTGTAGACTGTACATTTGTATAAAGAACACATTCGATCAATCAAACTACATCTTTTTCAGTCTTTTTGATGGAATTAGTCAGCTTATTATATGTATTAATAATTAATTTCACCGAAAACATGTAGTATTAATTATTGCTTTGATTCCATTTTAATATCCTTCAATTTGTTTAGTTATCAAATCTCTTACTCGTCTGGAATCAATTATAAAAAAAGTGATTAGCATTGGTGAACTCAAATATAAACAAATCTCAATTAATCTACATATACTTAATGCTATTTTTCCACAACTAACCCTAAATTAGCTCATTAATATTGTGAGAAGATGACTATTAGTTAAAGATAGTTCAGTAAATCTATTTGTTTGTTTTTTTTTATGAATTCAAGGAAATTAAATGCACAAAGGGAATAATTGTCAATGGCACTAGTTTTTTTAAGCAAAAAAATTATATTAAGGGGAGTACAAAGTACCTCAATCTGTATATTAACTTGAGGCCTCGTTAAAACTTTTAAGAGTCAAAACCTCATGGCAAAAGACCCAAGGAAAACGAGATGATAAAGCCAAATGTAATTTGAAACAAGAAAGATAAATACAACAAGAAACCCAACAACAGAATGCAAAAACAGCAAAACAGCAAGTCTGCAGAACAACAAATTAACACACCAACAAAAACTGGATCAGGTACATCGCTTAAAAAAAATTAGGTCAACGACATTAGTTAAATCATTGTATATGTTTGGTGCTGGAACTCGAGAAGTTACCTTATTCGAGGAACTAGAGGGATTCCGCTTCTTGGGACTCGAAGGTTGTTTCTGGCGTTGGCGGATTACATTCGGAGCTCGGAGTTGAAGTCCTTCCCAAGTCGGGTGGGGGTACCGCAGACATTCCGATGCTTAAGTCGAAGAGAGGAATAGGCGGAATGTGCAAGAATGATAACGTACCGGGAATTGGAGGCCTGCACCTCTATTTATAGACAAAGTGGACCGGTTTCATTCGTCGGATCTGGCCGATTGATCTTGGCCGTCGGTCTTTAATATCCCCGAGCGGATCGAGTATTTGGTGTTAGGGCTGTTGAGGCAAAATCCCTAATAGAAGTTTTGATGTTCAACAAACTTCAATGATGAGAAGCTTAAGGTTTCTGATCATATTGATTTTGCTTCTCACCAATGCTCCTATGGAAGGATTAGAGTTAATGGAATTAAACTGCACATGAACAATTGATTAGTTTCCTTCATAATGCTGATATTCCAGTTGTTATTGTCCCATAGTAGCCAGATAACTTCTACCTGACCCCTAGCATCTTTGATATAGTGATTCTCAAATCTCATCCTTTTAGCCATCCTCCTTTCCAAATTACCACTAGTATGAGTTTCCAGCAAAGCAATAAAAGAAGCATAATATTCCCTTTTCATGTCTTTAACCAGACCAACAAAACCTTTGGAAGTTGTCCCACGACAATTCCAACAGATTAGATTCATAAAGAAGATTTAGATTTGTGAGGTCCTACTACCTCATTTCCTTCCATATGAGCAGACTCTCCATTAACTTTAGCGATTGGATCCGCAATTCTAGTAGATTGCAGACCAACACTTCTGTTACCATTGGTTCTAGGAATAGATCATAACACTGTCATGTTCCTTAGAGATTCACCTCTATTCTTATCAGCTTCCTCAACATGACCTAAAGCATTTCTAATAAGATTAACACTTCTGAACTTGTTGAGAAGATTTTCCCCATGATTTTGGTACATACTTCTCATATAAGCCATAATAGCTTCCTCCTCACCTCCCTTGCCAACATTACTGCAAGATTGGTAACTAGTTGAAGGAATGTTCTCCTTACCAGGATGAACATGGCTTAGGACTTTAGGTATATTATTCACCTTAATCCCATTAGTATCATCTTTCTTAGAGAACTTGTCCTTACAGACATGGTGGTCTTAGTATTTTTGGTTAGCTTTTTACCTTTTAATTGAAAGTCAGGGTATTCTTGCCAGCTTGAGAATTTCTCACTCTAGGCTTGCTAATGGGTTTTGCTTTAGGTGATTCTACCTTATCTTCAATTACAGGAGTCTGTTTCTCAGCCACAACAGGAGTAGCATCCTCCACCATAACTTTTATACTTCTATTAACCACTTCAGCACAGTTTTTCTTCACACCTTTGAGGACTTGGACTTTAGCAGAACTGCCACTGCTAGTCTTGGTATCAGCTTTACCACTCATAGTTTTCCTCTTCCTAGCAACATATTTTGGAATATTCCAAGTACCCATTTCCAATCCATTAAGGTCAGTATCATCCACCACAACAATGGTGACATTCTCCATAGTAACAGTTTCTGGTTCAATAGGAGGAACAATAACAGAAGGAGGGTTTACTAGTTCAGTAGGAGGAACAATAACAGTATGAGTGACAACTTCAGTAGGATGGTCTACTGTGCTACGAACAGAAGTAATGTTAGTTGCAGCAGCCACTTCTAGCATTTCTTGTGGCCATATTTGCCACATCTAAAGCATATAGAGTGCAATCCTTCATATTCCAAATGTAACTTAATCCCTCTCAAGGTGTTGTGAGAAGATAGAGGTTTATCTAAGTCTAACTCCAAGAAAACTCTAGCAAACTTCCCTCTAGAGTGGAGAGATGTCAACTTGTCTACTTTGAGCATAGTTCCTAGAGAAAAGCCAATATTAGTGAGAGCTTTTTCATTACAGAGCTCCACAAGAAGCTTAGGTATACGAACCTAAACTGCCACTTTTTGAGAAATTGAAGCTGTGAGTGAAAAGAAAGGTCTAAACCTTTGAACAAGTAGGTAATGGTCAACAATTTTCTATGGTCCTTCAAAAAAGGCATGCCTGTAGTCTTCAATGTCAAAGAGTTTAACCAAATAGAACTCTTCACCGAGATCAGTTATGCTCATGGTACCATTTTTGACCCAATCTTTCCTTAGTTTGTTTTCCAACATCCTGAAATTCGCTTTCTTACCTAAAACCTTGACAATAAGCGCATTTCTCCAAGGTTTGGCATAAGAAGATATTTCCTCGTCTGAGAAGACGATGGACGGGTTTAGGGAAGGAGAAATTACCTCTATTTGGGGGTTCAGTTGCTAGTTCTTGGTACCATTTGTTCTCTGGGAGGTCATTAGTCAATAGATCCCCCAACAAGCATCACTAATACCCTCACTTTGATCACCCACTATTTTCATAAGGGCATCTTTAAATGAAGATAATTTTTCAAGACTGCTAACCTTAGGATTCATGGTTGCTTCATTTGTTGAAGAATGCTTATTACTGTTGTTCTCATTTGTTGAAGAACAACGTAATCAATCGTTGTGTTTTGGGTTGGCGGTAAAGTCTGGCGGTTTCAAAGTAGCCATTGGCGGTGGGGTTCGCGCGCGGGCTATTTGCCCTAGCTGAGCAAAAAGTTCTTTCAATTTTCAAATCCTTTACTGATCCAAATTATATTTTGACTGCGAATCATATTTGGATGATTGGATAATAAAATGCAGTGACTTATTGCTTAGAATAATTGGGACCAAAATATGCAGGATAAAAATTAAAGACGCAAAGTGTCGACCAAAAATTGGATTTTTTTTGATAAGTCAACATTTCCACACTGGATGATTGCATTGTGTGAATCAATATGCGAACATGACAAAAGTCAAGAAAGCGATCCTTAATAAGATATATATGTAACATGAATTCAACAAAACTACGGTGTGGCGTGAATCAATAGCCTATTGAATTGCAAACTTGCAATTGCTACAACACATATACTTTTTAAAAAAAAATAATTGTAGAGAAAGTAACGTGAATGATTCACAGCAACAATCCAAAAGTGATGATTTATTCACAACATAAAAAAAATTAAAACTTAACATACATCACGAATGTGAAACAAGTATGTCGGACATGAATAACGTGAATTGAAACATAAATAAAACAAATTGGAAAATCCGAATAAAAAATATCCCCAGTTTTGGAATCTAATTTTAAGAGTTCCCAAAATTCAAACATGAATCGAGTATAAGTGACTCTGATACTACTTGTTGGATTCTAACAATCGAGGATTTGTGCTAACCACACACGTTTCTACCAATATGTAACTTCATAAATAAAGACAACCCTAAATGAATACTTTATGAACTCAAACCCGAATTCAAGATGAAAATAGAAAGCGGAAGAAGACTTTTTAATCAATGTAATCTTAATGAGTAGACAATGATTTTTTAAGTAGATGAATGACCTTCCAATTGTAGATTCTTTAGTTTCTCTTCCAAATGGGATAAAGAGAAACAATATTATGTTATATTATCTCATGTCTACAATTGGGCCATAACACCTTATTTATAAAAATCTCACGCCTTTTATGAGCGAATCGGCCATGATTATTCATGTTTTCTTATTTCTATTTCAACCATCACAAAATAGAAATAAGACTTTTGGTATCTACACAATATTTTTCATGACAATTATGTCCTTAGCCATAAACTTTATATTACATAAATCACTTTAATTTGACTAATTAAAATAATGGTCCTAGCTCATTAATTTATTACATGAATGAATCAAAAATTCAAACAAATTTATGTTTTTTTTCACGTGAAATTCATGTTAATTTTTCGTAGAAAAACAAGAAATGACAAACGATGTGAGAGTTATGGGCTAAATACGGCACCCTCATAGCTAAATACGGCAAGAAATCATTGACACTTTGATAGTAAGATATTGAGAGGCGGCTTTTTTTTCGCACCTCCTTCTCTCCTACACCCCATAACCCCATTAAATCCAAAAATACTTCTGTTTTTTTTTAAAAAAGCATTAAAAATTCGAATTTATTCTAAAAAGGTAAACCCGTTCAAATATAGGGGTATTTTGGATTTACAAGGTAAATCCAAATACCCCTATTTTTGAACCTGATTTACCTTTTTAGAGGTAATTCCCAAATTTTTAATTTTTAATTTTTAAAAAGTTTGTATATTAAATTAAGATTTACACGCTTTTTATTTTTAAAATACGATACTGAACGATTTCGATTTAAATAACAATACGTCAAAATATATAAAATGTCCAACATAAAATAGAGTACAAATACAACTATGGGTCCAAAATGTCTAAAAATGATCAAAATAACGACGTGAAGTAGCGGTGAACTGGCCGACATCTAGGGTATCCTGGTCAATGCAAATGCTCTTTGCACCCTCTCCTCTAAAGTCTCTTGGACAACGGGCTTCGATCCGCTCTGATCCGCTCTCGCGAGCAACCGCACCGAGTAAGACGGACCACAGTTACTGATCGTACAAGGAAGGTAATCGTAATCGCACTTCTTCGCCGTGGTAGGCCGCCTGTCTACTAGCCTGCCAAAAAGTCCGCGCCCGAATCTGATACATTAACAACCCCCGTATGATCCTGTCCGGAGATGGAGCACACCCGAAATGGGTGGAGAAGGGATCCTCTGTACCTGCCCGAACTGCCAACGCACCTTGTCTGGCATGTAGGGAACCGGGTCATCGCCCCAAATCAACCAGCCTCTGTAAACAGATATGTTCGACAAAGGAACATACTGCCTGAGGTCTGCATAAGGGGTGAGGATGACATGCTCCAGCTGCAGCGCATCTATCCGCTCCCTAAAGTCCACAAACTTTATTTTATCCAGCTTCTTGTTCCCCCAACTGGTGGCACGTGGCTGATGTGTCCTATCAAACACGTTCCGACCAACGACGGTGGGAAAATGCTCGTAGATCCAGCACTGAAATAATTAAATTAATAAATAAGCAGTTATTAATATATGAGTAATTTAATTAAAAGCTTTAAATTAAAAAATAAATAATTGATTACCTGGAGTAGTGTCGCGTATCCGTCGAAATCCTTGGTCGTATAAAAGACCACTTTCGTCAACTGGGTGTAGAGGTAACTGAGAGCAGCTATACCCCAAGACCACTGGCCACACTACTAAAGATTCTGAAGCAGATACATCCACCTCACTAGCAGTAAATGGTGACTCTTTTCGGCCAGAATGGTGGTGCCTAACAAGAAGAGAGCATGTAGTGCACCGCGGCTGGTCATAAGCACCCCGTGCCATGTTCTCCCTGTAAGAGTCCTCTACAAAGGCGATCCTCAACATCGCCTCGCTTTTCCTTAAGCTCCTCGATGACACTAGCTTTGATGCATGCCCAAAGAGTCGACACCAAGTGAAGAGCCTCAACAGAATCAAAATCGGGCCGTGGTCCAATGGGGTGCCTCCAAATGCAAGCAAGTGGAGCAAAGACGACCACATCATCCAGGTGATCATCTCCCCAAAGGGCATGTGGAATGAGCAGGGTCTCGTGGATGCCACCTCTTCACAAAAGCAAATATCAACTCATGGTTGATCGCCCCAGCAGGTGTGATGTCCAACTCAAAAGCTTAGCCTCACGCAACCAAAGGTGGGCTACCCGTGGGTGGTGCTCAAGCAGTCTAACTTTAGGAAACTTCTCGTAGTGAGATACAACCTTTAGTTTCCGAGGTCAAAAAATCAAAATTAAACCATACGTTATTAAAAATAAGTAATTATTTGTTGTTAAGTAAAATTAAAATAAAGAATTAAAATATTACCTCGCCTCTATCTATCCAGAACGCGCAGCGCGTCGTCCCCGCTGATCCGCCCAACCTCCTCCTCCTCCCCGAACCTCCTCCTCCTCCCCGATCTTGACCTCATCCTCCTCGCTCCTCCCAAGCCTTCCAACCGCCGCCGGCAAGAATGTCATGATACAGCTCTGGGTGCTCTTGTTGGTGCCGCATATGGTACTCATAATCTGGGTGGTCACGGTAGGGCTGCTCATACGGAGGCTGAGGTTGAGGCTCAGGCTCAACCGTCTCTATCACTCTGGCGCGGGCTCTCTGGCGCATCTGACGCTCAAAAGCATGTCTAGCAGCTCTGAGCCTCTGTAGAGTGTCTGGAGAAGGAGTAGCACTCCTACTGGACATACTGCTACTGCTGGACTCCCTAGCATGATGTGCTCGTCGTCGGGTGCGGGGTGCTACTCTCGAAGACTCTGCTCGTGCTACACTGTCTGGTCGTCTACTCGCCACTGTTAAAAAAAATGTAAATAAAAAATATTAATAATTGAAAAAAAATTTGGGATTTTCCGAATTACCTCAGAAGTGAGGTAAATCTCTCCGTATTTACTTACTTTTTTCGGAATTATGAAATTTGATTTGTGAAATGTGATTTTTGTAAGTTTTCAAGGGCATTTTCGTCCGTTTGCGTAATTATGGGGGTGGGATAGACAATGAGGGGGTGCGGAAAAAAAAGCCTTGAGGCGAGGATGATGTGGTTGTGCGATACTCAATGGGTTCGAAGTTAAATTTTAATCTCAGCCACAAATTTAATCCAATAGCCAATATACTCAAACATAAGAAGACCATTTCTCTCATATATATATATATATATATATATATATATATATATATATATATATATATGGATTGCTAACAAACTTATACATTTCTGAAGGAGTAGGATAGTAACCTACAAACTTTTGATTTGGATCAATATTCAGTAGCCCAATTATTGCTTTTAAATAATGACGTAGTTGAGTGTTTTTGGTAAAATAAATTTTAGGATCACGGGATGCCATCCCAGTTCAAGGTAGGAAAGACCTTCGGACTCTTTGAACACTTACGAAGGTAATTACATTTACCTCATAACAAATAGGTTAATGGGGAGTTGAACTCGAAACCTCTCAAATACAAATCCTGTTATGCTCAACTAGGCCAATGCTAGTGTTTAATTATGTAGTTTTTTTTTTGTTTTATTTATTTATTTTTTAGATAAGTGTTTAATGCCGTAGTTGAGTTGGTAACTTGGTATTGATGTTAGGTGGAGAAGTTGGTATTGATGTTATTTAAAATTTTAATTTAATTTTTTTCAATCCTCTCTAGTCTCTACTTATAATAAATGTGCATATTCTCTCTCTTAATAATTAATGTTTTGATGAAATTTATTAAATAGTAAAAGTCTAGAACTTATCAAATTAAATTTATTTTTCTTATAAAAATTGTATTCTTCACGTTAATTTGGAATCCCCTCAACCAGAGAATCATCTTTGAGAAGGTTAAGACCAATTTTTTGTACCAGTTGTTCAAAAGTTCTGCTTGAGAGTGACTTTGTGAAAATGTCTGCAAGATTATCAGATGAACATATTTGTTGAATGCTTATATCACCACTCTTCTGAAGATCATGAGTGAAAAAGATTTTTGGAGAAATATGTTTTGTTCGATATTCTTTTGATGTAAATATCTTTCAACTAAGCAATTCATAGATGGATGTTGCATTCATTCTTCCGGAAGACAAACCAAAAGTCTATTGTATGTGTTGAATACGAGACCTTAACGAACCGCATTCTCGACTTGCTTCATGTAGTGCTAAATGTTCTGCATGATTTGATTATGTTGCCTTGATGGTATGTTTCACATATCTCCTTGAAATTGTTGTACCACCACAAGTAAATAAGTAATCTGTTTGTGATCTACATTGTGAGGACCTGACAAATAACAATCATCTCATACGCTGTTAATTCTAATTTGGATACTTTGTAATAAAACAAACCATATTCATTGTACCTCTAAGTTAACGAAGTATATGCTTAACTCCGTTCCAATGTCTTCGTGTGGGTGAAGAACTATATATTGCTAATAGATTAACAAAAAATGATATATCAGGATGTGTATTGTAACATCCCAGACTGCTTCTAGAACTGGTGACTGCCCCCACGAACAAACACAAGTCTTTTCAGCATGCTTTGTCCTCACTTGCATGCTTTCCGGAAAACTTCCCAGAAGGTCACCCATCCCACTACTACTCCAAGCCAAGCACGCTTAACTATGGAGTTCTTATGGGATGGCCTCCTAAAAGAAGATGCATCTTGTTGGTATAGGTAGTCCAAATCAATTCTTTTAAGCCTTCCTTCAATCAGATACCCCATACCGCACACCCTCGTGATCCTCTCATTCCGATGTGTATTCGGTTCATTCACGCGCCTTCGCTTTGAAGCCGCCAGAGCCGCTCTTTGCCATGCCACCTTTTTGGGCACCGGCGATCACTCCCGCCTCGCGGTACGGGATGTCACATGCCCACTGGCTTTCCGCTTGGTTCGTCCCCCGAACCACACCGTCATCGAGAGAGGTCTGCGCGCTCTGATACCATTTGTAACATCCTGCATCGCTTCTAGAATCGGCGATCGCCCCTACGAACAAACACGAGTCTTTTCAAAGCATGCTTTGTCCTCACTTGCATGCTTTCCTGAAATCTTCGGAAGGTCACCCATCCCACTACTACTCCAAGCCAAACACGCTTAACTATGGAGTTCTTATGGGATGGCCTCCCGAAAAGAAGATGCATCTTGTTGGTATAGGTAGTCCAAATCAATTCTTTTAAGCCTTCCTTCAATCAGACAAACCCCATACCGCACACCTCGGGATCCTCTCATTCCGATGCGTATTCGGTTCATTCACGCTCTCCTTCGCTTGAAGCCGCCAGAGCCGCTCTTTGCCATGCCACCTTTTTGGGCACCGGCGATCACTCCCCGCCCTCGTCAGCCCCGGATGTCACATGTATAATTAGCAAGGTACATCAGTGCTCCAATTGCACTGAGATATGGTACTTTAGAACCAAGTGGTTCTTCACCCTCTTCTCGAGGTCTTAAAGGATCTTTCTCCAAATCTAGTGATCAAACAACCATTGGAGTAGACAAAGGATCGTTCTCAGCTCTCCCTCACTCTCGTTCTCTCGTTCTCCCTCACTCTCAGCTCTCCCTCACTCTCGTTCTCTCTAGCACCACCCCAAACCCACAAACCCCCAAACCCACAATAACCCCCAAACTCTTTCGTCTTTTAACCTAATCTTCGATTCATCTAAGTTTTGGTTACTTCTGCGCTTATTCGATTTGTTTTCCGTAGATCGGTAACTTAGTGGGACTTCACTCAATGTCTTGGATTTGTTCGCTTAATTGATTTCGAATTTGAAATTATTTGTTTTGAAATTTGAATTGTTGGTTTTATTTAGGTATTTTTTGAGGAAGCTGAAGAAGGTTAAGAAGAGCAATCTCTTGGATAATCTACGCGGAGAACATAAGCTGGTAATTTTTATTTTTATTTTTTTATTAATATTTTTCTGTGGATTTGATTGTGTTATTTTTTGTGTACTGGGGTTGTAAAGAGTTAGAAGCTTTGTTTCTTAATTTGATTGATTTGTTTAGGAGAGAATATGAATAATTTTATTTAGGGTTATGGATGTTTTTGTCAAATGTCAATTTCTGAATTTTATAGCTGCCTATGGAAATTTGAGATCGGTTTGTACAATTGGTAAAGGAAATTTTGGCTTGAACTTCAGCTACTAGGAAAATTTTCAGTTTTTATGTTCTTAATTTAATATAACATCATTTTGTGCTTGAGGAATTGAACTGGAGTTTAGAATTTGTTTATGTGATACATATGTGGGAATGATAATATTTTATTGCATGAATTAGATTAGATTTGAAGTAACATGTACGTGTAGATAGTTGAAACAGAAATTAGGAAAAGATCACTATGCATGTGATGTTAATTGAAGTTTGTTGACTATGCTCTTGGTTCTTGTGGTTGAGTTAAATAAAATCTAACCACCGCAAATTTATTTTATGATCATGGCGTGCTTTTTTGGCGTATTTGATGGGCATGGAGGTGCAAAAAGCTGCGAGAATATCTTTGCAAATGACTTAGAAAAGAATGTCTTAGATGAAGTGATCATGAGTGATGAAGATGATATTGAGGAGGCGGTGAAGCGTGGATACCTCAATCATCGATTCTCGATTTCTTAAAAGAAGATCTCAATGGTGGCACTTGTTCAGAATAAAGATTGATTAAGAACGATAACTTAATCGTGTCCAACGCCGGTGATTGTCGTGTTTGTCATTAGCGAGGAGGGGTAGCAGAGGCCTTAACATCCGATCACCGCCTCAAGAGGGAAGATGAAAGAGACAGAATTGAGACTCTGGTAAATCTCCTAACCATAGTGGTTATTTCTCTTTTATATGTGGTTTGGCTTTGTTGGTTTCCTTGTTACGTATTTTCCTACCATGATAGGTATATATATGAGATAATATTTTAAGGTTGTTTAGTACTACTATATGCGATAATCAAAGTCTAGACTCTTTCTTGTTGTTGTTTAGTACTACTATATGCATCTTTGTACATCACTGTTGGTTTCACTATGTTGCCAACAACAGCTTATGCATCTTTTAGAAACTAATCAGAGCTAACTCATGACAATGCAGAATTGGAAGAACTGATAAATCAGTCACTACTTCTCCAAAGGGAAGAGACCAAGACTATTTAAAACATGGTTGTGAAATTGAGTGTAATGTCTGTTTGTTCCTCTGACTTCTTTCATTGTGTAGGCTGCAGGCGCAGGATCATTGGAGTTGTTATATCAAGCCATTTGGGCATGTGGCATTCCACTCACAATTTCATCAGGTCAATAGTGTAACACCCCCTTCTACTAATTAATATTTTTAATAATAAAAATCAGAGTTTTCAAAACTTTTCCACGCACCTCAAAGAGAGTGCTACATTTCATCAAAACATCACAAAATAGCGTTTAAAAACTCAAACGCAACTAGTGCGTGATATATAGCATATCCAAGTGGGGCGAACCCTCAAAACCTGTTTTAAGTTTACAACAATCAAGAAAATAGTTTCACAAAGACAAATGAATAATAATAGGTTTGACACATTCAGTACATCATCCAAATCAGTCTAATACAGTAAAAGAAAATGACAATACTACGACACCCCTCCCCTGGTGCTACATATCAGAGCTGACAAGACCAACCAAAGAAGGCAGGAACACCTTCACTCAGTATCACCTGCACGTTACCCACGAGAGAGGCAGCATAAGAGCAGTAGAGTGAGTCTCTTTACATAAATAATAACAAGTAGGATAAGCATTACATTAGGAAAGCAACTAGTAACACTAGTCCACAACAATTAATACATTTATCAATTAATCATAACATCAGAAACAATATTAACGGATCAACTAAGCATTACCAAGTTTCACCACAAAAGCACGAGTATATGTATGTATGCAATATGCATGTGGATCCATCACCAACATTTACAGACCGGAGTCTCAACAACATTTACAGACCGAAGTCTCAACAACAATGCACATGCCTTATGCGATGTCATGGTAATGCAACATAACACACAAACCAGCAACTTCAACAACAACTAATAAACTCACCATTATTATTAATCAACTCATTCATCAACAACATAAGCCTTGAAGGCACAACAACATTTAGGCCTAAACCTCCTCAACATTTTATGTCTCAACTTACAGCATTGAAAACTAGCATTTAACTCAACAATTACACCACGTCCCATTATTTGGACTAAAACATTACATAAGGACCAAACCGATACCATAAGGACCATTTTAGCACCTAAGGACTATTTTGGCACCTAGGGACTATTTTAGCACTAAAAGGATCAATTTAACACTTAGGGACTATTTTGACACCATTAGGATTAATTTGACTCCAAGGGACCAAAACATCACTTAGACACCCTTGGGCACCAACAGGCGCCATGGGGCAGCCATTTTGGCGCCCCATACCGTGCCCCTTCCAGCAACACACACACACCAAGGAGACACGCAAAACACGCACACTGGGCGCGAAGTTCCCAGCGAACTGGCGCCCCCCCTGCACACGCCCAGCCACTGCACACATTCACTCACACACCAGGCGCCAAATTCTTAGGGAATTGGCGCCCCTGCACACGCCCAGCCACTACACAGTGACTTCGCGCCACATTCCCAGCCAAGTGGCGCCCCTCACCCAAAGACACCCAACCGTAATACTTGCACACCAAAGTGCGACATTTTTCCCAAAGAAATGGCGCCCCACTCCCGCATGGCCCCACCTAAACCAACACGCAAAACATAGCGCCAATTCCTTGTGAATTTGGCGCCCCCCCCCCTAACACACCAACCTAAAAGCAACTTCAAACACACTTTATTCAACAATTCCATTCTCACTTTATCAACACACATTTAGGCATTTAATCAACATCATAAAATTGACATATTTTGGGCATTACAACTCTCCCCCACTTAGAGAATTTCGTCCTCGAAATTACCTGAATCGAACAACTCTGGATATGCATCTCTCATCTTACTTTCCAACTCCCAAGTCGTGCTTTCACCAACAGCTCCTAACCAAACCACTTTCACCAAATTGATCTCTTTGCCTCTTAAAACCTTCACCTCCCGATCTTCAATCCTAACCGGCATAGTCTCCACCGTAAGGTTCTCCCTCACCTCCACATCATCCATTTGCACTACATACGACGGGTCAGGAACATACTTCCGCAAATGAGACACATGGAATACATCATGTAGATTAGAAAGATTAGGTGGCAGGGCCACCCGATAAGCAACTTTCCCAACTCTCTTTGAAATCTGATATGGTCCGATAAAACGAGGGGTTAACTTCTTAGACTTCAACGCACGACCCACACCTGTCATTGGAGTAACTCTCAAGAATACGTGATCACCAGCTTGAAACTCTAGGTCCTTCCTCCTCTTATCATGATAACTCTTCTGTCTACTCTGCGAAACTTTCATCTTCTCCCGAATCATCTTCACCTTCTCTGTGGTCTCACGCACAAGCTCGGGACCTAGCACCACACTTTCTCCCGATTCATACCAACACAACGGAGTCCTACATCTCCTCCCATACAATGACTCAAAAGGCGCCATCCCAATACTCGAATGAAAACTATTATTATAAGTGAATTCAATCAATGGCAAGTGAGAATCCCATGAACCTCCCTGCTCAAGAACACATGACCTCAACAAATCCTCTAATGATTGAATAGTCCTCTCCGTCCCGCCCATCCGTGCTGGGATGATATGTCAACTCAATCTCAATTTGGAACCCAAAGCCTCTTGCAAACTCTTCCCAAAACTCGAAGTAAATCTAGGATCCCTATCGGACACAATACTCAAAGGAACACCATGCAGTTTCACAATTGTTTTAACATAGATATCTGCCAACTTCGGAACTGGGTAAGTAATGTTAATCGGTAAAAAGTGAGCAGACTTCATCAATCTATCAACAATCACCCATATAGCATCAAATCCTCTCGCTGTATTCGGCAAACCAATCACAAAATCCATAGAAATACTATCCCACTTCCATTCCGGAACGTCCAATGGTTGCATCAATCCCGCTGGCTTCTGATGTTCTATCTTCGATTTCTGACACATCAAACAAGCATACACAAACTGAGCCACATCACGCTTCATACCAGGCCACCAAAACAGCTTCTTCAAGTCTTGACACATTTTTGTAGCTCCCGGATGGATACTCAACTTACTTCGATGACCCTCTTCAAGAATTGCCTTCTTAATCTCCTCATCACTAGGAATACAAATCCTTCCACGGTACCTTAACACATTTTGCGCATCTATCTCATAATCTTTACCCTCGGATTGATCAATCCCAACTACCAATTCAACTAGTTTAATGTCCCGCTTCTGAGCTTCCCGAATAACATCCAAAAACTCATTATGGATCTTCAACACACCCAATCTAACACTCTTAGGTGTCACCTCACAGACTAAACTCAAATCCCGAAACTGCTCAATCAATTCAAGCTCCTTCACCATCATTGCAGACACATGCAAGGACTTCCTACTCAAAGCATCAGCTACAACATTAGCCTTTCCCGGATGATAATTCAAACTAAAGTCATAATCCTTCAACAATTCCAACCACCTCCTTTGCCTCATATTCAATTCTTTCTGGTCAAACAAATACTGCAACCCTTTATGATCACTGAACACTTCAAACTTAGAACCATACAAATAATGCCTCCAAATCTTCAAAGAAAAAACAATTGCCGCAAGCTCCAAATCATGCGTAGGGTAATTCTTTTCATGAATCCTCAACTGTCTCGAGGCATAAGCCACCACCTTACCATTTTGCATTAGGACACCTCCTAGCCCCATCTTCGACGCATCACAATACACCACAAATGGCTCTCCAGATTTAGGCAATGTCAAAACAGGAGATGTTGTCAACCTCCTCTTTAATTCTTGGAAACTTTCTTCACAACGGGAATCCCACACAAACGCCTTTCCTTTACAAGTTAACTGAGTTAGCGGAAGTGCCAACTTAGAAAACTCCTCAATAAACCTTCTATAATAACCGGCTAACCCAAGAAAACTTCTAATCTCCGTGACCGACTTAGCAGCCTCCCACTGCATCACCGCATCAACCTTAGATGGATCTACTGCAATGCCATCACCAGAAATAATATGACCAAGAAAACTTACTTCTTTCACACTTAGATAGCTTAGCATACAACTTTCTATCTCTCAAGACTTCCAACACCAACCTCAAATGCTCGGCATGCTCCTCCTCAGACTTAGAATACACCAAAATGTCATCAATGAAGACTACCACAAAACGATCAAGATATTCATGAAAAATACGGTTTATATATTCCATGAATACTCCCGGAGCGTTCGTAACACCAAATGGCATTACCGAATACTCATAATGACCATACCGAGTCCTAAACGCCGTCTTAGGAACATCCTCATCCTTCACTTTAATTTGATGGTAACCCGACCTCAAATCAATCTTGCTAAACACACTAGCTCCCACCAATTGGTCCATCAAATCATCAATTCTTGGAAGCGGATACTTGTTCTTGATTGTCACTTTGTTCAACTGTCTATAATCAACACAAAGCCGCATACTCCCATCTTTCTTCTTCACCAAAAGCACTGGCGCTCCCCAAGGCGACACACTAGGCCTTATGAACTTCTTTTCAAGTAAATCTTCTAGCTGACTCTTCAACTCGCACAATTCGGATGCAGATATCCTATAGGGTGCCATAGACACTGTCTAGTACTGTGCACTAGATCAATAGCAAACTCTACTTCTCGTTCAGGTGGCACATCAGGGATCTCATCGGGAAACACTTCAGGAAATCCACAAACTATTGGCAACTCTTCAATCTTGGCTTGGCTCTCAACGGACAACGACGCCATCAAAGTAAACAGCTTAGCTTACTCCTTCATGGCCCTATGCAACTGACCAGAATGCAACAAAACAAATTCTTCCTCTTTGGAAAAAGGAAAACTCACAGATCTACTAAAACAATTAATATGCACATGGTTATCAACTAACCAGTCCATACCAAGAATGATGTCCAATCCTCCCAAGGGCAAACAAATAAGGTCAATAAGAAACTCTCTGCCGAAGACTGACAGAGGACACTTAGCACACACTAGGGAAGTAGTTACTGAACCCTTAGCTGGAGTATCAATAACCATCTCCCTTCTCATAGAAGACAATACAAGACCCAATTTCTCAGCACACAATGCAGCAATGAAAGAATGACTAGCACCGGTATCTACTATGGCAATCAAAGGAGTTCCGTTAATAAAACAAGTACCTTTAATTTCATTAGCATTCTCGGACCTCGCAAGCGCGAACACCTTCCCCTTAGCTTTCTCTTTCTTCGGTTTAGGGAAATTAGTGCTAACATGACCAACCTCCCCACAGTTAAAACAAACAAACTCCTTTTTCTCGCAGTCAACAGCTTTATGACCTACCTTTCCACATTTGTAACACTTGTACCCCGGGCAATCAACGCTCTTGTCACCGGGTTTCTCACACCTAAAGCACACAATACCCGAAGGGGCACCTCCCCCACATGAACTCTTACCAGCACTTGTCTTCCACTTACCTTTACCTCCGCCAACATCATAGGGCTTTCCCCTAAACCGAGCATTCCTCTTTTCCCTCACAACCTTGTAAGCAGCAGTACTATCTTCTTCATAGATCCTACACTTGTCAACCAATTTAGCAAAATCCCGAATCTCTTGATACCCAATTGCTTTCTTTATCTCTCAGTTGCGCACTCATTCTCAAATTTGACACACTTGGAAAATTCGACTGGCTTCATTGTCATAATAAGTAAGCGCATTTGACTAACTCCTCGAACTTGGTGCATATTCACCTACGCCTTGTTCCCCTGCTTTGACTCTAGAAACTCCACTTCTTTCTTGGCCCGCATCTCTTCGTGATAGTACTTCCTTGTGAATTCCTCCTTGAATGCATCCTGTGATCTCTTCACCGCAACTTCTAACCTCTCGCTTCTTTCTCATCCACCACCATCGCCTTCTTCTCGCTAGCATATGAGTCCCAAACTTCACTTTCTGAGCTGGGGTACACTCCATAACACAAAAGATTCGCTCTATCTCCCTCAACCATGTCAACGCTCCATCCGGATCGTACCTACCCTTGAAGGTGGGTGGGTTCTCCCGTTGGAACGTGGCCAACTTACTGGTGATTCAAAGATCCTCTCTACCACCCCGCCGTTCCCCATTGCCTGAGCTATGGCTTGTAGAGCTTCAGCAAGGGCAGCATCCATTCTTCAAGCCATTTCTACCTAGCACTACAGCATTAACACCAATTTAGAAACAACTAACACTACCTAGTTGTCATAGATACTATGACAGCATGCACTTGGCGAGACAGACCAACTTTTGCTCTGATACCACTAATGTAACACCCTTCTACTAATTACTATTTTTAATAATAAAAATCAGAGTTTTCAAAACTTTTCCACGCACCTCAAAGAGAGTGCTACATTTCATCAAAACATCACAAAATAGCGTTTAAAAACTCAAACGCAACTAGTGCGTGATATATAGCATATCCAAGTGGGGCGAACCTCAAAACTGCTTTTAAGTTTACAACAATCCGTAAAAATAGTTTCACAAAGACAAATGAATAATAATAGGTTTGACACATTCAAGACATCATCCAAATCACCTAATACAAAGAAAAGAAAATGACAATACTACGACACCCTCCCCGGTGCTACATATCAGAGCTGACACGACCAACCAAAGAAGGCAGGAACACCTTCACTCAGTATCACCTGCACGTTACCCACGAGAGAGGCAACATAAGAGCAGTTGGGTGAGTCTCTTTACATAAATAATAACAAGTAGGATAAGCATTACATTAGGAAAGCAACTAGTAACACTAGTCCACAACAATTAATACATTTATCAATTAATCATAACATCAGAAACAATATTAACGGATCAACTAAGCATTACCAAGTTTCACCACAAAAGCACGAGTATATGTATGTATGCAATATGCATGTGGATCCATCACCAACATTTACAGACCGGAGTCTCAACAACATTTACAGACCGAAGTCTCAACAACATTTACAGACCGAAGTCTCAACAACAATGCACATGCCTTATGTGACACACCAACCAGCAACTTCAACAACAACTAATAAACTCACCATTATTATTAATCAACTCATTCATCAACAACATAAGCCTTGAAGGCACAACAACATTTAGGCCTAAGCCTCCTCAACATTTTATGTCTCAACTTACAGCATTGAAAACTAGCATTTAACTCAACAATTACACCACGTCCCATTATTTGGACTAAAACATTACATAAGGACCAACTTGTCATACGAGGACCAAACTGATACCATAAGGACCATTTTAGTACCTAAGGACTATTTTGGCACCTAGGGACTATTTTAGCACTAAAAGGATCAATTTAACACTTAGGGACTATTTTGACACCATTAGGATTAATTTGACTCCAAGGGACCAAAACATCACTTAGACACCCTTGGGCACCAACAGGCGCCATGGGGCAGCCATTTTGGCGCCCCATCTAGCACACACCCAAGACAAGGTGCACAGCTAGGCGCCAAGGGGCAGCCATTTTCGCGCCCCATACCGTGTCCCTTCCAGCAACACACACACACACCAAGGAGACACGCAAAACACGCACACTGGGCGCCAAGTTCCCAGCGAACTGGCGCCCCCTACACACGCCCAGCCACTGCACACATTCACTCACACACCAGGCGCCAAATTCTTAGGGAATTGGCGCCCCTGCACACGCCTACCATCACCGCATAGGTGACCACGGCGCCACATTCCCAGCCAGTGGCGCCCCCTTCACCCAAAGACACCCAACCGTGAATAAATTGCACACCAAAGCGACATTTTTCCCGAAAGAAATGGCGCCCCACTCCTCACACACCCCCACCTAAACCAACACGCAACATAGGCGCCATTTCCTTGTGAATTTGGCGCCCCCCCCCCCTCTAACACACCAACCCAAAAGCAACTTCAAACACACTTTATTCAACAATTCCATTCTCACTTTATCAACACACATTTAGGCATTTAATCAACATCATAAAATTGACATATTCTCATATTTATTCACCTTGAAGCATTTTATCAAACACTTGGCATGCATATCCAACAACACACTCATTTCCAACATCAAGCATCATGGTATCACCAAATTAAATACAAATACAACAACCAACATAGAATTAACACAAAACTCAACCAATCAAATTATACTAGAGCTATTCCACACATAATACATATCATACAACTTATTATATATGTAAAGTAGAGCCCCCTAACCTTGAATGAGCTAGAACTTCAATCTAACACCAAAAACCAACAAAATGAAGCACCCCACCCTCCTTTTTCCAGCTGAACCGAAATCTCCCTCTCCTTGAGGTGAAAATGAAAAATCAAAATGGACAAGAATTAGGAAATGGAGTCTACAACACTTAAAGGAAGAAGAAAAATGGTGAAGAATGAACCAAGAACTCACTTACCAAGCCAAAACTCAAGAAAAGTCCCCTCTTTTTCTCCTCCTCTATGCCGTCGGCCTACCCTTCCTTCTCCTCTCTATTCCTTCGTTTTCTTTCTTTCAAAATGGTAATGAGACCCTTCCTTAGGGTTTTAGGGGTTTTGGCAATTGGGCTTGGGTCACTAATTGACTTGGGCCCTTTATTAGCACCACCCTTTCTACTTACTTAGATACCCCCTGAAATAAAATAAACTCTAACATAATTATTCCACTCAATAAATTAGACCCCTTTTTGATAAAATAAACCCAACTAATTAATTAACTTAATTAATTAAATGTTGTAAGCCTTAAATAACTTAATTAAACAAATAATTAAATTATTTTGGGCGTTACAAATAGTGTATGTATGGTTTGAGAAGTTGTAGGTCCAACACAATGATGTATGAGTAATGACTAATCAGGCCATGTAAAAGGACAAATGTTGTTCACTCTTATTTCTTTTTTTCTAAGCTGTCTTTTGTTCAGCCTTTCAGATTCATTTAGGATGACAAGGAGTTAGGGTGGTGATTGAGGTTGCATCTCACTATTCCTTGATTTCATGTTTTGCTTCTGCGCACTGTATCTTCATGGTTGCCAACTTCATCAAAGTTAGCTCATACTGATTTAATCCACTTTAAGTTATGTTGTTTTCTGGTGCACTACTCTGTATTTGTAATTTTCATATATGTTGTGGGTATTATCTTGAAATAATATGATGTATCAGTTTGTTTCAACATTTTTAGCGGTCATTCGTGTATCTTATTTGATATGCACTATATTTAAATTGGCTTAATATATTCAGTTAATGACTTTGTGTAATTGTGTTATTGTTTTTCAGATTTTTGAGAAGAGCCCAACCAAGATCAAGAACTATGGGATATGGTTGAGGTACCAGAGTAGAACTGGCTATCACAACATGTACAAGGAGTTTTTGTATTAAAGTCCTTGGCCCTTGAGGAACAGTTACTAACTATAGTTGGTTTTGACTTATGTTGTTGTTTGTTATATATTACATTCATTTGCAAAACCATAACTAGTTATTGTGTTGCTGTTGAATTTGGTAATCTTCTTATTTATTACTTAATCAATATCTAGTTTGGTTTCTTTGCTTGAGAGTTTCTTTTCAATATCTATATTCTCTCATTGTAAAAACTTAATCAATATCTAGTTTGGATGTATGATTTAATTTTTGGATGTATGATTTAATTTTGGATGTATGATTTAATTTTTTGGATGTATTTTGGATGTATGATTTAATTTTTTTATGATGTATGATTTAATTCAGGTTTAAATACAACAAATTCATAGATATCACTATTAAAAAATATTTTGGATGTATGATTTAATTTTTTTTGTTGCAAATATAAAATAGAAAATACACAAAAACCGAAAAAAAATAAAAAAAAATAAATTAAACAATGGGCAGCGCTTTTAAGGAAGTGCTGCCTATAGGGGGCAAGTTTGGGCAATGGGCAGCACTTTTTAGGAAGCGCTGCCTATTTGAAGACGTGTTTGGGCAATGGGCAGCGCTTTTTAGGAAGCGCTGCCTATTTGAGGACGTGTTTGGTCAATGGGTGGCACTTTTTAGGAAGCGCTGCCCATTGTTGGAGTGGAATACCCAGCGCCACGTTCAGCAGCGCTCAAAAGCGCTGCCCATGGATGAAAAAAAGCGTTGCCTATATACTAATTCTGTTGCAGTGCTCCCAACTTTCTACAAAGTCCCCAAACCCAAAACAAAGCGCAAGGGAGAGAGAGACACGCAGAGGTTGAGAGAGAAACATGATGAGAGGAATGTAAAGGAGGGAGGGCGGTGGAGTTTAAGGAGCTATTTAGGGAGACACCGACGATAGTGATGATGGCGGTGAGGGTGTTTGGCCGAGAGAGATGAGTGGAGGAGAGACATAGAGAGAGAGAGAACGCAACTAATAGAAAGGAACAACGACTAAGAAAGATCTGTGCGGGAAATGACAGGAGGAGGGTGATGATGGTGGTGCTCATGTGGTCGCCGCACAAGCGGTGGTTCTCCTGAGGGCAGTGGAGGTTCCCCTCTATTTCCTCTTTCTTTCTTTGCTTATTTGTATTTTTTTCTTCAATCAAAACCCCTTTGTCTTCTAATTAATTTCAAGAGGTGGCTATTCACCAATAAAACTGTTTTGACATATAATAGTCCTGAGAATTATACTTAATTTCACAAGAATTATATCTTTAAGAGTGAGATAGAATGATATTTATGATGATATTCCAATTTTTGGTGCTGCTATAAATTAACTGCTTTGAAGCAATATGGTTGACATACCCTTGAAAAGAACCACTTCTTTGAAATATTTAGTGGTACGCATCCCTTCTCATTTTTTTGCCAAAAGTGATCTGCATCTTTTTTGAATTTATGTTTAGTGTTACTTCATTGGATTATTACTTCACATTACTTTATGGAACATTTCCAAACTTGATATGGATGGCAAAATCTGTTTCAATCATTCAATGCTTCTTTTTATCTCTTACATTTGAGTTATGTGTCCTTGGAGCATTATCACTTTGTAAATGAAATTATGTTTCAACGATGAAGATGATTTACAATGCTATGACCTATCTTAGCACTTTACATTTGTTTATTTTAAGACAATCAGACCTATCAAGAATTTATTTGCATTTGAGTTTTTAATTTTTTTTGAGTCATTCTGACTCCTACTATTTTATTCTTATTTGGCAGCAACTTGCAAGAGAGAATGACAGTGTCATCACATGTAGCAGAAGCAATTGCGACATCAAACAGAGTTTAAGCAACTGTCGCATGCTGCAAAAGTGTCATCTATATGGGCCAAGGCCGTCGCCATTATTAGTTTTCCACTAATGGGTCGCCATTATTAGCTTAAGCAACTGTTTAGTGTCATTATTTCATATATAACCTAATGTTCATTTTTTAAGTAAATTTATTTCATGGTATTTAAGTTCTTTATTAGTTGACACATGTTTTCGACAAATCAACAAAAAAAAAATATACTTAATTATATATGAGATTGTAGCTATATGATAAATCTGCTTACTTCTTCCCACTGAAAAATTTTGGTTTAATTTGAATTGTAATAAGATGTGTGTTATTTGGCGCGTTAAGTGAAGTAAAGTGGATGTGAGAGTTTTGATTTGAAAGGGTAAATTGCTACTTGTCGTGTTTGAAGTGTTCAACAGTAGCACATGAACAGTAAACTGACGGAGAGTGTTTAGAATTAACATTATTAATTGTGTCTTATTTTACTATCGCCGAGTTTCTTTTTACATATATAATGGTATAATGTATGAAATGATTTTATATATGATTGTTAATCTACTTCACCTGTGCATGCACGGGTGCAAGTTCTAGTATATATAACTATGAATGAGCAACATAGGACTCCACATCAGATAATCAGAATAAATAGTCAGCATTCCATGTCAATTCCACCTCAGCCAATGTCCACGTCACAAACGCTGAAATTGATCCTTATGCTTTAAAGATCCTTATGCGTATTTTCTTTAAATATTTTGACCGAAGTTGATTTTAAAAAAAAAAAAGGCTGCACCGTAGATAGAAGACGCACAGGATGTTCACATCCTTTTGAAATCAAATCTTATATCTAATGCTGCTTGGCATCCAATTTGGGGGAATAATTTTTTGGGCAATTGGGTTTCATTTTTCTTGTCCATTTTTTTTAAGTTTTGTTTTTTTTCTTTCTTTCTTTTACTTTTTTTGTTATCATCTTATTAGTGTGCCGTTTTCATTGGCTTTATCGATGACTAATGTACATCGGGAAGTTACGCCTACCTACAAGTCTTCGGTTTTGTTGACGTGTATGGTTATATCCTCCCCCAAATGAGTTTTACCATGACTAATCTACATTTTTTTATATTTTAAAGTTGGATGCTAAATATATAGTGTGTTTTAGTGTACTTGATGGGGACTAAATTATTTTGTAACAAAATGCATAACGTGAAATGTTAGATAGTATATTTTGGGTTACTTTAGTATTAATTTTTTTTACCTATTCAAATACGTCGTTCACAAGAATCTATTTGATGGAAAAACAATTTGGTGCCAAAATAAATAAAGTATGAGTCTAGGCGGTGTGTTTTGGAGTACTTTAGAATCTTAAAAAATTACATGTCCAAATTGGTATTTTCTTCTTTATTTAGATAATTTCACATCAAGAAGTATTAGAAGCATAATTAAATTGATATTTATTTTTAAATCAATCTCTCATGATGAAACCTACGTACGTGTTTCACATTTTAATTATGTTGTCTTCTTTTCTCTTTAATTATAAGTTAATTTTCATGTGTACATTTTTTTGGTATAAATCGGGTATCCTCTACGCGCAACTCTAGAGACTAATCCTCAAACCGTAAGACGCTATTATGGGTTAAGTTTTTATGGTTACATTAGATGAATATGGATAATGTTATTATAGGTTGTTGTTTATTTTACAACTTTAAACTGATTGTGTTATGACTTCATCTAATATGTGTGATTACGCTGTTGTTTATGCTCCAACTTTAAACTGTTTGTGTTATGACTTGATCTAATATGTGTGACTTTTGTCTTTAAATGTGATTTCTTTCCAATACTTAGAATTTATTTAGTCAAAAAAAAATACTTATTAGATTTTGTTTGATGTTAATGCTTATTTTCTATAGCGGTTTACTCAAACGATAATTCTAAGATACTATCAAACGATTGTTCAATTTGATTGTCAAAAATCAAACAATAATTCACAACCTGGCCTAACATCTCACATTTTAAAACAAAGACAAGCCTTAAACTAAATGATAAATAAAAGATCCTATTGTTTCAACATGCTCTCTATCACATCACCTGAGTTAACTAACTTGAATGTCCCTAACTTGAATTTCAACATTGGCATAACCCGCACAAAATTTACCAAATGTTTACAAACATTAATTGGATTATGTAACAAACTATAATTTAATAAAATAAATTCAAAACAATTGAAGTGTTTATTTTCAAAACTAATCTTTTGTGGAAGGTTGTCTTCTTTATGTAAATTGGGTATCCTCTGCGCGTAAATGCAAAGAATAATCACTCGACCCGGATAAGCTCGCAATGAGCAGAAAAACCTTCTCTCAAGAATTTTAACGTTGTTGCATTCCTAATGTTGCATTTGAACCCCAAACACAAAAAACACCCGAATCATCTCATCAAACGCGCTCTTAGGTTGTGCAATTGTGTAAAAACTCTTTCAAAACCATGGGAGACTCCTTTTAGTTATTTACCACCCAAAAACTATGAGATACTCCTTATAGTCAATTACCACCCTAAAAACCATTCGATACCCTTTTTAGTTAATTACCATCAAACTATTTGTTGATTTTGTTTATTTTACAACTTTAACTGTGATAATGTTATTATAGGTTGTTGTTTATTTTACAACTTTAAACTAATTTTGTTATGATTTCATCTAATCTGTGTGATTAGGCTGTTGTTTATGCTCCAATTTTAAACTGTTTGTGTTATGACTTGATCTAATATGTGTGACTTTTGTCTTTAAATGTGATGTTCTTCTAATATTTAGAATTGTTTAGTCAAAAAAATACTTAGATTATGTTTGAAAAATACATAACAAGAGCCACATGGTGTCCTTTGTTAAGGGGAAAAAACTGCGAGTAGGAGATTTGCTGAAATTGTAAATTGGTGACTCCCATTTGACTGTTTTTGTTGATATCATTAGGAAATCTGGTAGAAATAATTAACTGTAGTACTTACCTTTCTACTGAAACAATAGCCCTTGGCTTTTAAATATTCAAACCACTTAGATATTCATTAACAAATGTCTATGCTTTGGAACTATTTTAAACATACTTCTTATTATTATTCCTTCTTCCTATTTGTTTCATATCTAAGTTTAGGCTGAAAGAATTTTTACTTGGCCTAAGCTATTCTTTGATTCTGTTGTGTATCACATATGCATGTCTTCAACAAATATTAACCTTTAATCTTCACAAACTGTTATTTCTACGTGCTTTTATTCCAATGTGTGTATATATACACACACACACACACACACACATACTTGACATGCATTTTTAATGTCAGGCGAGAATAATTTTTTAGTCTGCATCTCAATTTTTTGTCCTTCAATTGGATTGCTTGCGTACGTCATTTTGCCTATTATTTTCGCACATTACAGTTCAAAACAATTATCACCAATTGATTCTTCAATACATTTCCCACATGAAAACTCAATAAAACAATCACCAACCAATTATTCCAACCTGCGTCATCTGACATGTATACACACAGTGTATTAACATTTTGTAAAAATGTTTCTAATTTCCCTACCCTTCTATTCCTAACCAATCAATGTGGAATTAGACTTTTTTTTTGTTTCCTTTCTTTTAATTTTTTTGTTACCATCTCATTAGTGTGTAGTTTTCATCGCAAGTATCGATGAATAATGTACACCGGGAAGTTAATGAATTGGACATGAGTACTCGGTTTTGTCGGCGTGTGTGGTTTTATCCTCCCAACAAAGTTTTAACGATGAATAATCTACATTTTTTTTATACTTTTATATTTTAAAGTGGGATGCTAAATAGTGTGTTTTAGTGTTCTTGATGGGGACAAAATTATTTTGTACCAAAACGCATAACGTGAAATGTTAGACAATGTGTTTTGGGTTATTTTAGTATTCAGAAATTTTTTTAACTATTCAAATATTACGTTTGTCAATAATCTATTTGATGGAAAACCAATTTCATGACAAAATACATAAGTGTGATTCTAGGCAGTGTGTTTTGGGGTACTTTAGAATCTTGAAAAAATTACATGTCCAAATTGGTATTTTCTTCTTTATTTAAATAATTTCGCATCAAGACGTATTAGAAGCATAATTAAATTAATATTTACTATTAAATCAAACTCTGCATGAGACCCACGTACATGTTTCACTTTTTAATTATGTTGTGTTCTTTTCTCTGTAATTATGAGTTAAGTTTTCATGTGTACATTTTTTTTTGTATAAAATGGGCATCCTCAACGCGTCAACTCTGAGAGACTAATCCTCGAACCTAAGACGGTATTATGGGTTAAGTTTTTTTTTTTTGTTACATTTGATGAATATGGATAATGTTATTATAGGTTGTTGTTTATTTTACAACTTTAAACTGATTGTGTTATGACTTCATCTAATATGTGTGTGAATTTGATGTTGTTTATGCTCCAACTTAAGCTGTGTGTGTTATGACTTGATCTAATATGTGTGACTTTTGTCTTTAAATGTGATGACTTTATGCTTCTTTTCCTTAGGGTTTACTCTTTAACAAATTGTTAATCACCCGCCCATCGACGGTTCGTCGTAGCTAGTTACTATTTAATTCTGTTACTCAAATCACTATTTAATTCAATTACTTAAATGCTCTTAATTTATACCTTGTCAAATGTTGTCGTTTATCAATATCAATACCATACCAGAAAAATCAACTCCTTTATTTCTAATTCTTTAAAGCTCTTTAATCAATTGTCTCATATTGTCTTTTATTCCTTTGATCAATAACCACAAAAAAACATCAACTTCATAGCTGCATCACACAGGTAATTTGACGGTGCTCTCATTTTGTCTTTCTTAATCTTTTTCAACTGCCTTTAATGTACTATGCCTTTCTTCATGTTTTTTCTTTCTTTTTGACGGAAAAGGTGCTCACAAAGTCATGGCTATGGAACTACCGCGCTCCTACATTCTTGATTTCTTCTTTCATTACAACTACAAAAACATTGCAGAATTGAAGATGTGTGATCCAGCCGAGGTAACCTACTCACACTTGCATCGTTTTAGTCTTTACATATATGAGTTAAATAGTGATTTTATGGTTATCGCCTCAATATACGATTCGTTAATATCAATCGGATCTATGTGTCAAATCGGTGAAGTCACGTGTTCAGTTAGTATATCAATTTTATTATTATCGTTGCATGATGAAACTAAATGCGTGCTCATGAGTTGCTAAATATGGGTCATGGTGATAATGAACAAAGGGGTTTTCAACCGGTATCTCCATCTATTTGGAACAGACTATAAAATTATTTTGGTGTAATATGATTTTTGAGTTATCTCAAATATTATTTGGATATATATATATATATATATATATATATATATATACATTGTTTTCGATCTTATATCTTTATCTATATATATATAGATATTAAGTTCTCAAATTCACATGAAATTTTTTATATTTCAAAAAAATTATGAAACGATAAACCCAAAATAACATTTGAATTTACATGTACATTTTCAGAACCTTCCCAAAATTCGAATTTTGGGGTAACGTTTCATGTTGGATCGGGAGGTATCGGCATTTTTACTCTTCTTGGCAATTTTTTAGAGTACTTGAGACTTTTTACACATATATAATAAATGAGTCATTTTATGTAACGCCCCAAAAATAATTTAATTAATTAATTATTTAATTAAGTTATTTTAAGTACTTAGTTGGTTAATTATATTAAATTAATTATATAATATTTTGTTGTGTTAGGGAGTGGTGGAAGTATTTGAAGGGGGGTGTAAAAAGGGCCCAAGTCATTTGAGCCCAAAGTATATAAGCTTAGGTTTAAGTTGTCTCACTCATTAGAAGAAAGGAAGAGAAAAACGAAGAGAAGGGAGAAGAAAAGAAAGGAACCGCGGCGTGAGAGAGGGAGAAAGAAGAGGAAGAATTGTGATTTGAAGAGAAGGAAGGGCTTGAATTGTTGCTGCGTTTTTCCTTGGTGATTGAAGGGTTTCATCTTCATCAATTCTTAAGGTAAGGGGAGTCTCATAGTATAAAGGGTTATGTTGGGTTGTATATGGGATAGTAGTTTCTATAATGCCTAGAATGTGTTAGACAATATGCTTGAACGATTTATGAATATATGTGTTGCTTCTTGATTTTGCTTTAGTGATTGTTTGACAATCTATGAATATATACATGTTGTCTTTGATGATGTTGGTAATTGATCGTAGTGATTGCAATTGATGTTAATTGGTGATTTGTGAGTGTTTGCACTTAGTGTTTGATGAGTTGATCATGGGAAAAACCTAGAGAAAGGAAGAAAGGGGCTTGTGTGTCGACTGCAGGCGCCGCCACGAACTCGAGCGCCGATCAGACTGGGCGCCACGATCTGGGCGCCAGCGCCGACTCGGGCGCCATTGTGTGTTGCCCAGTCGCTGTGTCCGAATTTTGGGGCGCCATTGTGCCGCTTTGCCAGGCGCTTTGTGTCGATTCAGGGTGTGTCGAATTCTGGGGTGTGTCAAATTCTAGGGCGTGTCGATTCTAGGGCGCCATATTGTGCTGCCCGAGGTTGGAATGTCTTGTAATGTCAAATAAGAATGATTAATGGTAAAAGCGACGATGTGTCAAGTATGACTAAATAGTTGATGTTGTTGTTGTCGAGTCGAATATGAATGATCCATAATAATGATAGTGACACTGTGTCGAATATGACGAACTAAAAATGGTGATGTTGATGATTTTGTCGAGTCAACTATGACCACCTTTTGATGTTGATGATGATGGGTCAAGTAAGACCACCTAATTGATGATGATGTTGTGACGAATAATGATGTCGATGAAGTTATTGTGTCATGATGTATGATATTAGTTGTTGTTGATTGTCTTCTGACGTGCTGTACATGTACATGGTGTCTCATGCATGCCATATGCATTATTACGACGATGTAGGCTTCGGCCTTGGAGCTATGCTCAAAGCGACGTTTGTGCCCGAGAGGCTATTTTGACGACGATGTAAATTAACATTTAGAACTGTGTTTCTATATCGGTTCAAGAAGTAACTGATGTAAATATTGTAAATATAATTACAAAACTTTCACCGCGTCGCTTTTAACATTAGGTTGTTTTTAACCAATATGAATTACTGTTATAAAATGCCTTTTTCCACTAGTGTTTGATTTTAGGACCCATGTGTAATATTAAACGTTTATCTTAGCCAATCCAACGGTGTTTAGTTTTAGGCTCGTAGTTGTGGCCAACAGAGACAATATATATTTGTGTGTTGTGTGTGTGTGTGTGTAGACTGTACATTTGTATAAAGAACACATTCGATCAATCAAACTACATCTTTTTCAGTCTTTTTGATGGAATTAGTCAGCTTATTATATGTATTAATAATTAATTTCACCGAAAACATGTAGTATTAATTATTGCTTTGATTCCATTTTAATATCCTTCAATTTGTTTAGTTATCAAATCTCTTACTCGTCTGGAATCAATTATAAAAAAAGTGATTAGCATTGGTGAACTCAAATATAAACAAATCTCAATTAATCTACATATACTTAATGCTATTTTTCCACAACTAACCCTAAATTAGCTCATTAATATTGTGAGAAGATGACTATTAGTTAAAGATAGTTCAGTAAATCTATTTGTTTGTTTTTTTATGAATTCAAGGAAATTAAATGCACAAAGGGAATAATTGTCAATGGCACTAGTTTTTTTAAGCAAAAAAATTATATTAAGGGGAGTACAAAGTACCTCAATCTGTATATTAACTTGAGGCCTCGTTAAAACTTTTAAGAGTCAAAACCTCATGGCAAAAGACCCAAGGAAAACGAGATGATAAAGCCAAATGTAATTTGAAACAAGAAAGATAAATACAACAAGAAACCCAACAACAGAATGCAAAAACAGCAAAACAGCAAGTCTGCAGAACAACAAATTAACACACCAACAAAAAACCAGATCAGCGCTACTGCTAAAAAAATTAGGTCAACGACATTAGTTAAATCATTGTATATGTTTGGTGTTGGAACTCGAGAAGTTACCTTATTCGAGGAACTAGAGGGATTCCGCTTCTTGGGACTCGAAGGTTGTTTCTGGCGTTGGCGGATTACATTCGGGAGCTCCGAGTTGAAGTCCTTCCCAAGTCGGGTGGGGGGTACCTGCAGACATTCTGATGCTTAAGTCAGTAGAGGAATAGGCGGAATGTGCAAGAATGATAACGTACCGGGAATTGGAGGCCTGCACCTCTATTTATAGACAAAGTGGACCGGTTTCATTCGTCGGATCTGGCCGATTGATCTTGGCCGTCGGTCTTTAATATCCCCGAGCGGAGCGAGTATTTGGTGTTAGGGCTGTTGAGGCAAAATCCCTAATAGAAGTTTTGATGTTCAACAAACTTCAATGATGAGAAGCTTAAGGTTTCTGATCATATTGATTTTGCTTCTCACCACTGCTCCTATGGAAGGATTAGAGTTAATGGAATTAAACTGCACATGAACAATTGATTAGTTTCCTTCATAATGCTGATATTCCAGTTGTTATTGTCCCATAGTAGCCAGATAACTTCTACCTGACCCCTAGCATCTTTGATATAGTGATTCTCAAATCTCATCCTTTTAGCCATCCTCCTTTCCAAATTACCACTAGTATGAGTTTCAAAGAAAGCAATAAAAGAAGCATAATATTCCCTTTTCATGTCTTTAACCAGACCAACAAAACCTTTGGAAGTTGTCCCACGACAATTCCAACAGATTAGATTCATAAAGAAGATTTAGATTTGTGAGGTCCTACTACCTCATTTCCTTCCATATGAGCAGACTCTCCATTAACTTTAGCGATTGGATCCGCAATTCTAGTAGATTGCAGACCAACACTTCATACCATTGGTTCTAGGAATAGATCATAACACCGCCATGTTCCTTAGAGATTCACCTCTATTCTTATCGATCGCTTCCTCAACATGACCTAAAGCATTTCTAATAAGATTAACACTTCTGAACTTGTTGAGAAGATTTTCCCCATGATTTTGGTACATACTTCTCATATAAGCCATAATAGCTTCCTCCTCACCTCCCTTGCCAACATTACTGCAAGATTGGTAACTAGTTGAAGGAATGTTCTCCTTACCAGATGAACATGGCTTAGGACTTTAGGTATATTATTCACCTTAATCCCATTAGTATCATCTTTCTTAGAGAACTTGTCCTTACAGATGCAGTGGTCTTAGTATTTTTGGTTAGCTTTTTACCTTTTACCGAAAGTCAGGTATTCTTGCCACTTGAGAATTTCTCACTCTAGTTTGCTAATGGGTTTTGCTTTAGGTGATTCTACCTTATCTTCAATTACAGAGTCTGCTTTCTCACCACAACAGAGTAGCATCCTCCACCATAACTTTTATACTTCTATTAACCACTTCAAAGACGCTTTTCTTCACACCTTTGAGGACTTGGACTTTAGCAGAACTCGCCATCGCTAGTCTTGGTATCGACTTTACCACTCATAGTTTTCCTCTTCCTAGCAACATATTTTGGAATATTCCAAGTACCCATTTCCAATCCATTAAGGTCGGATCATCCACCACAACAATGGTGACATTCTCCATAGTAACAGCTTACTGGTTCAATAGGAGGAACAATAATGTAGGAGGGTTTACTAGTTCAAGTGGGAGGAACAATAACAAGATGAGTGACAACTTCAAGAGGATGGTCTCATCGTACTACTGAACAGTAATGTTAGTTAGTTGCAGCAGACCACTTCTAGCATTTCTTGTGGCCATATTTGCCACATCTAAAGCATATAGAGTGCAATCCTTCATATTCCAAATGTAACTTAATCCTCTCAAGGTGTTGTGAGAAGATAGAGGTTTATCTAAGTCTAACTCCAAGAAAACTCTAGCAAACTTCCTCTAGAGTGGAGAGATGTCAACTTGTCTACTTTGAGCATAGTTCCTAGAGAAAAGCCAATATTAGTGAGAGCTTTTTCATTACAGAGCTCCACAAGAAGCTTAGGTATACGAACCTAAACTGCCACTTTTTGAGAAATTGAAGTCATGAGTGAAAAGAAAGGTCTAAACCTTTGAACAAGTAGGTAATGGTCAACAATTTTCTATGGTCCTTCAAAAAAGGCATGCCTGTAGTCTTCAATGTCAAAGAGTTTAACCAAATAGAACTCTTCACCGAGATCAGTTATGCTCATGGTACCATTTTTTGACCCAATCTTTCCTTAGTTTGTTTTCCAACATCCTCGAAATTCGCTTTCTTACCTAAAACCTTGACAATAAGCGCATTTCTCCAAGGTTTGGCATAAGAAGATATTTCCTCGTCCGAGAAGACGATGGACGGGTTTAGGGAAGGAGAAATTACCTCTATTTGGGGGTTCAGTTGCTAGTTCTTGGTACCATTTGTTCTCTGGGAGGTCATTAGTCAATAGATCCCCAACAAGCATCACTAATACCCTCACTTTGATCACCCACTATTTTCATATAGGGCATCTTTAAATGAAGATAATTTTTCAAGACTGCTAACCTTAGGATTCATGGTTGCTTCATTTGTTGAAGAATGCTTATTACTGTTGTTCTCATTTGTTGAAGAACAACGTAATCAATCGTTGTGTTTTGGGTTGGCGGTAAAGTCTGGCGGTTTCAAAGTAGCCATTGGCGGTGGGGTTCATACATGGCGGCTATTTGCCCTAGCTGAGCAAAAAGTTCTTTCAATTTTCAAATCCTTTACTGATCCAAATTATATTTTGACTGCGAATCATATTTGGATGATTGGATAATAAAATGCAGTGACTTATTGCTTAGAATAATTGGGACCAAAATATGCAGGATAAAAATTAAAGACGCAAAGTGTCGACCAAAAATTGGATTTTTTTTGATAAGTCAACATTTCCACACTGGATGATTGCATTGTGTGAATCAATATGCGAACATGACAAAAGTCAAGAAAGCGATCCTTAATAAGATATATATGTAACATGAATTCAACAAAACTACGGTGTGGCGTGAATCAATAGCCTATTGAATTGCAAACTTGCAATTGCTACAACACATATACTTTTTAAAAAAAAATAATTGTAGAGAAAGTAACGTGAATGATTCACAGCAACAATCCAAAAGTGATGATTTATTCACAACATAAAAAAAATTAAAACTTAACATACATCACGAATGTGAAACAAGTATGTCGGACATGAATAACGTGAATTGAAACATAAATAAAACAAATTGGAAAATCCGAATAAAAAAATATCCCCAGTTTTGGAATCTAATTTTAAGAGTTCCCAAAATTCAAACATGAATCGAGTATAAGTGACTCTGATACTACTTGTTGGATTCTAACAATCAAGGATTTGTGCCTAACCACATGTTTCTACCAATATAGAACTTCATAAATAGCACAACCCTAAATGAATACTTTATGAACTCAAACCCGAATTCAAGCAGATGAAATAGAAAGCGGAAAGACTCTTTAGAATCAATGTAATCTTAATGAGAAGACAATGATTTTCATAGGGCAATGACCTTCCAATTGTAGATTCTTTAGTTTCTCTTCCAATGGGATAAAGAGAAACAATATTATGTTATATTGTCTTGTCTACAATTGGGGACCATAACACCTTATTTATAAAAATCTCACGCCCTTTTATGAACGGTCATGATTATTCATGTTTTCTTATTTCTATTTCAACCATCACAAAATAGAAATAAGACTTTTTAAGATCTACACAATATTTTTCATGACAATTATGTCCTTAGCCATAAACTTTATATTACATAAATCACTTTAATTTGACTAATTAAAATAATGGTCCTAGCACATTAATTTATTACATGAATGAATCAAAAAATTCAAACAAATTTATGTTTTTTTTCACGTGAAATTCATGTTAATTTTTCGTAGAAAAACAAGAAATGACAAACGATGTGAGAGTTATGGGCTAAATACGGCACCCTCATAGCTAAATACGGCAAGAAATCATTGACACTTTGATAGTAAGATATTGAGAGGCGGCTTTTTTTTTTCGCACCCCCTCCTTCTCTCCTACACCCCCATAACCCCATTAAATCCAAAAATACCCCTGTTTTTTTTTTAAAAAAAACATTAAAAATTTCGGAATTACCTCTAAAAAAGGTAAACCCCGTTCAAATATAGGGGGTATTTCGGATTTACAAGGTAAATCCGAAATACCCCCTATTTTTGAACCGGATTTACCTTTTTTAGAGGTAATTCCCAAATTTTTAATTTTTAATTTTTTAAAAAAGTTTGTATATTAAATTAAGATTTACACGCTTTTTATTTTTAAAATACGATACGAACGATTTCGATTTAAATAACAATACGTCAAAATATATAAAATGTCCAACATAAAATAGGAGTACAAATACAACTATGGGTCCAAAATGTCTAAAAATGACCAAAATAACGACGTGAAGTAGCAGGTGAACTGGCCGACATCTAGGGTATCCCGTCAATGCAAATTGCTTTTTGCACCTCTCCTCTAAAGTCTCTTGGACAACGGGCTCGATCCGCTCTGATCGATGCTCGCGAGCAACCGCACCGAGTAAGACGGACCGTTACTGATCCGTACGAAGGAAGGTAATCGATCGCACTTCGCCGTGGTAGGCCGCTGTCTTACTAGCTCGCCAAAAGTCCGCGCCGAATCGATACATTAACAACCCCGTATGATCTCGTCCCCGAGATGGAGCACACCAAATGGGTGGAGAAGGGGATCCTTCAGACTGCCCGAATCGCCAACGCACCTTGTCTCGCATGTAGGGAACCGGTCATCGCCCCAAATCAACCCAAACCTGAAATGTATATGTTCGACAAAGGAACATACTTTGCTCGAGGTTCTGCATAAGGGGTGAGGATGACATCCTCCACCAGCAGCAGCATCTATCCGCTCCCTAAAGTCCACAAACTTTATTTTATCCAAATTCTTGTTCCCCCAACTGGTGGCACGTGGCTGATGTGTCCTATCAAACACGTTCCGACCAACGACGGTGGGAAAATGCTCGTAGATCCAGCACTGAAATAATTAAATTAATAAATAAGCAGTTATTAATATATGAGTAATTTAATTAAAAGCTTTAAATTAAAAAATAAATAATTGATTACCCGGAGTAAGTGTCGCGTGATCCGCTTAAATCCTTGGTCGTATAAAAGACCGCTTTTAATCGGGTGTGAGGTAATCGAGAGCAGCTATACCCCAAGACCACTGGCCACACTACTAAAGATTCTGAAGCAGATACATCCACCTCACTAGCAGTAAATGGTGACTCTTTTCGGCCAGAATGGTGGTGCCTAACAAGAAGAGCATGTAGCACCGCGTGCGGCACAGTCATAAGCACCTGTGCCATGTTCTCCCCGTAAAGAGTCCTCTACAAAGGCGATCCTCAAATACTGCCCCCTGTTTTCCTTAAGCTCCTCGATGACACTAGCCTGATGCATGCCCAAAGAGTCGACAGCCAAGTGAAGAGCCTCAACAGAATCAAAATCGGGCCTGTGGTCCAATGGGGTGCCCTCCAGCGGCAAGTGGAGCAGCACGACCACATCATCCAGGGTGACAGTCATCTCCCCAAAGGGCATGTGGAATGAGCAGGTCTCAGGATGCCACCTCTTCACAAAAGCAGATATCAACTCATGGTTGACTGCCCCCAGAGGTGTGATGTTCAACTCAAAAAGCTTAGCCTCACGCAACCAGTGGGCTACCTGTGGGTGGTGCTCAGTAGGTCTAACTTTAGGAAACTTCTGGCCGTGAGATACAACCTTTAGTTTCCGAGGCTGAAAAAATCAAAATTAAACCATACGTTATTAAAAATAAGTAATTATTTGTTGTTAAGTAAAATTAAAATAAAGAATTAAAATATTACCTCGCCTCTATCTATCCAGAACGCGCAGTGCGTATCCCAGTGATCCGCCTGAACCTCCTCCTCCTCCTGAACCTCCTCCTCCTCCTGATGCTGACCCTCATCCTCCTGCTCCTCCCAAGCCTCCCAACCGTCAGCAAGAATGTCATGATACAGCTCTGGGTGCTCTTGTTGGTGCCGCATATGGTACTCATAATCTGGGTGGTCACGGTAGGGCTGCTCATACGGAGGTTGAGGTTGAGGCTCAGGCTCAACCGTCTCTATCACTCTGGCGCGGGCTCTCTGGCGCATCTGACGCTCAAAAGCATGTCTAGCGCCTCCGAGCCTCAGTAGAGTGTCCGAGAAGGAGTAGCACTCCTCATGGACATACTGCTCTCGCTTTGACTCCCTAGCATGATGTGCTCGCTGTCGGGTGCGGTGCTACTCTCGAAGACTCTGCTCGTGCTACACTGTCTTGTCGTCTATTCGCCACTGTTAAAAAAAATGTAAATAAAAAATATTAATAATTGAAAAAAAAAATTGGGATTTTCCGAATTACCTCAGAAGTGAGGTAAATCTCTCCGTATTTACTTACTTTTTTCGGAATTATGAAATTTGATTTGTGAAATGTGATTTTTGTAAGTTTTCAAAGCGATTTTCATTCCGCTTTGCGTAATTATGGGGGTGGGATAGACAATGAGGGGGTGCGGAAAAAAAGGCTTGAGGCGAGGATGATGTGGTTGTGCGATACTCAATGGGTTCGAAGTTAAATTTTAATCTCAGCCACAAATTTAATCCAATAGCCAATATACTCAAACATAAGAAGACCATTTCTCTCATATATATATATATATATATATATATATATATATATATATATATATATATATATATATATATATATATATATATATATGGATTGCTAACAAACTTATACATTTCTGAAGGAGTAGGATAGTAACCTACAAACTTTTGATTTGGATCAATATTCAGTAGCCCAATTATTGCTTTTAAATAATGACGTAGTTGAGTGTTTTTGGTAAAATAAATTTTAGGATCACGGGATGCAATCCCAGCTCAGTAGGAAAGACCTTCTGACTTTTCAACACTTACGAAGGTAATTACATTTACTCTCATAACAAATAGGTTAATGGGAGTTGAACTCAAACCTCTCTCAAATACAAATCATGTTATCTTTCAACTAGTACCAATGCTAGTGTTTAATGATGTAGTTTTTTTTTTGTTTTATTTATTTATTTTTTAGATAAGTGTTTAATGCCGTAGTTGAGTTGGTAACTTGGTATTGATGTTAGGTGGAGAAGTTGGTATTGATGTTATTTAAAATTTTAATTTAATTTTTTTCAATCCTCTCTAGTCTCTACTTATAATAAATGTGCATATTCTCTCTTAATAATTAATGTTTTGATGAAATTTATTAAATAGTAAAAGTCTAGAACTTATCAAATTAAATTTATTTTTCTTATAAAAATTGTATTCTTCACGTTAATTTGGAATCCCCTCAACCAGAGAATCATCTTTGAGAAGGTTAAGACCAATTTTTTGTACCAGTTGTTCAAAAGTTCTGCTTGGGAGTGACTTTGTGAAAATGTCTGCAAGATTATCAGATGAACATATTTGTTGAATGCTTATATCACCACTCTTCTGAAGATCATGAGTGAAAAAGATTTTTGGAGAAATATGTTTTGTTCGATATTCTTTTGATGTAAATATCTTTCAACTAAGCAATTCATAGATGGATGTTGCATTCATTCTTCCGGAAGACAAACCAAAAGTCTCTTGTATGTGTTGAATACGAGACCTTAACGAACCGCATTCTCGACTTGCTTCATGTAGTGCTAAATGTTCTGCATGATTTGATTATGTTGCCTTGATGGTATGTTTCACATATCTCCTTGAAATTGTTGTACCACCACAAGTAAATAAGTAACTGTTTGTGATCTACATTGTGAGGACCTGACAAATAACAATCATCTCATACGCTGTTAATTCTAATTTGGATACTTTGTAATAAAACAAACCATATTCATTGTACCTCTAAGTTAACGAAGTATATGCTTAACTCCGTTCCAATGTCTTCGTGTGGGTGAAGAACTATATATTGCTAATAGATTAACAAAAAATGATATATCAGGATGTGTATTGTAACATCCTGCATCGCTTCTAGAATCGTGATCGCCTCTACGAACAAACACGAGTCTTTTCAAAGATGCTTTGTCCTCACTTGCATGCTTTCCGGAAAACTTCGCAGAAGGTCACCCATCCCACTACTACTCCAAGCCAAGCACGCTTAACTATGGAGTTCTTATGGGATGGCCTCCCGAAAAGAAGATGCATCTTGTTGGTATAGGTAGTCCAAATCAATTCTTTTAAGCCTTCCTTCAATCATGCATACCCATACCGCATGACCTCGGGATCCTCTCATTCCGATGTGTATTCGGTTCATTCACGCGCCTTTCGCTTTGAAGCCGCCAGAGCCGCTCTTTGCCATGCCACCTTTTTGGGCCGGCGATCACTCCCGCCCTCGTCGGCCGGATGTCACATGCCCACTGGGCTTCCGCTTGGTTCGTCCCCGAACCACACCGTGCATCGAGAGAGGTCTGCTGCTCGATACCATTTGTAACATCCTGCATCGCTTAGAATCGGCGATCGCTTCTACGAACAAACAAACACGAGTCTTTTCGGATGCTTTGTCCTCACTTGCATGCTTTCCGAAAATCTTCGAAGGTCACCCATCCCACTACTACTCCAAGCCAAGCACGCTTAACTATGGAGTTCTTATGGGATGGGCTCTCAAAAGAAGATGCATCTTGTTGGTATAGGTAGTCCAAATCAATTCTTTTAAGCCTTCCTTCAATCAGCATGCAGTCCCATACCGCATGTACCCTCGGGATCCTCTCTCATTCCGATGCGTATTCGGTTCATTCACGCGCTCCTTCGCTTTGAAGCTGCCAGGAGCCGCTCTTTGCCATGCCACCTTTTTGGGCACCGGCGATCACTCCCCGCCCTCGTCAGCCCCGGATGTCACATGTATAATTAGCAAGGTACATCAGTGCTCCAATTGCACTGAGATATGGTACTTTAGAACCAAGTGGTTCTTCACCCTCTTCTCGAGGTCTTAAAGGATCTTTCTCCAAATCTAGTGATCAAACAACCATTGGAGTAGACAAAGGATCAGATTTGTCCATATAGAAATGCATTAATACTTTTTTCAATATATGCTCTTGATTCACAAAAATTCCATTATTCAAATGCCCAATTTGTAATCCTAGAAAAAACTTTGTCTTTCCCAAATCCTTCATGTCAATTTCTTTCTTTAAGCAATCTATAGCTTTTGGAAGCTCTTCAGGAGTTCCAATCATATTAATGTCATCAATGTAGACAACAATTATAGCAAATTCTTTTCCAGAACATTTTATAAAAATACATGGACAAATGGGTTCATTTGTATATCCCTCCTTTAGTAAATATTCACTAAGGCGATTATACCACACGTGTTCTGATTGTTTTATCCCATAGAGCGACTTATTCAATTTGATGGAGTGGTCCTCTCGAGATCCAAGGCTATGTGTTCCTTAGGAAAGTTAAATCCTTCAGGGAGCTTCATGTAAATGTCACTATCAAGTGAGCCATATAAATAGGTCGTGACAAATCCAACATGTGCTACAAGGCTAATTAAGTACCGAAAAGTACTTCCATCCACTGTAGGTGAATATGTTTAATCAAAATCAATTCCAGGTCTTTGTGAAAACCCTTAAGCAACAAGTCTAGCTTTGTATCTTGCAATTTCACCATTCTCATTTTGTTTTCGCACAAACACCCATTTGTATATAACAGGTTTCACACCTTCAGGTGTTCTGTCAACAGGTCCAAATTTTTTTTGCTTGTAAAGCGAGTTTAATTCTACTTCAATTACATCTTTTGCATTATGGTCAATTCTCACTTTGTCTACAATCTTTAATGGACTTTGGTTCAAGATCCTCATTATCATTTATCACATTTAGCGCTATATAATATGCAAAAGTATCATCAACCTTGAATTCATGTCGGTTCCATTGTATTCCATTGGTGACATATTTATTTAGATCTCTTTATTTTCATGACTTTCAGGTTCTTGATGAGTCTCTTCTAGGAGTACTGAAATGGCAATTATGTTTGTAGATTCTCTGAGAGTTTATATATCTTTGCTTAGACCATATTTCTTTTTAGCTCCTTTTCTTTCTTGAGGATTTTTATCTTTGGAAACGACTGGTCTACCACGCTTCAGGCGCGGTTAAGACTCATTTGCAATATTAGATTGTCCAACAGAGACATCTATTTTTATTGGAGCATTAGAAGCTGGTATATATGATTTGGTCACTACTTTTGGATCAGTGAATGAATTTGGTAATTGATTTGCTAAGTTTTGCAAGTGAATTATCTGTTGAACTTCAAGTTCACATTGTTTAGTGCAAGGATCAAAATGAGACAAAGATAATTCATTCTAACTGATCTTCTTTTCAAACTGCTTATTCTCTCCCCCCAACGTTCTTTGAGGACACAACTTAGTGCGTTGTATCGGGGAAATTGGAACATACACTGCACACCCAAAAATTCTAAGGTGGAAAATATTAGGTTCTTGACCAAAAACTAATTGTAAAGGGAAGAGTCGTGATAACTTGTCGGTCTGATGCGAATCAATGTTGCAGGATGCAAAATTCCATGTCCCTAAGTGGAAATGGGAAGTTTGCATATCGTGAGAAGTGGTCTCGCAATTAAGTTTATACGCTTAATAAATGAATCAGCAAGTCCATTTTGTATATGAACATGTGGTACATGATGTTCAATGCCAATTCCAATGGAGGCACAATATTCATTAAATGCTCGAGATGAAAACTCGGCAGCATTATCAAGACGTATTTTCTTGACGGGATAACTTGGGAAGTGAGCTCTTATTTGAATTAGTTGAGATAGCAATCTCGAAAATGCTTGGTTGCGAGTTGACAACAAACAAACAGCCCTTCCTTGCCTAACCGCTGCTGTTTTCTCAAGTCGAGTTGAGGGCTTGAGCTTCAATGATTCATGTATTGAGGCTTTTATGTCAGTTGTCTTATATATATATATATATATATATATATATATATATATATATATATATATATATATATATATATATGTATATAAAATATTTCTTTAACAAAAAGAAAGGCCAGTTCTTGTTAATCGACAGTGGCTCATTCCTCTAATTATGGTTGAGCTGCCACTGATTGACTAACCTCGGTCAGGATCTCAGATCCCTACGACATGATCTCAGGTTCTTCCTCGGCCCATTTCTTTTGTCTTTGACTTTATGCTTTTTCTGTTCTAGGTAGGCTTCTCTTCTGGCTACTTCTGTCTAGTGGGGAAGGTCTGTTGGATTGTGGTGTTATGACTAATTAATACATAGCTTATATAAAAGTGATGATATGTTGTTCCCTTTCTCGAAAGAAAGAGAAAGATCCCAAGAAAAAGGAAGTAGGCATCATTTCAATCTGGGATCGAACTATCCTCTTTTCTTTGGCTGTGTCAAGCCAGTTCTCTGATTCCAGGGATCGAACCGAACACCCACTCCAAGCTTTGGCAAATGGAATAGTCTTTTAGCTAGTCTTATGAGACTAGCTTTGCTTTATAGAGTACAAGATCTTTCCCTATCAGCGGTAACTAGATTAGAAAGAAGAAGTCTTGCCTTATTCTTAGGGTATATTCCAGGTTCCTTTATAGAAAAAATAAAATTTCAATAAGATTTTGGGCTATGTTTCCAAGAAAAATTCCACGTACTCTTCTTTTATATGTATACGATACGATGACCGGTAAAGTAAAGAATGTAATAAGGAAACCCTATTTTCTTCTAGTAAATAGATTTGGCATAAATTTAAGGAATTATAAATATGAAAATAGGAGCCACTGTTCGTAAAATTTATGAAAAAAGTCGATTGATCCGCAGACAAGGGCGAATTACAGTAATTTGTTCCAATCCAAGACATAAACTAAGAGAAGGATAATATTTTCACAAAACAAAAAGGGCTTTCTATTTGAAAGAAAGTACTGAATGCACAAATCAATAAATTTTTAAATTTAAATAAAAAACCGTCTTTTATTAATAATTAATTCACTTAAATATTAAATCAAAACAAAAATATAGTATTGATTCTATATTAGAATCTATTCTAGGTTATAAGTATTATAACAAATATTATCTATTGCTTTATATTATGGTCCACATGGTGGGTGTATTGGCCCAAAAATATCACCATGTATAGGTTCTAAAAAATAGAGAGATTAGTTCTGTTTTTTGTCGATGATGGTTTATTTATCAACTTCCCTTGCTAACAAGAGCTACATGAGAAATTATTGGATTGAAGAATCTTCTGGTTCTTCAATTGATTACTACATGAATTTTGAATTATTTTTCGCATCATTATGAATCCGGGATGGCCTAGCCGGTCGTGCCAAATAATAATATTTTTTTTGATTTGTAAACTAGTTTACAACGTGTGCTTCAACTGCACTGATATAAGTGTAGTATAAACTAGCGGAAAAGGCGGGTAGCTTTTCCACTAAACTTATTTTTTCCAAAGTATGTCTTGTTATATTGAGATATTAAATATCTCCATCTCTTGTTCCAATATGATACCTGTTCTAGAGTGGGCTCAAGGCCCAATGCAGTCCAGCATGGCCCAATAACTACTACTATAAATATGGCACGAATCTCAAGGAGTTAGGTACGCGTCATTTATTACTATTCACTATTCACTATTGATTGCGACTTGGCGCGTGAGTGTACTCGCAGTACCACCCAAAGCGACCTGAGACTTTGACACCAAGACGCTCAAATGACCGAGCTACAAGACTACATCAGAATCATACCTAGAGATCAGTACGGATCATTGGCGACCACAGTGGGAGCAACTGAACACTTCCACCATGCAACAAAAGAGGCACGCCACGCGAGCCTCATCGAGAGCCGACCCTTCCGGACGGAATGCAATCCCTCAGCAAACCCCGGAGGGCGTCCCACTGACCATTCACGAATCGCAGGACAACGCTCGTCAAGAACCCTCTGTAACACCCCAACTTTCATATTAACATATTTTGGGTTAAGTGTGAATATAATAGTAATATTTGTAATATATTGTGCGTCCTAGAAATTATATATTTTAGAAAAAGTTTATTATTTAAGTGATTTTATGCATTTATGAGTGTTTGAATTATTAAAACGTGTTGAAATGATATTGAACCGTATTCTTATAGTATATGGTGTAATATATTGTTATATTACTTAAAAATTAGTTAAAAACATAAAAAAAAACTTAAAATCGCTTTTTGAAAAGCACCGCTAGGGCATGTCCAAACCGCCTGAGCCTACAACGGCTACTTCCAGCTCGCCGGTGATTTCCACCATTCCTTCCCCGCATTCTGATGCCTCTAATACTGGCCTGCTTCATAGCAATAAAAAGAGTAAGTTAGATAATGAATGGATTACTGTCAAGACCACAGAGATACTCATGGCTGAAGCGACTCCCTGTTCTGCTACTCCCGTTCATGTCTCTGTTCCTATCACTGGAGAAACGAAATCGTTCAAAGCAGCTCTGATTAACTCAGAGAATGATGAAGCTTTCACTGATGAGTGTTGGGGAGATCTATTGAACCCTGAAATGCCTGAGGATAGTTGGTACAAAGATCCTGAGGAAGAACTCGCGGGAAGCTCTAAACCGAGGAAGATGAACCCTGTAATTCCTGTCACAGAAGATGAAATGCAAACCTTGGTTAAGCCTTGGAAAAATACACTGATAGTTAAAGTTTTGGGGAAGAAGGTGAATCTCAAATTCCTTGAGATTAAACTACGCAGGCTATGGGTGAAAGATGGCTCATTCAAACTTATTGATTTGGCTGATGATTATTATCTTGTGCAACTCTCAGCTATGGAGGATTACAGGCATGCGCTCTTTGAAGGGCCTTGGAAAGTGGCAGATCACTATCTCATTGTCCAAAGATATAGGCCCCTATTCTCTCTAACAGCTTCTATTTCCCAAAAGGTAGCTGTTTGGATTAGAATTCCTAAACTTCCTATTGAATTTTGTAATGACTACTTTCTAAAGAAAATAGGATCTGCTCTTGGTACTATGTTAAAAGTTGATCATAGAAGCACATTGCAAGATAGAGGTAAATTTGCTCGCATTTGTGTTGAGCTAAATCTGGATCAACCGTTAGATTCCCACATTACAATTAAAGGAATGAAATTGTACCTTGAGTATGAAGGTCTCCACTCTATTTGCTTTAGGTGTGGAAAATATGGTCACAAGAAAGATACGTGCAGAGAATTACTAGAAATGGATACTGTGGAGGTACAAGAAAACACTCCACAAGTTAATATTGGTGATACTGTTATGCAGCCAGCACAAATTATGGCCCCTGTCATTGAAGGAAATTTTGGACCGATGCCAAATGAACAAGCTCATGTAGCTACTGTTAGTGAGAAGATTGACAGTGCTAGTAATGAATTGGATATGGGTACATGGAACATCCCTAAATATGTGGCTAGGAAGAAGAAATTAAACCTAGCAGATAGTCATCCTAAAGTGCCAATGATGATGAAATATAAAGAACAAATTGTCAAAGGGAAAAATAAGATCCAAGAGGGAACCATACATACTTCTGAGGTGCCAGCCAAAATGAAAGATACTGCTTACATGGAGCATGGTGAAGAGGAAAACGGTGTTGGGAGCAAAGCTCCTAGTAGTTCTAAACCTTTGAAAGTTAAGGTACGAAATCCCCTTGCGGGGAAAAATTCTCAACAAGCTAAAGGGAAAGGAGGTAATTCCCTTAATTCTAAACCTGCTCAGAAAGAAAAGAATAGTGTTCCTTTACCTACCTCCAAACATACTTTGAAGGATAAGAGATTTGCTAATCCTACTGAGGTGGAGATGGAGAATGATTCTTTCACCGATCCTAGTGTGAGTACTAGCTCTACAGAAGAAAAGCGCATTGAGGAACAAGCAGTGCTTGACTATATGAGAGCTATGTACAAGACCCGTGGAGAGTCACTCTTGAGGAAATTTAAGAGTGAGGAATCGATTAGAAAAGCCTTGACGGTCATTGAAGAAAAAGATTCAGCTAGAGCTGATATTCTTAAAAAGAAGTCCCAAATGACAGATCTGAATTATTCTGTTCATACTGGTGATGGGGACTGTTCCCCTATGGAAGAAGTGATTGAAATGGAGTCTATTGCTCAGCAACATTCGATTCATATGGATATCCCTGGGGTGGTTGAAATCCCAAAACCTCAATCTTATTAATGAATATTATAAGTTGGAATTGCATGGGCACTGCTTCTAAAGGTTTTGCTGGTTTGATTAAAGACCTTAGAAGACAATTTCGTACTTCTTTTATTATTTTGATGGAAACTCATAACAGTGGAGATGCTGCTCAGAAGATTATTAGGAGGATTGGACTTGATAGCCAATTCATTGAAGAGGCCCGTGGCCACTCAGGAGGGATTTGGTGTCTTTGGGACTCTGCTAATTGGAATGTTCAGGTTATATCCTCCTCTTTCCAATTTATTCACATGAGAGTTAATAGACCTCAGGAGCAACCTTGGTTTCTCACTGCTGTGTATGGTAGCCCTCACTATACTCCTAGACAGGCCCTTTGGAATTCTCTTAAGGAGATTTATAATAATATTCATGGTGCTTGGGGAGTTATTGGTGATTTCAATGCTACTGTGAGTGACTTTGATAGAAGAGGACCTATCCTTGCATCTCCGATGCGCCATGATCAGAGATTTTTGGATACCATCAATCAGTGTGAGCTGATTATTAGCTCTAATAGCGGTAATCCTTTCTCTTGGGCTAGAGGGAATACTACTAAGAAACTTGATAGACTTTTAATAAATATTGACTGGCGCTTGCGGTTTGAAGAAGCTGAATTATTCCATTTACCCAAGTTGAAGTCGGATCACACTCCTCTTTGGATGAAATTTGATAGTGATCCTCCTCCTAACCGACATCGTCGTCCTTTTAGATTTGAAGCTATATGGCTCTCTCACCCCAACTTCAAGAATCTAATGGTTGAGAATTGGAACCATAATGCTAGTAATATGAAGTTACAATTACAGGAGATGCAAGGAATTCTTAAGGATTGGAACTATAATACTTTTGGGAATATCTTTGTGAGGAAAAGAAATGTTCTTAGAGAGATTCAGAGGATTGATCATCAACTTTTGAGGGGTTTAAACCGAAACCTTTCTGCCTTGCTTACTAGAAAGTGGAAAGAATATGAAGGTTTGCTCCAAATGGAAGAAATTATTTGGTACCAAAAGTCTCGTGCTAAGTGGATTGAATTTGGTGATCGTAATACTAAATACTTCCATGGTGTTACTACAATTAGGAGGAGAAGAACCTACATTAAGTGCTTGCAAAATGATAGAGGTGATTGGGTGTCTGACCCTTTTATGCTTGAAAGATTGGCTTCTGACTATTTCAAAAATCTCTTTAGCTTTGATAATAACTTAACCTCTAGTTGCCTTACTGGACATTTCCCAAGTATTGATCCTCTTAGATTACTTGAAATTGCTAGACCTGTGACCAATGAAGAAATCTACCAGACTATCAAGAGTATTGGTGCCTTCAAAGCTCCGGGGCCTGATGGATTCCAAGCCATCTTCTTCCATAGCCAATGGGATATTATTGGGGAAGATTTCTGTAAGATGGTCAAAGATTTGTTGGCAGAACCTTGGAGAATTAAGGAGGTAAATGAGACCTACTTAACTTTGATTCCTAAGGTGGATGATGTGACTTGTATGAAACAATTCCGACCTATTGGCCTGTGTAATGTTTCTTATAAAACTATTACAAAGATTTTGGCTCAAAGAATTCGTGGAATTCTATCTGATATTATTGGCCCAGCCCAATGTTCTTTTGTTCCTAGACGCCAGAGTAGAGATAATGTGATTATAGCTCAAGAGATTGTTCATTCTATGAGACAAAAAACAGGGAAGAAAGGCTGGATGGCTATCAAGATTGATTTAGAAAAAGCTTATGATCGTTTAAGCTGGAATTTCATAAAAGAAACTCTTGAAGATATTGGGTTTCCTAACTATGTAATTCAAATCCTTTGGTATTGCATATCTACTGTTAGTATGCAAGTTCTTTGGAATGGTGAAGCTCTGGACCAGTTTAATCCTGAAAGAGGTATTAGACAAGGTGATCCAATATCACCTTATCTTTTTGTTCTATGTATTGAACGTCTCTTCCACCTTATTGACCAAGCTGTGAGGACTAATTCTTGGAAGCCTATCCAGATAAGTCCTAGATGCCCTAAGATTTCTCATCTAGCCTTTGCGGATGACTTGATTCTGTTCTCTGAGGCTAACATAGAGCAAGCTAGACTTATTGCCAATATTCTGAACAGATTCTGTTCTAGTTCAGGGCAGAAGGTTAGTATGGAAAAAACTAGAGTATATTTTTCTAAGAATGTGACCAGACAATCTCGTAGACTGATTTGTGATGAGATGGGATTTCAAATGACTGATGACCTTGGTAAATACCTGGGAATTCCTATATTCCATAATAGGGTTGGATTGAACACTTTTCAATTTATTGTTGATAAAGTGAGTCAAAGGCTGAGTAGTTGGAAGGCTAAAACTCTCTCTTATGCTGGAAGAGTTACTTTGGCTAAATCTGTCATTCAAGCCATTCCTACCTATACTATGCAATCCACTCTCTTGCCTAAAGGGATATGTGATAAGATTGATCAAATGTGTAGAGGTTTCATTTGGGGGGATGACTCTGAGGTAAAACATATGCATCTTATTAATTGGAACCAGATTTGTCAAAAGAAGAAAGCTGGAGGTCTTGGAGTGAGAGACTCCAGAGTTGCTAACCATGCCTTTATGTTGAAGATCAATTGGGATCTCTGTACTAACTTAGAGTCTCTTTGGGTCAAATTGATCAGAGGCAAATACAAGTGTGGGCATGATGGCTTCCCTAAAATCATTAACAAAAACAATGGTTCTAATATTTGGCATGGTATATGTCAATCTTGGGATTCCTTTCGTAAGCTTCTCTCCTGGGACCTAGGGAATGGAGAAGATGTAAGGTTTTGGAGTGACCTTTGGATTCCCAACCTTAGTTCTAATCTATCCACCTACTGTGTGCCTAATGATTTAAATGACATAAATGACAAAGTGAGCAACTTTGTTAACCAGAATGGAAGGTGGAATATTGATAAGATGCAGCAACATTTGCCTACTGACATTATTAGTAAGATCTCGATGTTACCTGAACCTCTTGTGACAAGAGATCCTGATTCTTTTAGATGGAATCCTGCTTCTGACGGTGTTTTCTCTACCAGAACTGCTTACCTTGATCTCATGGGTAATCAAACACATAGAGAGCATAAATTATTTCAGGTTATTTGGAATTGGAAAGGGCCGGAAAGAATCAAATACTTCCTATGGAAATTAGCTCATAGCTCTATTCTTACCAACAAAGAGCGTCTTAGAAGACACATTTCTCTGGATGCTGCCTGTCCCTTCTGTATTATTGATCATGAAGAATCCCTCTTTCATCTATTCAGAGACTGCAACCGTGCTTCTAGACTGTGGCTCTCGATCCCTATCTCTGTTAAATGCAATTTCTGGAGGGAGAATAATTGGACTCAATGGTTGTACAATAATCTGAAATCTGCTAGAAGGGGAAAAGAATTTGAGATGGAAAGCTTACAATTTGGCGTCACGTTGGACTGGTTGTGGCGAGCAAGAAACGATCTGGTTTTCTCCAGGAAAATCAGCTCCACACATGACCTTGTTGCTAAGATTAATTACAGTGTGCAAGGAATTAAGAATACTCTTCAATTGAATTCAGTTTTATCACAAAATCACAGCAACTGGGACCTCGGTTTGGATGGAGTAATTGTGGTTCCTGATGGATATACTATGCTGCATTGCGATGGATCAGTGCGTAACGCCGGCCGGATCTGTGGGTGCGGTGGAATTTTGAGGAAACGTGATAATTCCTTCTTGCTGGCGTTTGCATCTGGGCTTAATTCAAGCACTGTTACTGACTGTGAATTGAATGGGATTTTGCAAGGGATCACTATCAGCTTGAATAGAGGATTTGAGAAATTGGTAATTTGTTCTGACTCTTTGGAAGCTTTGTTGTTAATTGGATCAGCCATAAAATCAAATACAAAGCCTTTGGTGAAGAGGATCTGGGAGAAAGTGGAAGAATTGATGGATGTTAGGTGGTTTCACGTGCCCAGAGAATTTAATTTAGCAGCTGACTTTTTAGCTTCTTTCAATATGGTTCCTAATCTTTGTAATATTTATGACTTTGCCCCTCCCCAACTTACTACTGTCCTAGACAGAGAGTTGGATGAGGGTGTTGCCCCAATTGTGGCCTAGTTTGTCTTTCTCTTGGGCTTTTGCCCTGTTATATCACCAAAAAAAAAAATTACTTAAAAATTAGTATTTCAACTATAGATCATTTAGAAACAAATATTATGGTCAAATAAGTATTAAGATTTAAGATGGTGTTTATAGTAAAAACGTTCAAAAGTAAATAATGCAAATGAGCTTTGGGCCTCTTTGCCACACGTACTCATTTTCTTTTGCCTGACTATTATCTATCCTATCTAATCTTGTTTTTCATAAAAAACCTAGTTTTCCTGAATTTCTCTGGAGGCGCGCACTTGCCATGCTCTCCTTCTCTCTCGACCCCAAACCGTTTCATCTTGCTTTCACCAAATTTACTTCTTCATCTTGCAAGTTTATTACTTCCTCCATCATGTGTAATTAGTTGAAAGCCGTCACCTTTCTTTTTATTGAGTAAATCCACGCCACATGACTTCATGGGATAAATTGGAAGCATGATCTGTCAATGCAAGTGGAGGAGCCTAAAGCCTTTTATTCACTAATTAATGGATAAAAGGAGATGGAAGGAAGCTTATCATAGGTTCGTTTACACCAAGCACATAGTCATGTGCCAAAGTACCATATCCTCCTTCCGTGGTCACTCTGTCCTCGGATTATGTCACCACCGTTACATATCGAATAGGCTCGAGATCTTGTGATATGTCTTTGTTGATTCACTTTTGGAAGGCGCAAGAGAGAAGAGAGGACGCGCACTCGAGGAGAAAGGAGGAAGCTTTTGTTCTTTGTGGTTACCCGGTGTTTCGTAGAGATCTCTTCGTCTTGAAAAACCTAAGGTAAGGGGGTTAAATCTCATAAGGGTTTATATGATGGGGTTATGTGGGGAATTAGTAACTATGATTCTAGTTAGGTTTGTAGTTGATTGTAGAATTTGAAATTTGATGTGAATTTGTTGTTGGTTTGGTTGGAGATTGAATTACCATGTGAGAACACTTGTTGTTGAAGTTGTGCCCATAACATGTTTGATGATATGTATGAATGAACCTTAGAATCATGCTAGGTAATTGATGTGAAGTTTAAATGGTTGTTCCGATGCCTAAATGTCGTTTAAAACGTGGTTGTTCTTTGGTTGTTAGTAAAAGGCACCAAGGAATGAGGTTTTGACACCTAGCGCCATTAGGCTAGGAGTTTGGCGCCCCATTGTGTCGAAATTGCCAATTTGTGTTTTGGTGATCCAAATCGTTGTTTCGGTGCTCTAAATTTGTTGTTGAATGTGGTTGGTCACGAGAATTAAAAAAATTTGAGGAATAGGAACTTAGCGCCCCTAGCGCCATCGTGTTATCCATCAGCGCTCGGCGCAACACTGAGTTTCTTGCCAGCGCCACTTTCTTTTGCGCCCGCCCGCGGCGGCAGTTTCTTTGCTGGCGCCTTGTATTCTTGGTTTTTTTGGCGCCACTGCGCAACCTGTTCTTTGCCGCGCCTTCTTTCTTCTTGTTTTGGCGCCCAGTGCAGCGGAGTTCTTACTGGCGCCTTGTGTTCTTTGTTTTAGCGCCACTCGCGCAACAATTCTTTGCCAGCGCCACTTTCTTTGGTTGAGGTTCTTTGCTTAGCGCCATGGCGCAACTGTGTTGCTGCCTGGCGCCAAGTTGCTGGGAATTAGGCGCTCTGGCGCACTGTCTTTGCTTGCTGGCGCCGAATCGTTAGGGATTAGCGCCCGCATGCAGCCAGTTCTTCTTGGGCGCCATTTGTGTTGAGTTGGTTACGCGCCTGGCGCCGTGTATTCTTGCCAGCGCCTTTTAGCGTTGTTTGTGGCACCCAGAGTTGCCTGCCACTTTGGAGAGTACCAATAGGTGTTGCTTTCGGAGTCTTTCGTGTTGTGGTTGGGTCATTGTGAGTTGTTGTGCCCAAATATGAGTGAATGTGATGTGTCGTTGCTTTTGTGATAGAAGTACAAATATTAAGCTGTTGATAATTGTTGTTGTGAACCATGAGACTTGCTATTTTAAGTTGTTGTTGTTGTTGTTGGGTCGGTGAGACCAAAACCACGTTGTTGTTGCTGTGAGTCCATGAGACTCTTATGTAAGTTGTTGTTGTAGTTGAAAGGGGTCAGCCGTTGTTTTTGTTGTGTTGTTTCATGAGTCCATCGCATGGCATATGCATACCCCGTGTTGAAGGCTGCGGTCTTGGAGCTCTGCTCAACGTGTTGAAGGCTGCGGTCTTAGAGCTCTGCTCAAAGTGTTGATGTTGTAACCATAAAGGTTGTTTTATGTTGACTGGTACCACATGCATATACCCGTGTTGTGGGTTGCATTTCCATGCATATGTCTCAGTCGTGTTGTTGCCATTCGTGTTGTAGTAATATGGTTGTGCTTGCTGATGACGTTGTTTGTGATAATACTGTATGTTGTGCTGTCTGGTAGTTATGGTTGCTAAGACCTCGCATATTACTTATCATATATTCCTTTATGTTGTTGGACTCACCCTTTCTCTGTTTTAATGTTACCCTACGTGGGTGACATGCGGTAGTCGTCGTGTGTGAAGGACCTTCTCTCCTTCCTATTTAGAGTCGATGTCGAGTCGCTCGATACGTAGCACCCGGGATAGACGAACACCGCTGATTTTGCTTGTTTTACTTTAGACTCTCATTCTATTTGCGTTATTGTTTTATATGAAGTGTATTTTACACTAAGTTGTTGGTTGAGATTATGCATGTGATAGATCATTATATTCCATTTGCGTTGTGATGAATTTTGAGTTGTGCTACGTACTTATTCGTCGTCTTAATGAAAGACCAAATTTGACTATTAATGTCGTTTAAAATGTTGAGTTTAAATGTTGATGTGTAACGCCCGATGCATCTTTGGTTGTTCTTTTCACACTCGATAATTAAATAAATAAATGGGGTAGAATCGGGATGTTACAAATGGTATCGAGAGCGTGCAGACCTCTCCCGATGACGGTGTGGTTCGAGGACGAACCAAGCGGAAGCCGTGGGCATGTGACATCCGGTGACGAGGCGGGAGTGATCGCCGGTGCCCAAAAAGGTGGCATGGCAAAGAGCGGCTCTGGCGGCTTCAAGCGAAGGGCGCGTGAATGAACCGAATACGCACCGGAATGAGAGGGATCCCGAGGCCGCGCGGTATGGGATCGCATGCGGTTGAAGGAAGGCTTAAAAGAATTGATTTGGACTACCTATACCAACAAGGTGCATCTTCTATTCGGGAGCTCATCCCATAAGAACTCCATAGTTAAGCGTGCTTGGCTTGGAGTAGTAGTGGGATGGGTGACCTTCTGAAGTTTTCTGGAAAGCATGCAAGTGAGGACAAACATCTTTGAAAAGACTCGTGTTGGTTCGTGGGGCGATCAGCGCTTCTAGAAGCGATGCAGGATGTTACAAGTGGTATCAGAGCAGTTCGGTCTGTCCGACCAAGTAGTCCGGTCGTAGTGTTAATTATTTCTAACTTTTGTTTATGTGGCAGCTTTGAGTTGAGATGGCTGGGAGGGACGATGCTGCTATTACCGCTGCTATGACAGCCATGGCACAAGTTAGTTGGTTAAGTTCGGTCCTAGCCGGACTGTTTGTGTTGTTTCTTGTGCTTTCCGACGTGTGAACTCTAAGTAGAGTTGCATGCATTGCTTGTTTGATTCTTGATAGTTGTGAGGCTGACCAAGTTAGTTGGTTAAGTTCTCAAGATAATAAGATGAATGATGGTTATACTCAGGGAAGATCATTAAAGTTATAGCAGATAGAAAGAAGTTAGAATCCAAATAAGAACCCAAACAACTCTTTTCCTCTAGAGAGTTTTTCATGGAGCCCGGTCTATTACTTAAGCCATGTGTTTTATCTCATTATGTTTTCTTTGTGTGAACTTTGTATTGTTGGCACTTGTTTTGTTACTTTTTGTCTTCTTGATCTCTAAAATCATATATACTGAGCTTTTCTGATTCGACATTGGTTGTTTCTTTTTATAGTTTGTGTTACGGGGTCTCGAAATCTTAGAATAATAATGTGTGCTGAGAATGCTTGTATTTTAAATTAGCTTTTAGTACTAGATGTCCACATAAGTATTTAAGTTAACTCGGTTGAGTTAATATTTATTCTTCCGTAAAATCCTTGGCTATAACATGTTTTTTTTATTTTTTATTTGTGTATGGATATTATAGACTAAGTGCCTTGTGAATCAGTCTTGTTAGTTATTTTCAAGTGCTTCATTGTCTTCTTGATTACTATAAGTGTTAATTTTCTTGTTTACATGTTGCAACTATTACCTTCTTCTACTTTATAATTACAACCACATGTGATAACTTTAATTGTGGATTGTATTTTTATGTTGATATTATCTCACTTATTTTATTTTGTTTGTATCTACTTAATTATTTTCGATGCGTATGGTGGTGAACTCTCATGTTAAATTTCATTTTATCATTTTAAAACGGATTATAGTAGGGCATGCTAACGAGACTAGTTTTTTTGATTGACTGAGAATATTTTTAGCAGATAATAAAGTAAGATTAGTTCATTTCACAAGTATGCTCTCTATGTATCATGGTTGTTACATTTAAAAAAAAATGTATTTGTTTCTTTCTTTCTAATGAAAGCTTAGAATGGTGGTGGAAGTTTTGTCAAAGAACCAATTTATGTATAGAATTTCTAGAGTAAGTTGCATTTAAAAAAAAAGAAAAAGGAATTACTTATTGTATTTAACTCCTCAGGAACTTTGCTAACAATGTGTCAGTTATGTCAGTTACTTCTTTAGAATCCCAAGAAAAATGTTAATGAGGCTGTTTTGAGTTTTTCTTAACTTGTTTCTATTATTTCTGTTGACGTATATATGTATTTAATTTAATTTAATTAATTTACAACTTATATGTTTTGTGTTTGTAGGATTTAAGTACATTGTAATCATTGTGCTTGCATGACTTCCACTTGCTTGTTATTTTATTTTGTATTTTTTGTGCTATTTTATTTTTAGTGAGCTTTACTTAATATCGTTGGAATGAATAATTTTTATGCTTATTGATAAAGTGATTCCTTCGTTAATCCTCTTTTGAGCATTTTCATAAGAATGACTACTTGAGTCCTATTTGATATTCTTTTGTTTTGGTCTTGAGCTTATGAAATTTCGAGGACGAAATTTTTTTAGGAGGATGAATTGTAACACCCCAACTTTCATATTAACATATTTTGGGTTAAGTGTGAATATAATAGTAATATTTGTAATATATTGTGCGTCCTAGAAATTATATATTTTAGAAAAAGTTTATTATTTAAGTGATTTTATGCATTTATGAGTGTTTGAATTATTAAAACGTGTTGAAATGATATTGAACCGTATTCTTATAGTATATGGTGTAATATATTGTTATATTACTTAAAAATTAGTATTTCAACTATAGATCATTTAGAAACAAATATTATGGTCAAATAAGTATTAAGATTTAAGATGGTGTTTATAGTAAAAACGTTCAAAAGTAAATAATGCAAATGAGCTTTGGGCCTCTTTGCCACACGTACTCATTTTCTTTTGCCCGACTATTATCTATCCTATCTAATCTTGTTTTTCATAAAAACCTAGTTTTCCTGAATTTCTCTGGAGACGCAGACCGCCATGCTCTCCTTCTCTCGACCCAAACCGTTTCATCTTGCTTTCACCAAATTTACTTCTTCATCTTGCAAGTTTATTACTTCCTCCATCATGTGTAATTAGTTGAAAGCCGTCACCTTTCTTTTATTGAGTAAATCCACGCCACATGACTTCATGGGATAAATTGGAAGCATGATCTGTCAATGCAAGTGGAGGAGCCTAAAGCCTTTTATTCACTAATTAATGGATAAAAGGGAGATGGAAGGAAGCTTATCATAGGTTCGTTCTGACCAAAGACATAGTCATGTGCCAAGTACCATATCCTCCTTCCGGTGGTCACTCTCTCCTCGGATTATGTCACCACAGTTACATATCGAATAGGCTCGAGATCTTGTGATATGTCTTTGTTGATTCACTTTTGGAAGCGCAAGAGAGAAGAGAGGGCGGCGCACTCAAGGAGAAAGGAGGAAGCTTTTGTTCTTGTGTGGTTACCCCGGTGTTTCGTAGAGATCTCTTCGTCTTGAAAAACCTAAGGTAAGGGGGGTTAAATCTCATAAGGGTTTATATGATGGGGTTATGTGGGGAATTAGTAACTATGATTCTAGTTAGGTTTGTAGTTGATTGTAGGACTGAAATTTGATGTGAATTTGTTGTTGGTTTGGTTGGAGATTGAATTACCATGTGAGAACACTTGTTGTTGAAGTTGTGCCCATAACATGTTTGATGATATGTATGAATGAACCTTAGAATCATGCTAGGTAATTGATGTGAAGTTTAAATGGTTGTTCCGATGCCTAAATGTCGTTTAAAACGTGGTTGTTGCTGGTTGTTAGTAAAAGGCACCAAGGAATGAGGTTTTGACACCCTAGGCGCCATTAGGCTAGGAGTTTGGCGCCCCCATTGTGTCAGAATTGCCAATTTGTGTTTTGGTGATCCAAACTGTTGTTTCGATTGCTCTAAATTTGTTGTTGAATGTGGTTGGTCTGAGAGAATTAAAAAAAAATTTGAGGAATAGGAACTTAGCGCCTTAAGCGCCACTGTCTTAGCTTATCAGCGCCTGGCGCAACATACGCTGTTCTTGCCAGCGCCACTTTCCTCTGTTTTGGCGCCCAGGCAAAGAAAGTTGCTGGCGCCTTGTGTTCTTGGTTTTGGCGCCTGGCGCAACCCAATTCTTGCCGCGCGCCTCTTTCTTCTTGTTTTGGCGCCCAGTCAGCAAAGAGTTCTTTGCGCCGCCTTGTGTTCTTGTTTTAGCGCCTCGGCGCAACCCAATTCTTTGCCAGCGCCACTTTGCCGGGCCGAGGTTCTTTGCTTAGCGCCATGGCGCAAGCGTATTCTTGCTGGCGCCAAGTTGCTGAAATTAGCGCTCGCGCACTGTATCTTCTTTTCGGCGCCAAATGCTAGGGATTAGCGCCCTGTGCGGCCAGTTCTTCTTGGCGCCATTTGTGTTGTTGGTTACGCTCGGGCGCACCGTATTCTTGCCGCCAGCGCCTTTTTGACGTTGTTTGTGGCACCCGAGTTGCCCAAGTTCTTTGGAGAGTACCAATAGGTGTTGCTCGAGTCTTTCGTGTTGTGGTTGGGTCATTGTGAGTTGTTGTGCCCAAATATGAGTGAATGTGATGTGTCGTTGCTTTTGTGATAGAAGTACAAATATTAAGTCGTTGATAATTGTTGTTGTGAACCATGAGACTTGCTATTTTAAGTTGTTGTTGTTGTTGTTGGGTCGGTGAGACCAAAACCACGTTGTTGTTGCTGTGAGTCCATGAGACTCTTATGTAAGTTGTTGTTGTAGTTGAAAGGGGTCAGCGCCGTTGTTTGGTTGTGTTGTTTCATGAGTCCATCGCATGGCATATGCATACCCCGTGTTGAAGGTCGCGGTCTTGGAGCTCGCTTTCAGCGTGTTGAAGGCTGCGGTCTTAGAGCTCTGCTCAAAGTGTTGATGTTGTAACCATAAAGGTTGTTTTATGTTGACTGGTACCACATGCATATACCCGTGTTGTGGGTTGCATTTCCATGCATATGTCTCAGTCATGTTGTTGCCATTCGTGTTGTAGTAATATGGTTGTGCTTGCTGATGACGTTGTTTGTGATAATACTGTATGTTGTGCTGTCTGGTAGTTATGGTTGCTAAGACCTCGCATATTACTTATCATATATTCCTTTATGTTGTTGGACTCACCCTTTCTCTGTTTTAATGTTACCCCTACGTGGGTGACATGCAGGTAGTCGTGTGTGAAGGACCTTCTCTCCTTCCTATTTAGAGTCAGTGTCGAGTCGCTCTGATACGTAGCACCTGGGGGATAGACGAACACTGTTGATTTTGCTGTTTTTACTTTAGACTCTCATTCTATTTGCGTTATTGTTTTATATGAAGTGTATTTTACACTAAGTTGTTGGTTGAGATTATGCATGTGATAGATCATTATATTCCGCTGCGTTGTGATGAATTTTGAGTTGTGCTACGTACTTATTCGTCGTCTTAATGAAAGACCAAATTTGACTATTAATGTCGTTTTAAAATGTTGAGTTTAAATGTTGATGTGTAACGCCCGATGCATCTTTGGTTGTTCTTTTCACACTCGATAATTAAATAAATAAATGGGGTAGAATCGGGTGTGTTACACCCTCAGTGCGTAGCGCCGAGGCCAATCTTGGAGCGATATCGCAGCTGCTCAACAAAGAATCGCCGACCGAGCCGGTCGATGCGAGAATAGATGCCTCGCGTTCGCCGCGACGTGACTCGAGCTTTCCTACGTTATTCTCGCAAAACAAAAATCGATTATCGCCGACCGGGAAGCACTTCTTTCTCACTACGAAAGGGGATCCATCCTCTCGCCAGCGTCGCGAACTGGAGAGGACCCTCCGGACAAATGCGTCCTTCCGATAGCATGCATGCAACTCCTCCCGGACGGAATGACCGACCTTTCCGCGGCCGCCCAAAGACACCGATCCCAGTAGCGCAGGTTAGGACTAGAAGGTCTCCCACTCGCAGGGGCGTGCGCGATCGCCGCTCCAGTCACACGGCCAAGATTATGAAGACTCAAGTTACAACCCTAATCGAGACCGCTCCCTACTAGGTATTCCTCGGCGGGCATGGGCCGTTCAAGAGAAATCGACGTTACCGCATCCCGGGGATTTGAGAAAGCCACCCAACATGAATAAGTTCGACGGCCGCGCGCGATCCGGATAAACACGTCCGTTATTTCAACAACTCACGCAGCTATAGGGAGCTAAGCCCGACGATGAAGTGCGGACTTTTTCCTCGATCGCTCGATGGGAGAGCGCTCGAATGGTGGGAATCATTGCGCCCAACACCATCACCTCTTGGGAAGGTTTGGTCGCAACCTTTTTGGCCAATTACACCGCCAACCGTTGTCGGTACACAAATATGAGGAACACCTTGACACGGCCGCTCGTGGGGAGAACGAATCATCGAGGCATTATATTGATCGCTTCAACACAGAGGCGAGACTATCCGCGACTTGGTGACAAAGACAAACCGAAATATCTCAAGCGGGAATACGAGCGGATCACGATTTGCGAGAGTTCATCCTCAACCGTTACATGGATCTTGGGGTATTTTTGAGAAGGGCCAACGACCACATGGGCTACGAGGAGACGCTCGCAGCTAGGCAGGGCGCCCGTGTGCGACCCAAGGAAGAGCATGGTAGGTCGGCAAAAGAGCCAGAAGGGCGCAAGGAAGGTCGGTCGGATTTTCGTCAGAAAAAGTTCGAGCACCGCACCAGGCTGAATACGCCCATCGCACAAATATATATGGACTGCCAGAATAACGAGTTTGCCGATGTCAAGCGTCCTGACCCACTCGTTCTTAAGAAAGGCGGCCGGTTTACGAAGAAGTATTGCAGGTACCATAAGAGCAAGGGCCACGATACTAACGAATGTATGGCCCTAAAAGATGACATAGAAAACCTCATTCAGAAGGGAAAGTTGACCAAGTATGTCAGGGAGGAAGGAAACGACCGATCGGAAGAAAAGACTGAGGGCCGAGATGGTCGTTCAAAAGAAAAAGTAACCACTCAAGCAATTGAGGTCGCTGGCAGAAAAGAAACTTCGGAGGAGGACGGCAGGCAGTCCAGAGGTCGCAGGGTCGTAATGGTCATCCACGGAGGGAACCCTTTAGATCGCTTGGATTCAAAGAAGGCGACCAAGAGAAAGTGGAACGAAATTCTAATGGTCGGTCTTCTTCAAAGACGACCAATCCTCTAACAGATCACGATTTCGTTTGGTGACGCGGGATTTGCTCGATGGGCGGGTTAACGCTTATGTTCCTCCGTCATATCTGCGGTCATGGGAAACTCCGTCGGAGAATACCGGTCGATCGGGAAGCTCGGCGGATATCATGTTCAAGAATTGGTGGACAAATTGAGCATCGACCGTAGCGAAATCATCCCTCAGAACGACCCAACCCCCTTGACTGGTTTTAACGGAGCAATCACTTACCCGCTGGGTACCTTGGAGTTGTTGGTCACTTTCGGCGACGATGCCAATGGGAGTACATCTTACAGGACGGTCAGGACGACGTTCTTAGTATTGCCAATCAAGTCATGCTATCATTGCATTATCGGCCGGCCGACTTTGGGGAAACTTGAAGCAGTCGTGTCAACAGTCCACTTAAAGATGAAGTTTTACGATAAAAATGGCCAGGTCGCTACCTTAGCGGCAGATATGGAAGCGGCCAAGAAGAGTCACTACATTTATCAGGACATATGTGACACTCAGGACTTTGGACCGCACGCTCACAATTCTGGGGAAGGACACCAAGTAAACCTAGCTGATCTGGATGCCCGCTATAACTCAGATAGCGACTCGGAGGAGGGAGATGATGATTTAGCCCGTGAGCTAAAAAAGAAACTCAAACGACCGGAACCCCATGGGCAATTTCTCGACGTTCAGTTGGGCGATGACCCAGCCAAAACTGTAAAGATTGGAAGCGACCTTCCAGAACAGGTCAAGCAGGGATTAATCACTTGTCTCAGAAAATATGCCGATTTGTTAAGCTTGCGGGCATCGATATGCCCGAGTTCCTATGGAGGTCGCTTGTCATCAACTATCGATTGATGCAGCAAAGAAGCGCTCGCTCGTCAAGAAGAGTCGAGAATGAAGAGAAGGCGGAGCGGCGCCCGTGCGATGAAACGACTTGGTTAAAGCAAATTTCGTTGAGGAGATTAAGTACACAACTTGGCTTTCGAACGTCGTGCTAGTAAAAAAGAAGAACGGAAATGGCGAATGTCGCGCTGATTACATCGACCTAAATAGGGCGTGCCCTAAGGGCGCTTTCCTGCACTCCGTATTGACAAGTTGGTCGACGGCGCGCCGTTACAAGTTGCTTTCCTTCTTGGACGCATACTCAGGCTACAACCAAATCGCTATGCACCCGCCGGATCGTCACAAGACTGCTTTCATGACCGACCAGGGTAATTTTTGCTACAAAGTGATGCCTTTTGGATTAAAGAACGCCGGGCGACATACCAAACGTATGATGAGCAAGATATTTGAAAAGCGGTCGGTAGGGTGGCGTAGGTGTATCTCGATGACATGATCATAAAGAGCAAATCGGATGATGAGCACGTTAGCGACCTTAACGGTTTTTGAGGAGGCAAGGAAGAATTCTCTTGGTGAACCACGAGAAGTGCACGTTTGGGGGTGCGAGTAGGGAAATTCTTAGGTTTCCATTTAACGGAGAGAGAATCGGCAAACCACGACAAGTGTAGGGCGATCATTTGAAATGAGACCGCCAACCACTAAGAAGGAAATCCAACAATTGAACGGCATGGTCGCCGCCTCTCTCGATTCATACCCCGATCCGCATGCAAGTCGCTCCCTTTGTTCAAGCTTCAAAAGGACGCCGATTTTGAATGGATCGACGGTGCCAGCGGCGCGTTGGACGATCTAAAAGCGCCCGACCAATCCGCCCGTCATGACCAAGCCGCTCCTGGGGATACATCAGATCTATATTTAGCAATTACGGAGGAAGTCTTAAGTGCCGTCCTGGTCAAAGAAAGCGACACAAAACAAAGTCCTATATACTTCATTAGCAAAGTCCTACAGGGACCAGAATCCCGTTATCAGAGGATCGAAAAGTTGACGCTCGCACTACTGGTAGCCGCCCGCAGGTTAAGGCCGTATTTTGTTGCGCATCAAGTAGTGGTGAGAACTGATCAACCAATACGACAGATTCTCCACAGACCGGACTTGGCGGGCCGCATGATTAAATGGGCGATCGAACTAAGTGAGTTTGGAATAAAGTTTGAGCCAAGGTCGGCAAAAGGCGCGCAGATTTTGGCCGATTTCATAGCTGAGATGACCCCAGTTCAGGGCAGCCGCCCAATCACCACCTGGACGTTACACGTCGATGGCTCGTCAAACTCCAAAGGAAGTGGGGCCGGGCTAATTTTGGAAAATTCTGCAGGTTTGGTCGTAGAAGTGTCACTTACTTTCGCTTTCCACACTTCAAATAATCAGGCAGAGTATGAGGCTTGCATAGCAGGGTTATTGCTCGCCAAAGAATTCAACGTCGAACAAGTGGAATTGCACTCTGACTCTCTCTTGGTCGTTTCCCAGATCAAAGAGTTATATGATACCAAAGATGAAACATTGAAGCACTACCTGGCTAAGGTAAGGGAGTTGCTCAGTAAATTCGACCGAGCAGAGGTGAAGCACGTCCCAAGAACAGAAAACGTCCGAGCAGACATTCTCTCGAAGCTGGCTAGCACCAAAGTGCCCGGGAACCACCGAAGCTTGATACAAGAAACCCTTACTCGACCGTCCGTGGCGACCAAGATCGACAAACCTGCTTCATGTCTATGCATTGACCCTACAAAAGATTGGATCACTCCCATATTACAATATATCTTGAACGGTGCGGAGCCAGACGATCAAAAGGAGGCAAAACTTTTAAGGCGTGAGCAACAAAGTATTCCGCTGCTCGCGGAAGCTTTATAGAAGAGGTTTCTCATCCCCACTGCTGTTGAGGTGCTTAACGTCGCCGGCGGACCATGTTTTAAGAGATATCCACGAAGGTTTATGTGCCGATCACGGGGAGGTCGCTCCGTAGCAAAACGGGCGTTAAGAGCGGGTTTCTATTGGCCAACCATGGAGGAGGACGCCAAAAACTTGGTTCAAAAGTGCAACAAGTGTCAAATTCACGCAGACGTCCACATCGCCCCTGCTTCCGAGCTTCAGAGCCTAGCGTCCCCTTGGCCGTTTGCCTGGTGGGGGATGGATCTCCTCGGGCCGTTCCCGCCTGCCCCAGGCCAATTTAAATTTCTGATTGTAGCAGTTGATTACTTCACCAAATGGATAGAGGCCGAGCCATTAGCGACCATCACAGCGGCCAAAGTGACCAAGTTTTTCGATCCGCAATGTTTTAGCCCGCTTTGGCGTTCCCCAACAATTGATAACAGATAACGGGACGCAGCTTTGCGATTGAAATTCGAGAGATGCCGCGCGGTTTGGGTATAAAGCAGCGTTTTACCTCAGTCGAGCATCCACAGACCAACGGCCAAGCTGAAGCGGCCAACAGGGTCATCCTGCGAGGACTGAAGAGAAGATTGGACGAGGCCAAAGGTAATTGGGTAGAAGAGTTGCAGTCGGTCCTTTGGGCGCACGAACGACCCCACATTCAACGGCACGGTGAGTCGCCTTTCGAGTTAGTCTATGGTATGGACGCCGTAATTCCAATCGAGATGGGCGAATTGAATTGGAGGCGACCAACCCACCAAACCGCGGAAGAAAATGAGCGAGCCACCAGAGAAGAGCTCGATCTAGTAGACGAGCTACGAACCAAAGCTTCCCTCAAAGAACAGCTAGTCAAGCAGAAGGTCGCTGCAAGATATAATTCTCGCGTGCAGAAAAGGGAATTTTCAATTGGTCAGCTCGTTCTCAGACGGGCGGACGTGGGAAACAAGAACGCTCGGCAAGGGAAGCTCGCACCAAATTGGGAAGGACCTTATCGCATAATCAACAAGACAGGCAAGGGAGCTTATGAGTTAGAGACTATGAATGGAGCGACCATCCCTAGGACATGGAACGCAGAAAAGCTGAGGAAATACTATGTATAGATGCCAAGCATGTTTCAAACAATTCAGAAATTAATGAAAAGCGGGCGCTCTTTTTCCCCAACAGGGTTTTTTACAGAGGCCCGACCTTTTAAAAACTTGTTGTTTATCTCATGCACGATTGTATGACCGGTCGCTCATCATGCAAGTAGCAATAGAGCGACCGAGATGTCACCGAGTTGACTAATGCCATCGAATGGTAAAACGCGAGCCGCTCCGAGTAGCGGCCCGAAAATTATAAAGTGCCATCGAATGGTAAAATGCGAGCCGCTCCGAGTAGCGGCCCATAAATTATCAAGTGCCATCGAATGGTAAAATGCGAGCCGCTCCGAGTAGCGGCCCATAAATTATCAAGTGCCATCGAATGGTAAAATGCGAGCCGCTCCAGTAGCGGCCCATAAATTATAAAGTGCCATCGAGTGGTAAAATGCGAGCCGCTCCGAGTAGCGGCCATAAATTATAAAGTGCCATCGAGTGGGTAAAATGCGAGCCACTCCGAGTAGCGCCCATAAATTATAAAGTGCCATCTAATGGTAAAAAGCGAGCCGCCCAGTAGCGGCCCATAAACTTGCAAAGTCGCCATCGCGTGGCCTAGAAACGAGCCGCCGCGTAGTAGCGGCTCGCAAACTCGCGAACTTTAAAAGGCGAAGTAACAACTTGAGAATATTGAAGGTCGTAGAATGGCCGACAATTTAAACGAAGGAACCGTGGACATTCATTAAACCGAGATTTCCAATCGAAGTTACAAGTTAAAATCAACCGCTCGTCGGCGGGCAAAGCAAAATGATTCAAAATATTTAAAAGCCGCTCGCAGGCGGGCTAAACAAAAGAAGTAAAACTACGTACTAAACACCGCTCGCAGGCAGGCCAAACAAAAGCAACTAAAGCTAAGGCTGATCAACAGGAAAAACAACGACCCGTTCACGGACGACTTTCCCTTTTTCGATTTTTTGAGGAAGAACGATCTCTTGACCGACCACGCAATGCTCATAGTTGACCACGGCCTCATCAACAAACAAAGATGGGTTTACAAGCTTTATCTGGTCAACCGCATTGGTAAATTGGTATTTGGCCGCTCCCAAAGCCCTAGTACGGGCCTCCTTGAAGAGATCCCTATACTTATCTTTCTCCTTCTCCACAGCGTCGGTCGGTCTTCAAAGAAGTAACTGATCAAACAATTCTTGTTTCTTCTCGCTCGCGCCCGACCTCTTCTTGACTTTAATTTTCTCGTGACCGCTTTATCCTGGCGTGATCGATCGTCCCGAGCCGCTTCGGCGCCGGTTTGGCGATCACCAAGGCCGCCATCGAATTTTCGGCTTCACGAAGTTTACGCTCGAATGTAGCAACTCACTGAACCTTTGGTTCGATCTCTTCGAAGTTTCTTGAGCAAATGATCCCTTTCTTCTCTCATTTCTCAAGGGACAACAAAGCGATTGCGGTTTAAACGACTTGTCGGATGATCGTCTTCAAGATAAGAAATTTTACTTAAGGCTCGCCTACCTTTCGACGGTCGGCTTCCCCTCTTGATATTTTGCGAAGAGTTGGTCGGCCGCCTTCATCGCATCGCCCATCACCTTAAAAGGCTCTTCCTTGAAACGAGCACGATCCTGCGTCCCCGAGGCCAGCGGATCAAGGTTAGGCGACCGGTGGAATGACCTTTGCTTCGTGGCTCTTGTGTTTTTTCTTCTCGGTAGGTCGCAATCATCTTGGCGCCTCCTTTTGAGTCGATTTCGATTGCAACAGGCGGGAAATGACGTTCTGTCGGGGTTGGTCGCGAGGCTATCCAGATTAATCGTAACGGCTCAAATCAACGGCCGCTTTTTGAGATCGTCGGCCGCCCCCCGAGGGAGAGTTATCCCCATCCTCACGGACCACTGGGGAAAGAAGTCAAAATCTCGAGCGCCCGCCATTTCAAATTGCGAGAAAACAAGATGCGTTAGCGATTCACGCAAACAATTTGAAGAAAGCAAATAAATCTTAAAACTTCTACCAATAGTGCTTTGATCGCTTTTTGTGCCACGCGGCGCGCTACTATCTTATTGATTTTAATGCGACCACCTTGGGCGCAAGAGGCGACTCCGCTTTGCTCACATGGATCGTATCAACGTCCCCAATATTGAGCTCGATTTCCTTATAAGAATACGCCCTAGGTTTCTTTAAAAATGGTCATATGACCGATTTGGCGGCACAAAGGCGCGTCCCAAAGATTTTTCCCCGTATCAAAGTGGCTATCCCTTTCATCGCTTCCATCGTATACGGAACGCCCCCGAGAAGAAGTCGTTTTTCCACCCGCTTGCAAAGACTCCATGTGCGGCTTGAAAAAGTTGTATTGCGACTGTTTTTTGAGAGCGGCCTCTTTACGGATCCTTTTTGGTACTGGGCTCATAGAGATAGCTCATCTCCATAAGGGTAAAAATAGCCTCAATGAGACCGCCGCCGCTAAGCGGCTGTTAGGGCGTCCTCGTAACCTTGAATGAACGCCTGCCGCGTCGGTTTTAATGGGAGGAGTGCGACCTTAAGGTAGCGGAGGACTTGTCGTTGAAATTTCGTAAAGGGAGGGACGATCCCCATCCGCTCAAAGACGACCCGGTACATCGTAAATTTTAGCTCATCATGCCAGGTCGCTATGTTCTCATCCTTTTCCATGCCCTCCACCCGCCAGCCTTCAACATAAAACTGCGCGGTCAAGTCTTGTTCGTCCGAGGAATGGCGGCGGACTTTACTCCTATGATTCCTTAAGATTTGGAAACCCAAGACATATCTTGCTCGGCGCCATGTCGGGATCAATCTGTTTCGCCCCAAAGCCGCGTCTTGAACCGCGCCGCACGACTTGCAAGAACACGGGATTCTCAACGGCCTGAACACCGACTGTAGTCTCGGAAAGAAAAGAGGTCGAACATTCCGCAGTTTCCCCAGGGTTTGGAACCACCTCAGCTCGGTCAGACATTCGAGAGGACTCGGAAGACGACATCGAGATCGAACTCGAGTTCCGGCGACCGCTTTTGGATTTCAAGACGACCTATCTCGGCGGGTGATTCATCTCTCGAAGGGGACGGCGACCTCACCGGAGGAGTGCTCGGTTGAGCCATTGCTTTAGCTATAGACACGGCCGGCTCCGGAGATTCGGCGAGTTTGTTTTGTCCGGCGAGAGTAAACTGCGCAGAGAGAAGCGGTCAAGATCGAGCACACACGCTTAGAGGCGACACGGTAGTCCCTCGACTGCTACCCCTCCGCCGGTTGGAATGTAAAGAAAAAAAATATATATATATATATAGCGATCAAAGTTAAGGACGTTCGTGTTACACGAAAGCGGGAAGATGAATCAGCGCAGGGGCACGGCGGCTGTTCCAGGCAGCGGCGACGAGCGGTGAACAATGAGCCAATGCGAGTCGTTTTCGAACTTTCAAAGCGAGAAATGAGGCAAGAGTAAAGGGTGATTTTCTCCAAAGCCCCCACCACCTTATATAGTGGGCCAATGGGCACTTCAGCCCAAAAAGCGAAGAGACGCACCTCTTCACTTTCTCTCATTAATCACCATTAATCGATCGGGGGGAACGAAGAGACACGCGCCTTGGGAAGCCAGCGTCACCTTGGAATGCGTGAAAAATCACAAAGAAATCACCGTCCCTCGGTACTCATAGTCCGGTGGCGCGACTCTTGGGCCGCTCATTGGTTGCAACCTGTTTTTAACATCACTCGGTCGACAAATCAAGCCTTAGCCCGCCTCTCGCCGACCCGGGCTTGGGGGCAACTGTTCTAGAGTGGGCTCAAGGCCCAATGCAGTCCAGCATGGCCCAATAACTACTACTATAAATATGGCACGAATCTCAAGGAGTTAGGTACGTCATTTATTACTATTCACTATTCACTATTGATTCTTGACTTGGCGTCGGAGTGTACTCGCAGGTACCACCAAGGTGCGACCTAGACTTTGACACCAAGACGTTCAGCGACCGAGCTACAAGACTACATCAGAATCATACCTAGAGATCAGTACGGATCAATACCCATTTTGACAGATATCCTTGAAACTCAATAAATTTTTAGTAGACTTAGGGGAATATAATGCATTCTCAATGAGTAAATTTGTTCCCCAGGATATATAACAGTTTATTAACTCTCCCGGAGCCTTCAATTATCTTTGAAAAGTCATATATAGTACTAACATCGGTTTCTCGCTTTACTAAATAAGAGAAAAGAGAAATATTATGTATTCTTTAAAATTGTAAGTGTAGTTCTGCTATCAACGAGACACGTATATCCATTATTGATACAAGTGTCAATACTCATTCTATTCAAATAAAAAAAATGATATGAGATAAGCATGAGAAAAAATAGAAACTTTATAATTAAATTATTTAAACATAATCTATGGAAGTTGAAAATACACTTAATTAAGTATAAAAATTTATTATCATTAGGATAGTAAACCCAAAGATATACACTCTTAAACTTAAAACTTTATTATTATTGAAAAATATAGGAAATCTACTTATTGGCACATCCACTCCAATATAGGAAATCTACTTCCATCAAGATTTGCAAATAAATCAACAACAGTTAAGTGAGTAACTTCCATAATTGAAATAAGCATCTTCATAAGTTAAATGGGTCTCAATTGTATTATCTTTATTTTTAATTGATTGTTGGTAAAGATCAAAAATATGCTTTGGTGTATGAGAGGTACAACCAGAATAACCTTTGCCTCCACACCGATAGCAAATATTTTTATTTTTATTTTGCTATTCTGCCCACTTTTTTTTCTTCATTTTTTTCACTTTTGGTGAGAAAAATGTGTTCTTGTAGTTTCCATCGTGATTAGGATCAAGACCACGACCACAGGTTTGTCTATAGTAATCGTGTGTTGCTACATTCATTTCTAGGAATGAAGCAGTACTAGTGGGACGAGGCTAGTGACTTTTCTTAAAAAAACTCACTTTTAGAAATGGAGCATGTTCCAGACTAGTCTGAAATCCTACAAGAGTTGGGTCTGGCCCAAGTCCACCATCGAACGACCCATTGCACGCCTCAGCCACGGGCGTTCGTAGCCAAGGATTAGGATCTTTCATCCGGATCCAACGCTTCAGGCATGACGCCTTGGCCTATAAATAGAGGTGCAGTCCTCTGGTTTAAGGTAAGTTCTCATTCCATAACTCACATACTGACTTAAGCATCAGAGTGCTTGTAGGTACACCCCACCCAACATGGAAAATTGAGTTACCTCGGATCATCCGACGTCCATCTCCAAGCATCCGAAGTCCACCTTCAAACCTCCTGAAGCAACACATCTTGTACCCCGTATCGAGATAATTCCCGAGATCCAGTACCGAACAATCGACTCTTGAGAACGCCCGAGCTGATGTCCTGGCAAAGTTAGCTAGCATCAAACCAACAGGTAGTCCCCGAAACATCATCCAGGAAAACCTAACAAAGCCCAGTCTTGGCCTGACACCCCTCTCAATGTCGGATGTTCACGCCATAACCATGGACGATGGATGGATACAACCCATCATGAATTACATCGAATCCGACACCGAACCATGCGATGTTAAAGAGACCACCGCAATCCGCTGAAGAGCTGCCTCTTTTACCGAGGTCGACGATAAGCTATTCAGACGAGGCTTTTCCTCTCCTTTGTTGAAATGTGTGGAAGGGGAGGAGGCAGAGCATGTACTCACAGAAATTCACGAAGGCATTTGTGGACAACACTTGGGAGCACGGGCCTTAGCAAAGAAATAGGCTGTAACTTCTGGCCAACCATGGTAAAAGGTGCTGCCGACCTGGTTAGAAAATGTGACACTTGCCAACGGTATGCCGACGTACATAATGCCCCCCAGCCGAACTCGCTTCTTTATCGGCACCATGGCCCTTCTCTCAGTGGGGGATCGACCTACTCGGACCTTTCCCACTGGCCCGAGACAGAGTCAAATATCTCATTTGTAGCAGTTGACTACTTCACTAAATGGATCGAGGCCGAGCCACTTGCGCAAATAACTGCCAAGAATTGCATCAAGTTCGTCAAAAAGAATAACTTGGCCAGATTCGGCGTACAAGCCGTCATTATTACTGACAACCGCACAAAATTCGCCGATAAAGGATTCCGATAGGCGTTGACGGAATTGAACATCAAACAACATTTCACCTTGGTTGAACATCCTCAAACTAATGGGCAGTAGAGGCGTGTCGAATCGTAATGCTCAAAGGGCTGAAAAAGAGGTTGAAAAGGGCTAAAGGAGCAGGGCCCGACGAACTACCTTATGTCCTATGGGCATACCGGATGACACCACACTCTACTACTGGCGAGACACCTTTCAGTTTAACATATGGCACCGAGGTTGACATTCTCGTAGAAGTCGGGGAATCCACATGGAAAACCACCTTGTACCCCCTCAACGAGGAAGAAAACGACAAAACCACAAGAGAAGAACTCGACTGAGACCAAGAGGTCCGAAATAAGGCGCAATTTTCCGAAGCTATGGTTAAGGCACGTATTGCGCGCTAGTACAACCAAAAGGACATCATCCAAGAGTTCGACGTCGGGGATCTTGTTCTCAGGCGCGCTGCCGTGGGAAACAAGAACGCCCGAGACGGGAAACTAACCCAGAACTGGGAAGGCCCCTACCGTGTGGTATCCAAGACCGGTAAGGGAGCGTACCAACTAGAGACCCTCTCCAAGGAACCAATTCCCAGAATGTGGAACGAAGCTAAACTCAGAATATATTATAGTTATTACGCATTTGTCCACTAAATGTAACAAATCAAATTCTTCCTACTATTAAATGAAATTTCTCTTTCAAAACAATTTTGTTTCTCGACATGCAGAACACACGGCGACATCGAGTCCCGATCCACAACAACGCCCCTCTCACCCGAATCCGATATCGAGCTGGCCTCTCGGCGGATGACGGTATGAGGCGAGGCATTCAAAGACCATGCTTCCTGACTCCAAGCTTAAATGCTCAGTCACAGGGTGCAGAACGAGTCCTTAGAGACTCCCAAGACCATCGCTTCGCGTAGTTCAGCCTCCTATTTGGCTTGCCTTAAATGTCGAGACAAAGGCAGGAGGGCACGAACCAGCCTCCTCTTTGGCTTGCCTTAAATGTTAAGACAAAGACTGGAGGATGAAATCCACAACGACTTCGACCTCTACTCCTTTGAGCACATGCCTTCTCCCGAACCACAAACTTTAATGTTCAGTTCGGACCGAGGAAGAATTCCACAGCGGCTTCGCCCCTTCTTGACTCCGAGCTTAAATGCTCTGTCGAGACTTAGTTGACTCCGAGCTTAAATTCTCAATTAAGATTTACTTGATTCCGAGCTTAAATGCTCTGTCAAGCTTTTTCAGGTCAAAGGCCCACGGCGGTCTCGGAATCCCTTCTCAAGGTTCAATACAAGTCCAAGGACCAGAAGCAAACTCTTCCAAGTCCGAGGCTCACGACCAAGGCTACTCAAGCACTACAAGAAATTTGTGATTTACCAGCGGCTGGAATCCGCCGGTAATAACAAAAAGCCGCAGGAAAAATGTCATTACCGGCGGATTTTTTCCGCCGTTAAAACGTCGTACGTAATGTTTACCGGCGGCTTTTCCGCCGGTAATTTCCGGCAGATTTTTCCGCCGGAAAAGCCGCCGGTAAAGACACAAATTCCGCCGGAAATTTTTTAAAAAAAAAATAAAATAAAATCCGCCGGTAATTTGAAAAAAGCCGCCGGTAATGACACAAATTCCACCGGAAATTTAAAAAAAAAAAAAAAAACGTAATGTAAAAAAGCCGCCGGTAATTTAAAAAATCCGCCGGTAATTTGAAAAAAGCCGCCGGTAATGACACAAATTCCACCGGAAATTTAAAAAAAAAAAAAACCGCCGGTAATGTAAAAAAACCGCCGGTAATTTGTTTTATTTTTTTAAAAAAAAATTGTTTTTAATTTTTAATTTTTTTACGGCTGGTAATTTATTTTATTTATTTAAAAAAATCGTTTTAGAATTTTTAAATTTTTTTAATATTTTTCATTTTAAATTATTTTATTAATTTTTATTTCAACGAAAAAACTATTTTCGAATTAGTTTTTTAATTTTTTTTAAATTATTTGAATTATTTATTTATTAAGACTATTTTCGCCAGTAAAAAAATGTAGTAGAATATGAATGAATAAAAATGAAGAAGAGTATGAGAAGTAAGAATATAGGAGAGAATGAGAATGAAGATGAAGAAGTGTAGAAGAAATATGAATGAATGAGAAGGAAGAAGAAAGAGGAAATGTAGAAGAAAGATATTTAGGAGAGAATGAGAATGAAGATTAAGAAGTGTAGAAGAAGTAAGAATATAGGAGAGAATGAGAATGAAGAAGAGTATGAGAAAGAAGAAGAGTATGAGAAGTAAGAATATAGGAGAGAATGAGAATGAATATTAAGAAGTGTAGAATAAATATGAATGAAAGATAAGGAAGAAGAAAGAGGAAATGTAGAAGAGAATGAGAAGGAAAGAAATGAGAAGAGTGTAGGAGAAAATTTTATTTATAGATATTTTTGAACAGTTCCGGCGGATTTTTAAACATTACCGGCGGATTTTTAAAAAAAATAATAATTTTTTTTTTTCAAAATCCGCGGTAATGTTTAAAAATCACCGAAATATTACCGCGGAAAAAATCCGCGGAAACACTCCTTTTCGCGGAAAAATTCCGCGGAATGCACCAAATCATGGAAATTTACCGCGAAAAAATCGCCAGATTACGTGAATTTCTTGTAGTGAAGCCGACCTCATCCATCGCGATGCGACCTCGACTTGGAGGGCCACCGCTCGACTAGTCCGAAATCCTACAAGAGTTGGGTCCGCCCAAGTCCACCATCGAAACGACCGCTTTACACGCCTCGACCACGGCGTCAGTAGCCAACGATCGGGATCTATCACCCGATCCAATGCTTGAGCACGACGCCTTGGCCTATAAATACAGTGCAACCCTCTGGTTTGTGTAATGCGTTCTCATTCCATAACTCACTTCCCAAACTCACATATTGACTTAAGCATCGGAGTGCTCGCAGTACACCCCACCCGACGTGGAAAATTGAGTTAACTCAACCATCGGCGTCCATCTCCAAGCATCCAAGTCCACCTTCAAACCTTCTCAAGCAACGCATCTTGTACCCCTGGATTCGGGTAATTGTCTAGATCCGATGCAAGATCAATAGAGCACTACTAGTGGGATGAGTCTCGTGATCATATTCTAATGAATTTTAGTTGATGACGCAAATACACCATAGTCGAGTAATAATATTCTTGCATAATGGTACTAATATAGTATAAGATCATGTTGCGGTTTCCCATAAATTTGGAAGATAATAGATTATAGTAATGATTAAGCAATAGTTTTCATGTAAAAATCAACTCATATAAAACACTCAAAATATCATATTATTGTTTCCTTGGTGCTTAAATAATTTCATATGAGAATATGCCTCATATGAATAGCATAATATAAATATAGGCTAAAAGGTACTTTTAGTCCCTGCAAATGTCAAGAAAATTCAGTTTATTAGTCCCTGCAATTCCAAAAATTTTAAAATAGTCCCTGCAATTAGTAAACGCTACTACTTTAGTCCCTGCTGTTACTTTACTCTTAACAAAGGAGGGACTAAACTGGATTTTCTTGACATTTGCAGGGACTAAAAGTACCTTTTAAATGGAATTGTAGGGACTAAAGTAGTAATGCAAATGAGGGGACTAAAGTAGTAACGTTTACTAATTGAAGACACTATTTTAAAAATTTTGGAATTGCAGGGACTAAACTGGATTTTCTTGACATTTGCAGGGACAAAAAGTACCTTTTAGCCTATAAATATATTGCATGTGTTACATGTGAACGTGATAAAAATATAATTATAAAAGTATTCAAACATAGTACTAAAACGAAAATTGAAACCGATGAAACTATGATTATTATCTAATGTATTCTGAATGAGTATATAGAAAAACACATTACTAATACTAATAACGGAAGGAAAAGGATATACGATAATAGAATGTCTCATCTATTTTGTAATATATCCTTCATAATTTGTTTTCGCTAAGCGTGTGAACCTGTGGGAATTCGATTTTATTGTTATAAGCAACATGGGTATACATCTCGTTTTATCATAAAATTTTAAATATTATCATCCTACTTTTTTTTTATATTATTTGACTATTTAAATGTTAATTTTGATTTAATATATGTATATTCCATATTGCGAAAGAACCCTTATGGTATTTTGTATATTCCAATAAAGAAACTATAAACGGGAAAAATAAAACTAACACTTCAGGAGATTATTAGAATATGAAAAATCTAGTCTTATTCGTAGATGCAATCTTTATATAAAATCCTTTAAGATTATATAAAGATTAATATCTAAAAACCTAAATAGTAATACATAATCTGTCTATTGATGATAACTTAACTAAACTCATTACTCATCAAATTTAAATCAAATCCTTAAATATAAAATAGGTACCTAACAACCATTAAACACGTGAAAAAGTAGGTAAGATCTGAACAATTTTCAAGTCATAACATTCTCAAAAATATTAAAGAATGTACCAAAGTTTTTATTTAAAATAACAATGAAGAATGGTTTAACAATAATGTGTTACGCTATGAAACAACAGAGCTAGGTAACCGACTTGGTTAAGAATTGCACATAATTCAGGAGGGAATGGGTTCGATTCCTTGTTTTGACATTTTTGGTATATATTTCAGTGAAATAATTTGAGCCAAAACCGAGTCAAGCCGACAAAATCAACTTAAGTGGAGATCCAAGTGTAAATGAGAAGCTGATGTGGTTGATGATGTAATTAGTGACGTATCATACTATGTGGATGGTGACATGGAAGATCCATGATTATATATATATATATATATATATATATATATATATATATATATATATATATATATATATATATATATATATATATGATTGTATAAGGTGAGAGGAGTGTTTATTATGAGAGATGAGAGGAGTAAATCTGACCTATAACACAACATGGGTGGTTGTGATTAGAAAGTGGGTAGTTATCACGTTGACTTTTTTGTTTTAATCTCAACCATTCTTGATTTGATCTATACAAGACGATTGCCTCTCTCACCCTCTCATCATAAAAAAGTCTCTCATAATATACGTTCTCTATATATATATATATATATATATATATATATATATATATATATATATATATATATATATATATATATATATATAATGAAAGATCACCCACTATCACCCACTTTCCTCTTTAAAACATCTTCTTCCTCTTTCTTAAAAACTCACGGGAAAAAATGTTAGTGCTTGTACTTGTTCTATGCCTAACTCTTCCTCTTGCTGTCTTCTTCCTGAGACAAAGAACACCCAATAACACCACACCTGGCCCACCTGGTCCTAGAGGACTTCCAATAATAGGAAATCTTCATCAGCTAGATAATTCTATTCTTCATCTACAATTTTCTCAACTTTCAAAGATATATGGACCCTTATTTTCACTTCAACTTGGTTCAAGGCAAGCTATTGTTGTTTCTTCAGCTGATATTGCCAAAGAGGTTCTCAAAAACAATGACCTTGCCTTTTCTGATCGACCAAATTTATGTGGCCAACGGAGATTGTCCTATAATTGTTCCGAGGTTGTTTTTTCGCCATACAGCGATTCTTGGAGAGAACTTAGAAAAATTTGTGTTGTCTATATCTTTAGCTCCAAACGTGCATCAGATTTTTCCTCTATAAGAAAATCTGAGGTGAAACAAATGATCAAAAAGATATCTAACGATGCTTCTTCTTCAGTTGTTACAAATTTGAGTGACTCAATTATGTCTCTCTTAAGCACAACAATATGTAGGATTGCTATAGGTAGAAGGTATGAGGAGGAAGGAAGTGAGAGGAGTAAATTACATAGAATGTTTAATGAGGCTCAAGATTTGGTGGCATCCTTCTTTGTTTCAGATTATATTCCATTCATGGGTTGGATTGATAAACTCACAGGATTGAATGCACGTCTTGAACGGAATTTCAAGGAGTTTGATGAGTTCTTACAACAGATTATTGATGAACATATGGATCCAAATAAACAACAAACAGATGAAGAGGTTATAATTGATGTCTTGCTCAACCTCAAGAAAAAACGTTCCTTTTCAATTGATCTCACTCTTGATCACATCAAAGGGTCCTCATGGTATCATATCTTAATTCATTTTTCTCATCAGATTATTATTATTATTATTATTATTATTTGGTTTAATTAATTCGCACATCCTCAACTGTTAGAGAATTTTTAAATACGTTCACCACCGACAAAAAAATTTGTATTTGGGTCCATTAACATTTAAATAATTTGAAATTTGTAATTTTTCTAGTTGTTGTCATAAAATTTAAATTGGTATTCGAGTTCGCGATCACAAAGACCAAATTACAAATATTTTAAAAGTTTTATAGACCTAATTACAAAAATTGTATGACTTTAAAGAAAGGGACCACAAAATATTGACAATTTTGGAGATCCAATTATTAAGTTATTTAGTTGACATGGAGAGTAATTAAGAGCTAATTAGCTAATTAAGAGCTATTTAGTTGACATGGAGAGTTATTAATTAGTTGACACTTTAGGTGCTAGCTCAGTGGTATGAGTTTAGCTTTATATCCTCGAGGTGTTGTGTTCAAATCTCCTGAGGCCAGTTGTAAAATACTATTAGTCACTTTTTGATTAATAAAAATTTCCTCTTCCCCAATTTTTTTATTTAAAAAAAGTAATGATTGTAATTTTTATTCGCAGGATGTGTTTTTTGCCGCAACAGATACTACTGCAGTCACTTTAGTTTGGGCTATGACTGCCCTAATAAAAAACCCAAGAGTAATGAAGAAAGTTCAAGATGAAGTTAGAAACTTGTCGGGTGATAAAAAAGATTTCTTAGATGAAGATGATATTCAAAATTTTCCATATCTAAAAGCAGTGATAAAAGAGACACTAAGATTGTACCTACCAGGCCCATTACTTGTGCCAAGAGAATCAAGAGAGAGCTGCACTATTGGTGGCTACCACATTCCGGCTAAAACAATAATGTTTGTGAATGCATGGGCTATTCATAGAGACCCTAATGTTTGGAACAACCCAGAAGAGTTTTATCCCGAGAGATTCTTAGAAAGCTCTGTGAATTTTCAGGGAAAAGATTTCGAACTAATTCCCTTTGGAGCAGGACGTAGAATATGCCCAGGTATGCATATGGCGGTTGTGTCTTTAGAACATACCCTTGGTAATCTTCTCTACACCTTTGATTGGGAATTACCACACGGGATGTTGAAGGAAGATATTGATACCGAAATGTTGCCTGGACTTGCTCGACACAAGAAGAATCCTCTTTGCCTTTCTGCCAAGATCCCTATGTAGATGTGACTTCCTTTTAAGCATTTATTGCGCTCTCATTTAGTCTATTGCCGTTCTTCATTGTGCTGTTCTTTTTTATGTTAAAAATTTTCAAATTATTAATATCGTTGGTGTGGATGTGGTCACATTGTGATTCTTAATGTTGCAGAAATTTACGTTGTGATTCTTCTTCTTTTGTGAACCATTGGATATATATATGATTAGCCTGAATTTATGATTTCCCTCAAAAGCAAAAAAAGAATTATTTTAAGGGTGATGTTTCATCTCTGTAGTAAGGTGTGTAAGTAAGGGAATAGATAAGAATTGAGTGTCTTGCCTATTACAAAGAGAATAAGTTGCTACTAAGTGGCATTATTCTCAAGAATAAGTTGCTACTAAGTGGCATTACAAAGAGATAAGAATTGAGACATTTCAAACTTTCCCCGCTTTAATTTATTTATCACAAACTTACTAACTAATTAAACAGTCAATTAAACTTGCTAACTAATTAAACAATCAATATTAAACTAGTTCGTACCGGGGTCGGCTTGAATATCCGGCCCGGGGTAATCAGGTGTGGTGGCTCGGCTAGATTAGCGGTGGTCTGAGTCCGAGAAGGTCCTTTGTGGTTGTGGTCGCCGCGGTGGGGGAACCTGCAAGCACTCTGATGCTTAAGTCAGCAAGAAAAGTGAAGAGGTGTGGTAAGAATGAGAATGTACCTGATCTGGAGGGGTGCAACCCTATTTATAGACACCAGATCCGATGTTGAACTGTCGGAAAAAGCCGCTCTCATCTGAGCTGTCCAAAATCCCGTTTCGCCTAGCGACGCCATCTGGGCCGGAGTCAAGGCCGGATTGGGACAGGTCCAGCCCCGAGTTGGCGTGGCCCAATCCAGAACAGTGGCGTGGCCCAATCCAGCCCCGAGGCGGTGCATCATAATGGCAGTTGTAACACCCCTTTTCTACCCCTCAATTTACACGTCATTATCAGAGTAATTTCCTTTTCAAAAATACTAATTTATTTGGTAGAAAAGAAATGCTACCTCGTCATAAAACTCATCATTTGCACTCATTAAAGTTTGTGCAATAAAACCACCGTCATAAAAATTAAACCTCATAAAATCAACATGTCACAGCGGAATAAAATAATAGCTCACTAAGCCTCTCAAACACATCTCATATTCTCAACATAGTCATTGAACAAGTTAATTAATAACTAATAAACGTCAACTACGCCCCCTAGGTGCTACGGTATCAGAGAGCGACTCGATAGACAGCCCCATAGCTAACACGAGAAAGCGCAAGAAGACCTTCACTCGCATACACTGCAGCGTTGCCACAAAAGAGAAACATTCCAAGCAGAAGGGGTGAGAATTTCAACAAAACATAATCCAACACATAGTAGAGTAATGAAGATAAACAATCATACAACATCATTATCATCACCATATCATCATCGTCAGACACCAACTCAAAACACAATTAGGCAACAAGTCGCAGTCATGAATATGCATGTAAATGCAACCCACACCTGGGTATATGCATGATGGTACCATAATCGTCACAATAAGCCACTAGGGCACACCGTCATCAATAAGAGGCCTAAGCCTATTCGTCGCAAGAGGTCGAAGCCTATTCGTCACATTATGCACATGCTATGAGACTCTATGGACACATGTGCAATTCGTCATAAAACACTTATAGAGTGTATTCATCGCAATTCATCGCAATCACATTACAGCGTCATTATAATCATACTCATAGAGTATATTCGTCACAAGACATCATAATTCATATTACATCATCATTATAATCATACTCATAGAGTATATTCGTCACAAGACATCATAATTCATTTTACATCATCATTATAATCATATCACCTTTGAAATTTGGGTAACAACACGTTTAGAGTTTAGAAAAGCATCCCGTTTAAATTTATAAAACCTCACATCTTAATTTGGAGGACATCATATTTTAAATTGGGAAAATGACACCACATTTCCAAGCTTGGGAAACCGCCGGTAATTTGTTTTATTTTTTTAAAAAAAAATTGTTTTTAATTTTTAATTTTTTTACGGCTGGTAATTTATTTTATTTATTTAAAAAAATCGTTTTAGAATTTTTAATTTTTTTTAATATTTTTCATTTTAAATTATTTTATTAATTTTTATTTCAACGAAAAAACTATTTTCGAATTAGTTTTTTAATTTTTTTTAAATTATTTGAATTATTTATTTATTAAGACTATTTTCGCCCATAAAAAAATGTAGTAGAATATGAATGAATAAAAATGAAGAAGAGTATGAGAAGTAAGAATATAGGAGAGAATGAGAATGAAGATGAAGAAGTGTAGAAGAAATATGAATGAATGAGAAGGAAGAAGAAAGAGGAAATGTAGAAGAAAGATATTTAGGAGAGAATGAGAATGAAGATTAAGAAGTGTAGAAGAAGTAAGAATATAGGAGAGAATGAGAATGAAGAAGAGTATGAGAAAGAAGAAGAGTATGAGAAGTAAGAATATAGGAGAGAATGAGAATGAATATTAAGAAGTGTAGAATAAATATGAATGAAAGATAAGGAAGAAGAAAGAGGAAATGTAGAAGAGAATGAGAAGGAAAGAAATGAGAAGAGTGTAGGAGAAAATTTTATTTATAGATATTTTTGAACAGTTCCGGCGGATTTTTGAACATTACCGGCGGATTTTCAAAAAAAAAATTTTTTTTTTTTTCAAAATCCGCCGGTAATGTTTAAAAATCCGCCGGAAATATTACCGGCGGAAAAAAAATCCGCCGGAAACACTCCTTTTTTCGCCGGAAAAATTCCGTCGGAATGCACCAAATCCGCCGGAAATTTACCGGCGGAAAAAATCCGCCGGTATTACGTGAATTTCTTGTAGTGAAGCCGACCTCATCCACTGCGGTCTGACCTCGACTTGGAGGGCCACTGTTCTGGACTAGTCTGAAATCCTACAAGAGTTGGGTCTGGCCCAAGTCCACCATCGAAACGACCCATTACACGCCTCAGCCACAGGCGTCTGTAGCCAACGATCAGGATCTATCACCCGGATCCAATGCTTCAGGCACGACGCCTTGGCCTATAAATACAGGTGCAACCCTCTGGTTTCAGGTACGTTCTCATTCCATAACTCACTTCCCAAACTCACATATTGACTTAAGCATCGGAGTGCCTGCAGGTACACCCCACCCGACGTGGAAAATTGAGTTAACTCGAACCATCTGACGTCCATCTCCAAGCATCTGAAGTCCACCTTCAAACCTTCTGAAGCAACGCATCTTGTACCCCGGATTCAGGTAATTGTCTAGATCCAGTACCGAATAGAGCACTACTAGTGGGATGAGTCTCGTGATCATATTCTAATGAATTTTAGTTGATGACGCAAATACACCATAGTCGAGTAATAATATTCTTGCATAATGGTACTAATATAGTATAAGATCATGTTGCGGTTTCCCATAAATTTGGAAGATAATAGATTATAGTAATGATTAAGCAATAGTTTTCATGTAAAAATCAACTCATATAAAACACTCAAAATATCATATTATTGTTTCCTTGGTGCTTAAATAATTTCATATGAGAATATGCCTCATATGAATAGCATAATATAAATATAGGCTAAAAGGTACTTTTAGTCCCTGCAAATGTCAAGAAAATTCGGTTTATTAGTCCTGCAATTCCAAAATTTTAAAATAGTCCCCGCAATTAGTAAACGCTACTACTTTAGTCCCTGCTGTTACTTTACTCTTAACAAAGGAGGGACTAAACTGGATTTTCTTGACATTTGCAGGGACTAAAAGTACCTTTTAAATGGAATTGTAGGGACTAAAGTAGTAACAGCAGGGACTAAAGTAGTAACGTTTACTAATTGAAGGGACTATTTTAAAAATTTTGGAATTGCAGGGACTAAACTGGATTTTCTTGACATTTGCAGGGACAAAAAGTACCTTTTAGCCTATAAATATATTGCATGTGTTACATGTGAACGTGATAAAAATATAATTATAAAAGTATTCAAACATAGTACTAAAACGAAAATTGAAACCGATGAAACTATGATTATTATCTAATGTATTCTGAATGAGTATATAGAAAAACACATTACTAATACTAATAACGGAACACTACGCCAGCGTACAAGCTTTGTCGGCGTTTTTTTGGGCATTGGTAGCGCTTTTAAAACGCTAGAGAAGTCGGGCGCTACTAATGCGTACACCCCATTAGTAGCGTTTTTAAGAAACGCGCTAGCCATTTACCCAGCGTGTTTTAGACATACGTAGTGTTTTATATAAAACGCTAGCCATTGACCCAGCGCTTTTTTACAATTCCTAGCGTTTTCAGAAACGCTAGGGATCCCATAGCTCATTTTACTACCATTCCTAGCGTTTTAAATAAAAACGCTAGGGATCCCATAGCTCCTTTTACTACCATTCCTAGCGTTTTAAATTAAAACGCTAGGGATACTATAACCCTTTTTACTACCATACCTAGCGTTTTATATAAAAACGCTAGGAATCTTGTCAGAACACCTTTTACTAGCATTCCTAGCGTTTTATATAAAACGCTAGGGATGCTATAGCACCTTTTATTAGCATTCCTAGCGTTTTCACAAAAAACGCTAGGGATCCTCTAGCTCCTCTTTACAATTCCTAGCGTTTTATCTTTAAAACGCTAGGTATTGAATGAATTTTTAACTTCATTTCTAGCGTTTTCACTCTAAAACGCTACCTATTGACTGAATTTTTTTAAATATTTTTTTATTTTGGTTTGTTCTCCATTTTAATTACAACCTATAAATTCATTCCCTTTTCAACAAATTCAGAAAATACATTCCAATCCAATATATCATTCAAACAAAATTCACCAACAAAATTCATCAAATAATATTTCCAATCCAATATATATCATTCTAAGAAGTACTTACAACATAATATAAATCCAATATATACAACATAAATAATAACTAAACTATTATGAATCTCAAAACTTGCTACAAAAAGCTAGAAACATAATGGCACCACTCCCCTACTACTTTGTAAGTTCTTCAAACAGAGTAATTCTGATTTTTTGAAGTCGGAAAATATCAAAATAAAATGAAATAAAATTAGAATTAAAATGTTTATTAAATTTGAGTAAGTATTATAATATCAATATAAAAAGAAATCTAAGTAGTTACCTTGGTTGGGATTGTTACTTTGTCATGAGTGATAATCTCCTTCATAAACCTCATAACATAGTACCCACAATCATTGCTATTTGGTTGTTTAGGACACTACAAAGCAAAAGATTATAACTTAATTGTCACATTTTTATGACCAAAAATCAATTAAAATTATAAGAATGATTCTTAAAAGCTTACATTATGGGTAGCCATCTTGTTTTACTTGTAGATAATCCCAAGTATTCTTTCAAAGCAATTGTAACGTCATACATATATATATATAACGTTAAGTTGAACAAAATACATATATTAAATTATACAAATTAAAATGAGAGGGTTACACATACACACCTCTCAACCGATTCTCTAAGTCTTCGTGAGACGTTGTAATGGCCTTGAAGTGAATCCGGATAATAGACAACATTGTGCTTAGGGTTTATTGCAAAGAGTACCCAATGTTGCTGCAAGTAAATGAAGAACGAATGAGTACACATTAATTTACACTATAATACAATCCTCAAAATAATTAAACAAGTGATTGAAGACTAAATTTCTCACCCATTATTGAGTGGTGCCAAAAATAAAGAGTCGCCCTTCAAATGCTTGGCTTCCATGAAGCGTGAATGGATATAACTTTGTACTTCACTCTTTATAGTCTTAATGCGTTCCTCTGTGTTACCTTTATGAAACACAACTATACAAGCCGGACACAAGAAGAAATACTTCTGTGTCCGTTGAGAAGGACCAAGACGATTGTACAAAAAAACCTATAAATAATATATATACAACTTTCAGATCCTCATATATATACTCTAATATATACTCTAATATAAACAACTATTGTGTACAAATAATTTAATACATACCTCTGGTATACTCTGATATCAGTGGCAGTGGCCCAATCCATCTCAACTATAGCTTTCATATCCTCGATGTTGATCATTACCAATCGCCCAGGCCCACAATGTTATCGGGCGGTAAAAAAATCGAGTCGCCTGGTTCATTTTTTGAATGTGGACCTTTAGAGAATCGATGTAGTTCGGAATTCATCATTGGGAAATTGACCAACATGTTGGATGTTGTCGTATAGAAGATGGTCGGGAGAGTTTGGTAGTGGAAGAGGAAGGTTGGGAAACTTTCATGGAAGGGGAAGGTCGGGACACATGGGGTACCTAGTATATATTAAAAAAATGATTAATTAGCTAGTTAGTTAACACACATTATAGTCATTTAATTATTAACAAAAATATTGTCACTTACAACGACAAGTTGTTCAGGCCATGCCACAAAAGTACTAAGCGCTTGATCCACGGTAAAAATATATCCGCATTAGCAATTGGAATGGCAATGGTGCACCCTCTATTGAATAGTCTACCCTAACTCTCAAATGGTTTTCAGGCATGGCCTGATTGTGCAGTGTGGCACTCAATTGGTTACATATCAAACCCACTGCAACCTTTCGATGTGGGTTTGCAATATATAGCTCACACTCACAGTTATCCTAAATCAATTATAAAGAAAAATAAATATACATGATAATTTTATCAAATACAATTGTACAAAAAACAGGTCGAGTTTTGTTAAATACATGTTGAAGGGATGGTGCAAATATCTCGGGCGCTATGGGGGTGCAAAGAGCTCAATAGGTTCAGCAGGGGTGGTGCGGCGGGGATGGTGCACCAATCCTTTGTGTCAAGAGCTGCTTAAACATCTCTCTCTCTTCCATTAGCACAAAGAACATTCTTGGATAGCTCGTCATACTTTTCCGCCATGACTTTACAATCCCGCACACCCTTGCTTTGGCTCTTCTTTGGCCCAAACACGCTTGTCGGAGGAATCCCATATCCATAACCTCTAATCCGACCACTGTCTCTCTTCCCTTCCCAAGGCACGAGCAAGGACATCTTGGTGACCATCACAATCTGTTAAATCTCCTTGTGATCTGAGATTGTGATATGCTTTGCTGATGCACAAACATAAATAACGGATAAAATTAATAAACAAGTGTCAAGTGAAATTTAATCGACAATAAAAAATATGTCCACATGTCAAAAAAAATCGAGTAACGGATAAAAATAATAAACAAGTGTCAAAGAAATTTAATCGAGAATAAAAAATATGTCCACGTGTCAAAAAAAATCGAGTAACGGATAGAAATAATAAACAAGTGTCAACGAAATTTAATCGACAATAAAAAATATGTTCACGTGTCAAAAAAAATCGAGTAACGGATTAAAAAAAATACTTACAATTTTGTCCTTGACCTCTTTAGTTTTCGGATCCACAATCTCCCCATCCTTGTTTTGTCGGACCTCTAACTGCACAATCGCATGCGATCAAGGATTCTTGAGTTGGATCTTTCCCTCTTCCAAGAACTATTTAAGTTTAATAATTGTTAATCAACTGTAAATTAAAAGATTCATTAAATCATAATAAATTAAACTAATTTCTTACCAATCTTTCTTCGAGAATTTGATATCCACTAGAACCTCCTCTATAAGGGTACTCGGGATTAGAAGCTCTTTCTTTATTCGCTTTGCTCTTTTCTATTTAAAAGATACTACTACATTAATGAATGATATCTACTTGTGAAATATATATATATAACTTAAATAATTAATATACTAACCAGAAATCCGGATCGTAGAGTGCGTATATCTACAAATTTGGTCCATTCCTCCTTAGTTATAATTCCCGCATACATCTTTGGAGGCTCTGTCGATGGTCCCATCGGGGACGTTTGATACTTTTTCCCACATCGCTTCTCACGTAAGCCCTATGCAACCTTCCCGCTTCCTTCAAGATCCAATCTCTTCGGGACTCATCGACATCAAAGTGTTTCTAGTTATACATAAAAATGGATTAAATAAATATAACTAAAAATCACTAAATAAGATTATTAAAGAGGTCTAAAATTATATACCCGTATTAAGTCCCAAAATCATCTTTCAGTTTAGGCAAAACTCGATTATCTTTCTCATTCCAACTTTTAATTGAAATTGGAAAGATTTGCTTCACCTTAGTACCAATAAAGCTAATTAAATTTGTGCCGTTGTCTCCAATTGGCAAACCTTTAACACTCCATCGGACCTTAAATAATTAAATCATTAAATAATTAGATAACTTGGAAAGGTAGAGAACAACATTAATAATTAGTAATTAACTTACCTTATATTTCTCGTGTCCTTTACTTATCCGATTGACGATATTCTTTTTCGATGTAATTCCTCGGGAGTGAACTTCTTTGTGTTTCTATCACCCCATCACCACCACGACTACTATCGTGATCACTATGTGATGCCATCTGACTTGCAATCACCCAAATGAATAAGACTCAGTGAGTTTTAGCTTTCTAATTGTTTAGAACCAACAAACACTTAACAAAATATAGAAGAAGCCATGCACAAAGTAACAGTCAAAGCCATGCACTAAGTAACCTAGAGTAAACATACATAGAGTAAACCTAGAGTAACCTAGAAGCCATGTACGGACTAGTATCAAGAGTTCATCTTTTGTTCAAAATGCCAATAACAGAACATTGTTATAACTAACATGCACTAAGTAACCTAGAGTAAACCTAGAGTAAGAGTAACCTAGAAGCCATGTACAGACTAGTATCAAGAGTTCATCTTTTGTTCAAAATGCCAATAACGAACATTGTTATAACTAACATGCACTAAGTAACCTAGAGTAAACCTAGAGTAAGAGTAACCTAGAAGCCATGTACAGCACTAGTATCAAATCTTTTGTTCAATAACAGAACATTGTTATAACTAACATGCAAGCAAAGGGCATCTATGTACAATACAATCGGGAGAAAAAGAAAATCCATACCGAGAAATGTGCGTGGAGATGAACGAAATGGGTAACCCTTGTTGTGCGTGGAGATGAAAGAAATGGGTAACCGGTTGTGCGTGGAGATGAAACGAAATGTGCAACGATGATGAACGAAGATGAACGAAGAGAGTACGATGAACGAAGATGAACGAAGATGAGTTACGGGTTGTTCGTGGAGAAAAGTTAGGTAGATGAGTTACGGGTTGTGCGTGAGTGTGTGAGGAGATGAGAGGCGCGCTTTGTAAAAATTTTAATAGCATTCCTAGCGTTTTTACATAAAACGCTAGGGATCAACTAGCGGCGTGTTTACCATTCCTAAGCGTTTTGATAAACGCTAGGAATGCTAGTAAAGGTGCTATAGCATTCCTAGCGTTTTAGAAAAAGCGCTGGGATGCTATAGCACCTTTACTAGCATTCCTAGCGTTTTATGTAAAACGCTAGGCTATAGCACCTTTTACTAGCATTCCTAGCGTTTTATGTAAAACGCTGAGGATCAACTAGCGGCGTGTTTACCATTCCTAGGCGTTTTGAAAACGCTAGGAATGCTAGTAAAGGTGCTATAGCATTCCTAGCGTTTTCTTTAAAAACGCTAGGGATGCTTTAGCACCTTTACTAGCATTCCTAGCGTTTTATGTAAAACGCTAGGGATGCTATAGCACCTTTTATTAGCATTCCTAGCGTTTTACGTAAACGCTAGGGATCCTCTAGCTCCTCTTTACAATTCCTAGCGTTTTAACTTTAAAACGCTAGGTATTGAATGAATTTTTAACTTCATTTCTAGCGTTTTCACTCTAAAACGCTACCTATTGACTGATTTTTTTAATTATTTTTTTATTTTTGTTTATTCTCCTTTTAATTACAACCTATTAATTCATTCCCTTCCAAAGAAAATTCATCAAATATCATTCCAACAAAATTCAGCCAATATCATTACAATCCAATATATAGATACACACAAAATTCAACCTATTAATAGATATTTTTGTTTACAAATCATACAACATAATAAGTAACTTACATTATGAAACTCAAAAGTAGCTACAAATTAAAGCTATACCATATATAACATAAATGACTACTGTCTTGACCACTAGATCTCATGATCACTAAGTGATGCCATCTGACCTGCAATATAACATAATCCATGTTATTGTTAAATTTACAAAAACAATATAATAATTATCTATTAATAAAAAATAACGAGAAATCATTAAGTCTATATTACCTTTTCCTTTTCCTAGATAAAATTTTGTTTGCAATTCGCGTCTTGGTATTTTTTTCCGATTTAATAAAAATTCCATCATTATGATCTTTTCTAAAATATACAACATCCTCTATAGAAGTATTTTCCCCTATTATTGGTTCTGATGTTCTGAAGAACGGGTCGTCCTCAACACCAACATCATCGGGTGCTTCATCATCATCGTTGTTATACACAAATTTTTTGTCAGTCAATAGAACAATAGACCAATTGATATTAACTGGATCGGTGACATAAAACACTTGTTGAGCTTGCGATGCTAAAATAAAAGGTTCATCTTTATATCCTAACTTGTTGAAATTCACCCGCATGAACCCTAATTCATCAATCTGTAAACCAGTATTATTGTCAACCCATTCACATTTGAACACAGGCTCCTGAAACATATTGTAATCCAACTCCCATATGTGTTCAATGAAGCCAAAGTAAGACATATTCGCATATATGGGATTTCTATCTTTGTAATTTGGATGCATGCATAGAATGAGCTACAAGAGTCACCCCACTATTTTGCATTTTACTCGATCATCTTGTTCTTTTGTATAGAAAGTGCACTGCGTTCATTAGATAGTCATTGTAAGAGAAGACATGTATATTTGGACCTTTTGCTAACCATCTCAATCTTTTTGAAATCAAGTAGGATTCAAACACACTCACCATCAATGTGATGTTTTAGCCACACTATGAAACTCCTATTGTGTTCTTTTGCTAACCAAACTTGCTTCTTTCCCCAGAATTGACTCTTAAGAATCTCCTTGTGCTTGGCAACATATGAATCAACCTCACTATCATTGTGAAGAACGCGTTACATAAGTGTGCTTGCTCTAGTTCTTTCCTTGATACCATCACTAATTTATTTCTGTCATCCCTTTACTAATCCTTCCCCGCATGACGAGACCTTGCGGTCCCACGAATATTCAAGACTAGATAGATAGGCGGTCGCGAGAACTCAACAGCTTCTTCAACTATGTAGCGCTCAACAATACAACCCTCGGGTCGCGATCGGTTTTTCACATATCCTTTTAATATCTTCATGTAACGCTCAAACGGATACATCCATCTCATGTAACATGGGCCACACAATTGTGTCTCTCTAACCGGATGAACTATTAGATGAATCATTATGTCAAAAAGGAAGGTGGGAAATACATCTCAAGCTCACACAAAGTGACAGATAATTTCTCTTTGCAATGTTGGCAACTTTCCAGGGTCAATCACTCTACTACAAATCGCCTTAAAGAATAAACAAAGTTTGGTTAAGGTCTGACGCACTTTCTTAGGCAAAATGGATCGTATACCAATGGGTAGCAAATTCTCCATGAGAACATGACAATCGTGGGACTTTAGAGACTTTAACTTGAGGTCTTTAATCGATACAAGAGTCGCCACATTTGAAGAGTATCCTCCGAACTTTAACTCCATGAAGAAACTCACAAAAGACAGTCTTCTCCTTTCTAGATAGAGTATGAGTGCCGGAGGTAGATATGTACGTGTACCCTTCTTTACTGGACCCAATTCGGGTCTCAAACCCATACTAACCAAATCCAACCTTGAGTTGATGGTATCTTTAGTCTTACCCGGCATATTGAGTAAGGTACCAATGACACTTTCAAGACATTCTTTTCAACATGCATCACATCAATGAAATGCCTTACATATAATGACTTCCAAAGATGGCAACTCAAAGAAAATCGACTTTTTCTTCCACCCCCCGTTTGGCAATCTCTCCTGCAAAAGGCTTCCCAAATTTAATGTTCAAATCTTCCACCTTTTCAAATACACTGCTCGCCACAAAGGCGGGGAGCTCTCTACGTGTTTCTGTATTCCCATCAAATGCCTTTCTCCACAATCGATAGTGATGAGTTGATGGCAAAAATCTACGATGACCAAGATAGATATTCTTCTTACCATGTTCCAACCACATCCAATCTGTGTTTATCTTCACATATAGGGCATGCACACCGCCTTTGTTATCTGCATGCCGATATAGATTGCCGTATGCGGGAAAGTCGTTAATTGTGCCAAAGATCCTAGCCCTCGGGTGAAACTTTCTTCTCTGAACCCATCATACACCTCTACCCCCAGCTCCCACATTTGCTTCAAGTCTTCAATTAAAGGAGCCAAGTATACATCAATATCATTTCCTGGTTGTTTGGGCCCAGAAATTAACAAAGACAACATCATATATTTGCGTTTCATGCAAAGCCACGGCGGTAAGTTATAAATCGCCAAAATCACGGGCCATGTACTGTGGGAGCTACTCTGGATACCGTGCGGGTTAAATCCATCAGCAGACAATGCAAGGCGTAGGTTTCTCGGGTCATCCCCGAAATTAGGATACTCAATATTGATTTTTTTCCATTGCGGAGAATCTGCCGGGTGTCGTAGCATACCATCTTTAATCCTTTCATCCTCATGCCATGTCAAGTGTTTTGCATCTTCTGAACTACGATACATGCGCCTAAATCGAGGAATTATAGGAAAATACCACAACACCTTTTGTGGAGCAGACTCTTTCTTCTTATACCGCGGTGCATTACATTTAGGACACGACTTTAACAACGCATGTTCATTCCGAAATAAAATGCAATCATTCGGACAAGCGTGTATCTTCTCATAGTTCAAGCCAATAGACCCCAACATTTGCTTTGCATCATACGTCCGAGAAGGAAGCACATTATCATTCGCAACATTTCTTTCGTAAAGTGAGAGTAAATCGGTAAAGCTCTTATCCGTCCATCCGTGGCGAGTTTTCAAGTTATACAACTTGATCACAACCAATAATTTTGTGAATTCATTACAACCCGCATACAATGGTGTCTCTGCATCGCTTATCAACTTCTCAAACATTTCAGACAATCATTAAGATCCTCTTCAACCACCTTTGCCATCTCTTCAAATTCGTTCGCATCAAATGAATGTGTTCCGGTGTCAACCGCGGCGCGCATCTCTTTACTAATATCATTCATATTTGAAGATTCACCTTTTTTCACACCGTGCATTATCCAACAAGTGTAACTTTGATCAATTCCATTCGCCTTTAAATGTCGTGCCAACTCCTCTGCGATGGCGATTTTACATAACAAAGACCTTAAACAAGGACATTTCATACCACTAGAAGTCCCTAAACGTTCAACAAAGACAAATTTCACAAAATAATCCACTCCAATGCAAGATACTCCTTGGGCATGACGATTGGCGGACATCCAATTTCTATCCATAATTTCCAAATTATATTTATAATAAAATCCTCGAGAAGAGAACTTTAACATATGACCCATCAAGCAATTCGAATATAATGAAGAATCAATTCATATAAAAAAACAAACAAAAATTCCTCTTTTAAAATTTTTTCAAATCCACTCCTTATTTTCCCAAGCTATATCTATATCATATTCTATTTCTATTCTCGGTCCTTTGGTCAAGACAAAGGAACCATATAGTCTAGTCTTCCAAATAATTAATTTATGTTTAACAAGAAGAGGCTAGTGGTAAAAAAAAAAAAGAAGAGTCTAGTGTGCACAAGTGACAAAACTAATATATTTCTAAACTAGAACCCACAATTAATATCTAACAAGAAACAGAGCAAGGAACAAAAACTCACCAATGTTGTCCGAGTGAGAGAGATGATGTTCACTCGAGAGAGATGATTTTCCTTGAGAGAGATGATGTTAATTTGAGTTAGGGTGTTAGGGTTTTGCGTTTCTGGGTGAGTGATTTTGCATTTCTGGGTGAGAGTGTTAGCTGAGAAAGGAAGTAGCTCAATAGGAAACAAAAAAAATATTATTTAACCATACCTAGCGTTTTCTAAAAAACACTAGGGATCTATCTAGCATGTTTTCTAAATACCTAGCGTTTTGAATAAAAGCGCTAGGATCCGTTTCTAGAGTGTTTACTAAATACCTAGCGTTTTATAAAAACGCTAGGATCTATCTAGCGTGTTTTCTAAATACCTAGCGTTTTGAATAAAAGCGCTAGGATCCGTCTAGAGTGTTTACTAAATACCTAGCGTTTTATAAAAACGCTAGGATCTATCTAGCGTGTTTTCTAATTGGCTAGCGTTTTGAATAAAAGCGCTAGGATCCGTCTAGCGTGTTTTCTAATTTGCTAGCGTTTTTAAGTAAAAGCGCTAGGGATCCGTCTAGCGTGTTACCTAATTGGTAGCGTTTTACTTTAAAACGCTACTAATGGTGTAGCGTGTTATTAAAATGGGTAGCGTTTTTTTATAAACGCTACTAAAGGTGGCGATCTCTTTTTACAATTCTGGCGTAGTGGAAGGAAAAGGATATACGATAATAGAATGTCTCATCTATTTTGTAATATATCCTTCATAATTTGTTTTCGCTAAGCGTGTGAACCTGTGGGAATTCGATTTTATTGTTATAAGCAACATGGGTATACATCTCGTTTTATCATAAAATTTTAAATATTATCATCCTACTTTTTTTTTATATTATTTGACTATTTAAATGTTAATTTTGATTTAATATATGTATATTCCATATTGCGAAAGAACCCTTATGGTATTTTGTATATTCCAATAAAGAAACTATAAACGGGAAAAATAAAACTAACACTTCAGGAGATTATTAGAATATGAAAAATCTAGTCTTATTCGTAGATGCAATCTTTATATAAAATCCTTTAAGATTATATAAAGATTAATATCTAAAAACCTAAATAGTAATACATAATCTGTCTATTGATGATAACTTAACTAAACTCATTACTCATCAAATTTAAATCAAATCCTTAAATATAAAATAGGTACCTAACAACCATTAAACACGTGAAAAAGTAGGTAAGATCTGAACAATTTTCAAGTCATAACATTCTCAAAAATATTAAAGAATGTACCAAAGTTTTTATTTAAAATAACAATGAAGAATGGTTTAACAATAATGTGTTACGCTATGAAACAACAGAGCTAGGTAACCGACTTGGTTAAGAATTGCACATAATTCAGGAGGGAATGGGTTCGATTCCTTGTTTTGACATTTTGGTATATATTTCAAAGAAATAATTTGAGCCAAAACCGAGTCAAGCCGACAAAATCAACTTAAGTGGAGATCCAAGTGTAAATGAGAAGCTGATGTGGTTGATGATGTAATTAGTGACGTATCATACTATGTGGATGGTGACATGGAAGATCCATGATTATATATATATATATATATATATATATATATATATATATATATATATATATATATATACTGATGTATAAGGTGAGAGGAGTGTTTATTATGAGAGATGAGAGGAGTAAATCTGGATTCTATAACACAACATGGGTGGTTGTGATTAGAAAGTGGGTAGTTATCACGTTGACTTTTTGTTTTAATCTCAACCATTCTTGATTTGATCTATAATTAAGTGATTGGTTCCTCTCACCCTCTCATCATAAAAAGTCTCTCTCATAATATACGTTCCTATATATATATATATATATATATATATATATATATATATATATATATATATATATATATATATATATATATTTAATGAAAGATCACCCACTATCACCCACTTTCCTCTTTAAAACATCTTCTTCCTCTTTCTTAAAAACTCACGGGAAAAAATGTTAGTGCTTGTACTTGTTCTATGCCTAACTCTTCCTCTTGCTGTCTTCTTCCTGAGACAAAGAACACCCAATAACACCACACCTGGCCCACCTGGTCCTAGAGGACTTCCAATAATAGGAAATCTTCATCAGCTAGATAATTCTATTCTTCATCTACAATTTTCTCAACTTTCAAAGATATATGGACCCTTATTTTCACTTCAACTTGGTTCAAGGCAAGCTATTGTTGTTTCTTCAGCTGATATTGCCAAAGAGGTTCTCAAAAACAATGACCTTGCCTTTTCTGATCGACCAAATTTATGTGGCCAACGGAGATTGTCCTATAATTGTTCCGAGGTTGTTTTTTCGCCATACAGCGATTCTTGGAGAGAACTTAGAAAAATTTGTGTTGTCTATATCTTTAGCTCCAAACGTGCATCAGATTTTTCCTCTATAAGAAAATCTGAGGTGAAACAAATGATCAAAAGATATCTAACGATGCTTCTTCTTCAGTTGTTACAAATTTGAGTGACTCAATTATGTCTCTCTTAAGCACAACAATATGTAGGATTGCTATAGGTAGAAGGTATGAGGAGGAAGGAAGTGAGAGGAGTAAATTACATAGAATGTTTAATGAGGCTCAAGATTTGGTGGCATCCTTCTTTGTTTCAGATTATATTCCATTCATGGGTTGGATTGATAAACTCACAGGATTGAATGCACGTCTTGAACGGAATTTCAAGGAGTTTGATGAGTTCTTACAACAGATTATTGATGAACATATGGATCCAAATAAACAACAAACAGATGAAGAGGTTATAATTGATGTCTTGCTCAACCTCAAGAAAAAACGTTCCTTTTCAATTGATCTCACTCTTGATCACATCAAAGGGGTCCTCATGGTATCATATCTTAATTCATTTTTCTCATCAGATTATTATTATTATTATTATTATTATTTGGTTTAATTAATTCGCACATCCTCAACTGTTAGAGAATTTTTAAATACGTTCACCACCGACAAAAAAATTTGTATTTGGGTCCATTAACATTTAAATAATTTGAAATTTGTAATTTTTTCTAGTTGTTGTCATAAAATTTAAATTGGTATTCGAGTTCGCGATCACAAAGACCAAATTACAAATATTTTAAAAGTTTTATAGACCTAATTACAAAAATTGTATGACTTTAAAGAAAGGGACCACAAAATATTGACAATTTTGGAGATCCAATTATTAAGTTATTTAGTTGACATGGAGAGTAATTAAGAGCTAATTAGCTAATTAAGAGCTATTTAGTTGACATGGAGAGTTATTAATTAGTTGACACTTTAGGTGCTAGCTCAGTGGTATGAGTTTAGCTTTATATCCTCAAGGTGTTGTGTTCAAATCTCCTCGGAGACCGTTGTAAAATGACTATTAGTGCCACTTTGATTAATAAAAATTTCCTCTTCCCCAATTTTTTTTATTTAAAAAAAGTAATGATTGTAATTTTTATTCGCAGGATGTGTTTTTTGCCGCAACAGATACTACTGCAGTCACTTTAGTTTGGGCTATGACTGCCCTAATAAAAAACCCAAGAGTAATGAAGAAAGTTCAAGATGAAGTTAGAAACTTGTCGGGTGATAAAAAAGATTTCTTAGATGAAGATGATATTCAAAATTTTCCATATCTAAAAGCAGTGATAAAAGAGACACTAAGATTGTACCTACCAGGCCCATTACTTGTGCCAAGAGAATCAAGAGAGAGCTGCACTATTGGTGGCTACCACATTCCGGCTAAAACAATAATGTTTGTGAATGCATGGGCTATTCATAGAGACCCTAATGTTTGGAACAACCCAGAAGAGTTTTATCCCGAGAGATTCTTAGAAAGCTCTGTGAATTTTCAGGAAAAGATTTGAACTAATTCCCTTTGGAGCGGACGTAGAATATGCCCGGTATGCATATGGCGGTTGTGTCTTTAGAACATACCCTTGGTAATCTTCTCTACACCTTTGATTGGGAATTACCACACGGGATGTTGAAGGAAGATATTGATACCGAAATGTTGCCTGGACTTGCTCGACACAAGAAGAATCCTCTTTGCCTTTCTGCCAAGATCCCTATGTAGATGTGACTTCCTTTTAAGCATTTATTGCGCTCTCATTTAGTCTATTGCCGTTCTTCATTGTGCTGTTCTTTTTTATGTTAAAAATTTTCAAATTATTAATATCGTTGGTGTGGATGTGGTCACATTGTGATTCTTAATGTTGCAGAAATTTACGTTGTGATTCTTCTTCTTTTGTGAACCATTGGATATATATATGATTAGCCTGAATTTATGATTTCCCTCAAAAGCAAAAAAAGAATTATTTTAAGGGTGATGTTTCATCTCTGTAGTAAGGTGTGTAAGTAAGGGAATAGATAAGAATTGAGTGTCTTGCCTATTACAAAGAGAATAAGTTGCTACTAAGTGGCATTATTCTCAAGAATAAGTTGCTACTAAGTGGCATTACAAAGAGATAAGAATTGAGACATTTCAAACTTTCCCCGCTTTAATTTATTTATCACAAACTTACTAACTAATTAAACAGTCAATTAAACTTGCTAACTAATTAAACAATCAATATTAAACTTAGTTCGCATCGGGTCGGCTTGAATATCCGGCCCGGGGTAATCAGGTGTGGTGGCTCGGCTAGATTAGCGGTGGTCTGAGTCCGAGAAGGTCCTTTGTGGTTGTGGTCGCCGCGGTGGGGGAACCTGCAAGCACTCTGATGCTTAAGTCAGCAAGAAAAGTGAAGAGGTGTGGTAAGAATGAGAATGTACCTGATCTGGAGGGGTGCAACCCTATTTATAGACACCAGATCCGATGTTGAACCGCTTCGGAAAAAGCCGCTCTCATCCGAAATGTCCAAAATCCCGCTTTCGCCTAGCGACGCCATCTGGGCCGGAGTCAAGGCCGGATTGGGACAGGTCCAGCCCCGAGTTGGCGTGGCCCAATCCAGAACAGTGGCGTGGCCCAATCCAGCCCCGAGGCGGTGCATCATAATGGCAGTTGTAACACCCCTTTTCTACCCTCAATTTACACGTCATTATCGTGAGTAATTTCCTTTTCAAAAATACTAATTTATTTGGTAGAAAAGAAATGCTACCTCGTCATAAAACTCATCATTTGCACTCATTAAAGTTTGTGCAATAAAACCACCGTCATAAAAATTAAACCTCATAAAATCAACATGTCACAGCGGAATAAAATAATAGCTCACTAAGCCTCTCAAACACATCTCATATTCTCAACATAGTCATTGAACAAGTTAATTAATAACTAATAAACGTCAACTACGCCCCCTAGGTGCTACGGTATCAGAGAGCGACTCGATAGACAGCCCCATAGCTAACACAGATGGCAGCAAGACCTTCACTCGCGGTTACCTGCAGCGTTGCCACAAAAGAGAAACATTCCAAGCAGAAGGGGTGAGAATTTCAACAAAACATAATCCAGCACATAGTAGAGTAATGAAGATAAACAATCATACAACATCATTATCATCACCATATCATCATCGTCAAACACCAACTCAAAACACAATTAGGCAACAAGTCGCAGTCATGAATATGCATGTAAATGCAACCCACACCTGGGTATATGCATGATGGTACCATAATCGTCACAATAAGCCACTAGGGCACACCGTCATCAATAAGAGGCCTAAGCCTATTCGTCGCAAGAGGTCGAAGCCTATTCGTCACATTATGCACATGCTATGAGACTCTATGGACACATGTGCAATTCGTCATAAAACACTTATAGAGTGTATTCATCGCAATTCATCGCAATCACATTACAACGTCATTATAATCATACTCATAGAGTATATTCGTCACAAGACATCATAATCATACTCATAGAGTATATTCGTCACAAGACATCATAATTCATATTACATCATCATTATAATCATATCACCTTTGAAATTTGGGTAACAACACGTTTAGAGTTTAGAAAAGCCTCCCGTTTAAATTTATAAAACCTCACATCTTAATTTGGAGGACATCATATTTTAAATTGGGAAAATGACACCACATTTCCAAGCTTGGGAAACACTACAATTGAATTACATCATATTTTAAATTCGGAAAATGACACCACATTTTCAAGCTTGGGAAACACTACAATTGAATTGGGAAAAACGTCACATTTTTATTAGTGGAAACGTCTCTTTACATAAATAATAACAAGTAGGATAAGCATTACATTAGGAAAGCAACTAGTAACACTAGTCCACAACAATTAATACATTTATCAATTAATCATAACATCAGAAACAATATTAACGGATCAACTAAGCATTACCAAGTTTCACCACAAAAGCATGAGTGTATGTATGTATGCAATATGCATGTGGATCCATCACCAACATTTACAGACCGGAGTCTCAACAACATTTACAGACCGAAGTCTCAACAACAATGCACATGCCTTATGCAATGCCATGGTAATGCAACATAACACACCAACCAGCAACTTCAACAACAACTAATAAACTCACCATTATTATTACTCAACTCATTCATCAACAACATAAGCCTTGAAGGCACAACAACATTTAGGCCTAAGCCTCCTCAACATTTTATATCTCGACAATTACACCACGTCCCATTATGTGGACTAAAATATTACATAAGGACCAAACTTGTCATACGAGGACCAAACCGATATCATAAGGACCATTTTAGCACCTAAGGACCAATTCAACACCATAGGACCATTTTAGCACCTAAGGACTATTTTGGCACCTAGGGACTATTTTAGCACTAAAAGGATCAATTTAACACTTAGGGACTATTTTGACATCAAGGGACCAAACATCACTTAGACACCATTGAGCACCAATAGGCACCAAGGGGCAGCCATTTTGGCGCCCCACCTAGCACAAACACAAGGCACAAGGCGCACAGCTAGGCGCCAAGGGGCAGCCATTTTGGCGCCCCATACTGTGCCATTCAAACAACACACACACACACACACACACACACACACACACACACACACCAGGCAACGCGCACACAGGCGCAGAATGGCGCCTCACTTGGCGCCCGTGCCACACCACACGCACGCACCCACAGCGCACACACAGCGCACACACAGGCGCCAAGTTCCCAGCTGACCGGCGCCTCAGGCATACGCATACACGCACGCACACACACACACACCATCACACACACCACACATAGGCGCCAAATTCCAGGGAATTGGCGCCCCTTCCCCTTTTTCTTCACCCTTCAACAATTTCCCAACAACCACACACACTCCAACAACATTTTTATCCAACAATTCAACATCCAATTTCAACAACATTCACTTAGGCATTTAATCAACATCATTAAATCAACACATTATCATATTTATTCACATTGAAGCATTTTATCAAACACATAGCATGCACATTTAACAACACATATGTTTCCAACATCAAGCATCATGGTATCACCAAATTAATTACAAATACAACAACAAACATAGAATTAACACAAAGTTCAAACAATCAAACTATTCCTAGAGCTATTCCACACATAATACATATCATACAACTTATTATGTATGTAAAGTAGAGCCCCCTAACCTTGAATGAGTTAGAAACTCCAATCCAACACCAAAAACCAACAAAATGGAGTATCCCCACCCTCCTTTAAGCTGAAAACGTGAATGTCCTCTACTTGGGTAACAATGGAGAAATCAAAATGAACAAGGATTAGGAAATGGAGGCTACAACACTTAAAGGAAGGAGAAAAATGGTGAAGAATGGGCCAAGAACTCACTTACCAAGCAAAACTCAAGAAAAGCTTCTTCCTTTTCTCCTCCTTCACGTTGTCAACCCTCCCTTCTTCTCCTTTCTCAAATTTCTTCTTTTTCTTTCTTTGTTTGGGACATACTAAGACTCCACCCTAAGACCCCTAGGTTTATGACTAGAAATTGGGCTCACTAATGGCCCTTGGGCCTTATTTACACCTCTCCAATTAATTCAATTCACCTCCTGAAATAAAATAAACCCAACTTAAGTATTCTATTTAAATAGATTAGACCCCTTTTGATAAAATAAACTCAAATATTTAATTGACTTAATTAAATGTTGCAAGACTTAAATAACTTAATTAAATAAATAATTAAATTATGTTGGGCGTTACACGCTTTCGGAGCGGTAGGGCGCGATTAGGCAGAACAACATGCCACAAATATAGCAGTAAGACTTGCGCTGAGCGCGACCGAGTGCAAGCGGGCGCGATTAAGCGGCAACGAATAAATGTGCGTAAAAATTCAGATCATCAACACAAAAAAAAACACGTTTTATTCACCAAAGCAATCATCAAATCATCACTAATAGTTCATCAAGAACAATCAACAATTCATCAACATAAAACATCAAATTTAATCAAGAACACCCTCGCACTTTCATTCCAACGAATCATCAAATTCTTACAATACCATCAATTTCATCAAAACCAGCCAAAACTCTTCAACAATACGAAATCATCAAACATCATCAATTTCAGCCACAAAAATCAATTCCCACAAACCCCACAAAACCCCACTATATACTCAATCATGTTAAACCGAAACGCTCACCCTTACCTCGAATTTGTATGATCCGGAAACAACGATGAAGGAATCACGTACAAAACCCAGCAACACAACGAACGAAGCTTCTCCTTCTCCTTCGAAACGTAGCCACGCTCACTCCTTGGATCAATGAAGAATCAACGCAACGGAGGTTAGGAATTGAATACTACAACACTAGGAAAAGAAAGAAAAACGGCATAGAAGGATTAAGAAGTCTCACTGAAGAAAAACTTGAGAAGATTCTCCTCTTCCCTCTCCTTTTTGCGCAGCGCTCCTACTTCCCCTCTCTCAATTCTGATTTCTTTCTCTCAAAATGAGAAAATGAGAGAGCTTGGCTTAGACCCCTAGGGTTTAAGCTGTGGGTTCAGCAAGCGCTGGGCCTCCCACGCTAATACCACCCTTTTTACTCGTTCCACCTCCTGAACAACCCCCATCATATTTAATCAAATTAATCACGCCTCCAATAAATTTAATAATTCAATTAAATATTTTCGGGGTATTACAACAGTGCAGTCCCCAATGTCTACGCAATTATGGGACGCATTGATGGGACGCGCGTCAGTTCGATTCCCGACCCTTGGAGGCCTATATAAGTGAGGGCGAAGGGCTCATTCTTTCCCTTCGTGAATTTGAGTTGACCAATTCTTTCTGTGATTCTGGCATTCTGAGACAACTATTTTTCTTCGACCACCGTGCCGAAGCAAATCTTCATCGTTCTCTGTCGTGGTTCTATGGGATCCTTCGACGTCTGAGTTTAGTATTCTTCAATCTGACACCAATCTTTGAGTCGAGTTCTATACATAGCTTCAAGCCGAGGTTAGATTTTCTCCCCTTCATAGTTATTTTTTCTTGATTTTTACAATTTTCTGGAGTGAGTGCGGCCGACGTCGCCGCTTTGCTGGCTTTTGCACCATCGTCCTACCTCTTGGGGAGTAAATCGAATCGCCCAGACCCATCCCAGGTTGGAGTCAAACTTATCTTAGTTCTGCTTAGTGACGTCAGTTCCCTCCCCTTGCAGGTGAATTATTAGTATCCGAACTGAAGAGAGGCAACCGCTCTTTCTTCTTGGCAAGCCGATCTTAAGGATGTCGGCGGATGGTAGGCCAGTGCTGGCCTCGGAGGGTGCTCCGTCATTATTTTCTTCTTCTCATTCTTCCACTTCGGCGAGGTCGATTCGCCAGCCTGAGGTATCGGCTTCGGTGATGAACATCGCCAGGCAGATCTCTGGTGAAATTGTTGTAGGCATGGCAACGTGGAGGGTCGGGGTCGGTTTTGCATCCCCCGTCCCCGCCCCTACCTCTAGTGGGGTCGGGTTTTATATCCCCCATCCCCGTCCCAAGCGGGGTCGGGTTCCCCGCGGGTACCCGTTTTCGTCACTAACTTATGCAAAAACTAAAAAAAATTATATTTATAATAATTAATTTAATAAAATAATAGCTATTATACAATGATAAAATAAAGTTAAAAATATTAAAATAGACTTTTCTTTTCAAAATAGATCAAAACTTAAAATAATCAAAATTATGAAACAAAATCAATGAATATATTTGCATAAAATAAAATGAAATAAATAGTTAATGTGTTGTTGAACGGGTTTTGGGCGGGGTCGGGGTGGGTATCGACATCCCCGAACCCGTCCCCGCCCCCGGTCAAAGCGGGTATTCCCCGTCAAACTCGGGTGGGTGCCCGCGTGTTCGGGTTTTGTTGCCATGCCTAAATTGTTGGGGTTGTTTCCCGAACTCGGAACGAACCCGAGATCGAGGAGGAGGTAGCTGAGGAAGATCTATAACAATGGGACTCGACCTAGATCTATAGGATTGGCCCCAAGTTCAAGCCGGAGGTCCCCCTTTATAGTTTTAAGATTTTCATGAATGCAACAGGGTTCCTGACATCGGCTTCTTCTGTAGGGTTGCAATGGACACCATGGGAATTCTTATTCCTCTCACCGAGTTTCAGAAGGGAGTCCTTGATTATCCCCGAACGCCTGGTGTAACACCCCCTTCTAATAGACTACTATTTAATTAATAAAATCAGAGTTTTCAAAAAAACTTTTCACACAATTGAAAGCGAGTGTCACATTTACTTCAAAACGAGCTAACATCAAATACATGCTCACATAGATAATGTCATTGATACATAGCACATAAAGTTGGGACGAGCCCTCAAATACACCTGTCTCAGTACATCACAGCCATAATGAATATCTCACAGCGGAATATCTCTAATAATAATATTGACTCTTTTACATCACAAAGTAAAGAGTGAAACAACATCAAGTCATTAAAACATAAACTACTACGCTCCCCGGTGCTACGTATCAGAGCATGACTCTACAGACCAAAAAGAAGGTAGAAGAACCTTCAATCGCTATCACCGCACGTTCGTTGCCATATGAGAAGCAACATAAAAGCGAAAGAGGGTGAGTCTCTTTACATAAATAATAGCAAATAGGATAAGCATTATACTAGGGAAGGCAACTAGAAGCACCAATTCACAAACATATCAACATATATCATTGAATCCACAAACTACAAGAAATATCACCGAATGCATGATTGATGCATGAAATGCAACCCAACTCCAAGGGCATATGCATTTGGATCCATCACCAAAATAAGCCTTGAATGCACATCACCAATAAGACCGAAGTCTTCTGCTCAACAATAAGACCGAAGTCTTCTGCTCACCAATAAGACCGAAGTCTTCTACTCACCAATAAGACCGAAGTCTTCTGCTCACCAATAAATGCACATGGTTTATGCGATTCCATGAACAATGCACCATACACACCATATTCACCACATTGAGCAATAAGCATCATCACCAAAAATTAATAGACTCACAATTGCTATTAATTAATTCACCATCACCCACATAGAGGTCATAGAACCACCACCACAATAAGCCTTGAGGGCACTCACCGAATAGGCCGAAACCTCTGCTCACCAAATAGGCCGAAGCCTCTGCTCACCAAATAATTAATTTCACCATTAGCACATCACCAATTCACACACCTCAAATTATAGCTCTAAGGCTAGCAATTAATTCACCAGTTACACCGACACTAATTAAATAGACTATTTAAGTCACCGACACGGAGCAGTCAAAAATAAGTAAAACTGCACTTAGACACTTTGGGCAACTTTGGGCAACACCCGCACAAATGCTGGATTCCTACAGAAGTACACCTACTTCGGCCGATTATTTAAAATAGCAAACGACATCGAAAAATTACAAAAGACCACTCATCGGAAGCCACGGATGTGTAGTTTCTGAATATATCTTTAAAGTTTCAAAACAATGAGCCAATTAGTACAGTTTTTTAGAAACAGCCCGAACAATTCCCAGACTGGACAGATTCTGTCCTCCCACTTCATTTCACTCTAAACTGACTTAAACTTGACCAAATGGGACAAAACCTTAGCCCGAACAAAAGCAATTTGAGTATAGTTTCTAATGGAAAAAGAATCGTTCAAAACGGAGTTCATTTGAAGACATAAAACCTGCAAAAACCGAACCTACTCACAGTTTGATTCTAGAAATTTGACCCGACTTTGGAGACTCATAACTGGAGCTACACAACTCCAAATTGAACGAAACCAGTGCCAAAACGACCGGCTTTAAGTCTATTTTCGAAAACACTCAGCCACATAATTTTTTAATCAACCAAACAGTACCAGTTTCAAAAAGACCGAAACAGTGTCCAGAAACGCACAAAACCATAAGCAAGTAAAACTCATCATGATCAATCACCCAAACCAATTATAATCACGGCACAATGCCTCACACTCCAATTTCAACACCAATTCATTTAGGCAAGTTATCAAACACCTTGCAATCATCATATTTTCATACTCAATTTCATTGAGACAATACATCAAACACCTTGCATACATAGTTCATATCATGTGCATTTCAACAAGAAGCAACATAACATCAACTATGAAAACAACACAACAATCACTCAATCACATATCCTAGAACCTAACCCACATAAAACATCATCATACAAACTATTAAGAATGAAAGAAAGCCCCGTAACCTTAGGAAATTGAAAAAACCAAGCACTCTCTCCTCCAAAACTCTAAGAACCACCAAATACTCACTCCAACAAACTTTGAGCTTCAAAGTCCTTCTATGGCAAAATGAGATTGAGAAGGAATGAGGAAATGAAATTTATATCAATAGAAAGAGAAGGATAAATGGAAGAGAATGGTACCAAAATCCCTCACCTAGGGCCAAAATGGAGAAGACTTCTTCTCTTCTCCTCCCTTCTTTCTTTCCCTCTCAACTCACGGTTTCTCTCTCTCTCTATGGGTGCCGTCGGGTTGCTCTTTCTTTTCTCCCCCTCTCCTTTTCTTTTCTTTCATAAAATGAATGAGACACTAAAAACCCTAAGTTATTTCATGAGTATGGGCCTAACTAATCGATCATGGGCCTTTATTTACACCTCCTCAGTTACTTAAACACCTTCTGAGTAAAATAAAACTCTAAATTAATTATTTGACTTAATAAAATGTTGTAACCCTTAAATAACTTAATTAAATGAATAGCTAAATTATTTTGGGGCGTTACAACTCTCCCCCACTTAGAATATTTTCGTCCTCGAAAATCTACGCCAAACTCATGAAATCAACATCAAATCTTCTTATCACCTCTAACCGTTCTCATCCATGTTCTATCGTACACGCAACAGACCAAACACCCTCCTCTACACTCTTACTCCCTAAATAGGTATTCTAACCTGTAGGTTATCAAAATCCTACCCGACTACCCAAACACCATTTAAGGTTCACCCAAGACACAAAAATTGGAGCAGAGCTCCCGTCACCAAACCATCACCATAAAATAGCCAACTCGTGGCATCATCACCAATTAAGTAGGGCAGAACCCTCGTCGTCACTTTGAGACACTAGGTCTACATCGTCACTTTTAGACACAAATGCCTATATCGCCACTTTTAGACACGAATGCCTATATCGTTACTTTTATTTTCATATTCAACAGAATGCAAACGCATGCGACACCAGAGACAACAACAACTATGACCAGAGGCCCAACAACACCAACAACCGCAATTAACATAACAACACCAATCTCAACAATAGACTCAACAACCACCAACTACAACAATGAAACAACAACACCAATCTTCAACAATTGATACAACATCACCAACATCACCAATTTATCATATACCCAACAACATTAACATCAACAATTAACACGACAACAAAAACAAAATTCAACTTCAACCTATTCAACAAATTAATCGTTCTTATTCAACGTTCAAACTAATCTACCTAAACTCAGGTGCAGAAAATTCTATAACCCTGCGCCTACTTTGGCGAATTAAATACTTGTTGGAAAGCCCTATGGGTCTATTTATAATTTCTAAGTTCAGTTTTTGAAGAAAAGTATCTAACAAGTACAGTCTTCAAAAAAAACAAAACACACATACTAGTTTCAAAAGATGCAGTTTTGTCCTTCAAATTCAAGCAGTTCTATAATGACCAAAACTCAATCAAATTGCATGAAACTTGTGCATAAAGTGAGGAAAATTCTGTCAAGTTTTCAAAGAAATTGGATTCATTCGAAAATGAGCTCTTTTGAAAACGTAGTAACCAAAACACTGACCCTATGTCCAGATTGTTCCCAGAATTTTAACCTAACTTGTTTCACCTATAACTCGAGTTCTACAACTCCAAATGCAACCAAATCAGTGGCAAATTAACAAGCATTCAATCAAATTTTTGAAATGACAAACCACATAATTTTTCAATTAGTAAAACGTTCTCAGTCACTGAAATACTGAACCTGATCGTACCTTAGACCAATGAAGTGTTGAAGTTGCTTGCTGTATTGGCCGGTCGTTGAGTATGGGAAAGGACCGGTCTTGGCTGCACGCTGAACACCTCGGGTGGTACCTGCAAAGACACTCCGACGCTCAAGTGAGTGGTCGCTCGGGCAGGTAACACAAGGTAAAGAGAACGTACCTGATGCCATATGCGAATGGCGTATATATACTGTAGTGTCCGACCGTTTTGCGAGAATTTCGGCCGGTTGCACGAATTACACTCCAAGCAACGAGCTTGGGCCGGTTGTGTTGATATGGGCCGACGGCCCAAATGTTATTTGAACCTCTTGGTTTTGCTGATACACCCGGAACAGTTGCCCCCCAAGCCTAGGTCGCTTAAGAGCGGGCTGAGGCTTGAATCGCCGCTTCGGGGTTATCTTTGACGAACTTACTTCTGAAGAAGCAAGACGGTCGTGGCCGCTTGCTATTGGTGGGACGGTCTCGGCCGCCTGTCCATCGTCGGCCAAGCTGACGCGACGGTTGGCCTTTTGCTGGCATTTATGATGCGACGTTTGGTGATCTCGAGGTCATTCAATGACAGCTTTCAATGCGAAGGTGAAACGTTGTGACGTTTCGTCTCCCGGTCCCTTTGGCGCCTTGGGCATGCGCTATAAATACCCCTTCAATAGGAACTATTCCCTACATTATTGCGATTTGCTCTGCTGCCGACCGACCTTTCTGCAGCCGACTCGCATTTCGAAACGACTTTCGTCCAAGCACTCTAGCTCTCTCGACCGATCTTAAGCATTTTTAAGGTATGAGTCGATCCTTCTCTTGATTTCATTTCTTTAGTTTTTCTTTTGATTGCAAAATTCCATGCCTTGTGATAGGGGGTGTCAGGTCCGGGGACGACCAAGTCGCCCCCTCTCACGAGTGCACTGCTCGACCGACCTGACTCGATCCCCTTTTCACAGGTACCTGTATATGCCACCGTTGAAACAAACCACTCGTATTCCCGGGGGGCCATCGCAATCTTTTGCTGAACACATGACGAGGCCATCTGAGGCCGAAACTCACGAAGAAGACCCCAGGTCGTCTTCGAGTGATACTAGTTCAAGCTCCAGCTCTTCAAGCAGCTCCGACGTGAGTTCTGCCAGCTCTAGCACCTGGTCGGGTTCTCTACCACCCCCACCCTCATCACCCGCCTGCGACTCAGGAGAGGATATGGACGTGGATATTGATGAAGTACAGGAAGTTGCTCAGGCTGCTGAAGAAGTGTCAGCTAATGAGGAGGCCGACCGAGATCAAGCTGCAGCCGATCTGAATGTTGATCGCCCTGCCGAAAGCTCCTCTAATCGGGGGGTAAATGCTGAGGGAGAGCCTTTGGAAGGAGAAGACGTCTTACCGGATCTAGCTCGAGACCGGTCTGACATGTCCTGGGTGTCTGAAACCCTTCGCTCCAACAGAAGTATAATCACAGTCGGCCACTGGGCGCTGCCAGAGCTGCAATGTCATTTCAACCACTTACCGGGCTAGAGGGTGAGAGGAATGAAGGAAGGCGAGGACATAGCGACCTACTCGGAGAATCTGAAGTTCACGATGCATCGGATCGTGTTCGAGAGAATGGGAATCGTCCCACCTTTCTCAGAGTTTCAGCGTGATGTCCTGCGCTACATTGGGGTCGCCCCATCCCAGCTGCACCCGAACGCATGGGCGTTCCTGAAGACTTTTGAGGTGCTTCTAACCCGGCTCGGTCGGCCGGTGTCAATTCAGTTGTTTTTCACTATTTTCGAGCTAAGCTGGCTCAGAGAGAAGGCAAACAAGGAGAAGAGGGACCAGGTCTCCTTTAAAACTCAGAAAACCCAGCATCGGTATTTCAAGGCGTTCCAAGAGTCATTGGGCGCTGCATGGAAGAGTCAATATTTCTGGGTCGTTCCTACCAAGGTGGCCGGCCAAGCTATAGCAGAGACCAACCCTGATGGAACGATCGGTGAGCCTTACTTCCCCATTATGTGGAACGAGGCCCACTTCTTCAGGCGGCCTGGTGACTACATTTATACCACCAAGGATTTGGGCGCAGTTGATTTGGAATCTCTGCATATGATTAAGACGCTGGCGAGCCTTATGCCCCCAGATCCTAAGGGCGACCTACCTTCCCGTCCCTTCACTCTGTTGGTGGGTCGTGTAACGCCCCAAAAATAATCGGTTAATTATTTAACTAATTAGAGGGAATTAGCTTGCGGAGAAATATTAGAAATAATAATATGGTATCTAGTTAGATCTAGGGAGTGGTGTTGACCAATAATTAGGTGGTGAACGTATTTGAAGGGGAGTGTTTATATAATAAGGAGTGGTGGATGTAATTTAATTGAAGGGGGTGATATTGGTAACTCCGGGGTGGTGAGGAATGGCCCAAGAGCCCAAGCCCACGACTTAGGCTCCTTAGGCGCTAGGGTTAGGAAGGATGTGTCTCATTTGATGAGAAAAGAGGAAAAGAAAAGGAACGAATGAGAGAGAGAGAGAGAGAAACTGCTACCGAGAAGAAGAAAGGAAGAAGGAGAAGCTTTGTTCGTTGTGTTGCCGTGTGGTTTCGTACGTGACTTCTTCATCGTTGTTTCCGGAACAATACAAATTCGAGGTAAGGGTGAGCGTTTCGGTTTAACATGATTGAGTATATAGTGGGGTTTTGTGGGTGTTATACCCCAATTTTGTCCGTCTTCCTTTTCTCGCTTTAGTCGTTTATTTTTAGTAAGGGCGTGTTTTGGAGTCGCATGATTACGAGAATTATTAGTGTAGGGTCTCGGTTACTAATTTCAATCACTCCGTTCAACTAAATCGAAACGCCGTTGTTTAAATTAGGCACGCACGCGAATGATCGATCTTTTCGCGCGTTCTTCAATTTAACGTCTGTATTTGAGTTTAGTCGTATGTGAGCAGGTCCACCTAAAGTCATTTTTCTCAAAATTTGGACTAATGCGATTCTCGAGTTAACTGTGGGGTTTGTAGTTAACACGCCCATTTTTGGTTTAGTTTTAGCGTATTTGTCGAGTCCGGCCCGTCCTCGTCTTTGTATTTGGCCTGACTCCTTTTTCTTATTGTTTTATTCGTATTTTGTTTATTTAACTTATTTAAGCATATATACAGCCCAAAATGTCAAAAAAATTCTAGTTAGTTTAATTTACAATTTAAGATCACTTAATAGTCCAAAAAGTCCAAAAATACAAAAAATGATAATATAAAAAATACAAAGAATATAAAAAACGAAAATTAAATAAATGAGCAGCATCAGTAATCTCTGGGGTCTGTTCTTGCTCTCCAAGACTACTCAGCAGACCCACATTATCAGATCTGCAAAAGCCCAAAAACAGCCATTAATGCTAAAACCTAATTTCTACCTATAAATAAGCGGCTAGCCTAGAGTCTAAAACACACGAAAACCAAGACAATAACACTGCAAAAAAACCACCTCAAAAGGATTAGGGTTCACAATCAGAATCCTAATCCACTGAAATACAAAGATTAGCAGTTATCAACAATAGCGGTAACAAGATCAACAGATCAAAGACGGCGGTAGCAACAAGGATCGTGACAGCAAGCAGAGAACCAGTAAACAGCAATAACAAAAGAAGATCAGAAGCTGGAGATTAGGTTGGTTTCTAGCTATTAATTTTAAACGTAAAATACATGCTCTACTGTAGGTAATTAGAATTATATCATAGATCCTGTCAACATATTTTATAAAAACACTTTTGAACCGACACTGATGGATACCCAGAATATAACTTAAAAAGATTGAGATTCATGAGTATGTGTTGTTTTTCATGATAAACCAGTATAAACTTTATTAAAAAATAATGTTAGTATAAGATCCAAAAAATACACAATAGTAAAAAAGGGAATTTGAGAGTTTGACAGAGAGACTAGGTAAAATTAAAAGAGATTAAGAGTACAAAAATGTATAACATCGTGAGCTAGCCTCCGGCCACCGTACGCGGTGATCCTCCTCTTTAAAACGCCATGAACCTCCGTAAACCACTGGCACCATCACGAGACCACCGTGTTTGTTCCCTCCGGCATCTTTTCCCTCCGACAGTGGCGCACCAACGTCAAACTCCCAAAACCAAGCCCTCCACCGAATCTCCCATAGCCACCAAACAAAACCACGAATCAAAAAATAGGATTGGAAGTGAAAGGAAATCGGTGAAGAAGAGAGGAGGGATCGAAAACAAGAACAAACCAAAGATGGAAGAAACGAACCTGAAATGGGTTCGGCGACCCTGCCAGTTCGCTGCATCTCCTCCTTCTCTCTCCTCGAATCTGCTTCTCTCTCTCCCCGTGGAAATCGGCGAGGATTTCGCCGCGAATCTCTCACTCTCAGTGCCGCGGCACCGCGCAGCTGGAAGGAAGGAGAGGGTGATCGGATATTTTAGGTTTTTTCAGTTTTGGGCCTCATGCACTTGCCTTATTATTATTATTATTTTTTTAATCTTTTTGGGCTCAAATTGGTAATGACACCCCCTATTTTTAAATTATACAACTCCCGCCTCTAGTCAAGCCCAATTAGTAAGTTCCTAACCCAATAGCATGAATTAGACTACTCTGCTAGTCGCACCCCACTGTTAATAATACACCCCTTTTAATTAATTGCACCCCTATTTTACAATTTTCACCCCCTGTTTTCCTTTTTAATTCTTTTCTAACTCAAACATAAATAATTTTTCTCTCAAGTCAAATAAGCGGCTAAGTCGGTTGTACAACCTGTTAGTCATCATTTTAGGACCAATGAGTCATGCATTCAAGTAATCCTACAAAAACTTAATAAAATATAAATAAATCATTTTTTCATAAATAACGGCTAAGTCGGTTGTACAACCTAGTTAGTCATTATTTTAGGGCCAATGAGTCAGATCTGATTCAAGAAACCTACAAACTTAATAAATACGAGTAAACCATTTTCCTAAAAATAGGGGATTAAGTCTACTGTGACATGCAGATCGGGTTAGTCAGCGTTCTAGAATTAATGAGCTGTACAGTTCAGGAGTTCTAGAATACCTATTCTAAAACGGACCCACCTCACACCAAACCGCTTTCTTTCAAAAAAACTCTAAAATCATTTTCAAAAAGTAGGGGACTAAGTCGGTTGTACAATCGGGTTAGTCAGCGTCCTAGGAATCAGTGAGCTGTACAGTTCAAGGAATCCTAGGACCCCTACACTAAAAAAACACCAACCCACAAACTTTTTCAGGAAGAACTACGTAGCTTTGATTCCTCCATTGCATCTGGAGGTACGTAGGAGCAAGACTCAACTCTTGTCAAGCATTAAAAAACAAAAATTTAAATAAGTCATTTTCTTTACAAGTAAAAGGGTAACAATTAAATAAATCTTAAATTAATTAGACAATAGGATGTCGTGGGGTGCTAGTACCTTCCCCACACATAACGACTCCCGAACCCTAACAACGCCTTATCTTAAAAACTAAAGGGATTTTCCAAATTTGCCCTTAAACTAAAATTTGGTGGCGGCTTCCTTTCGAACTTCGAAGAATCCTTTCCTGGATTTTTCGGTCGCTACAGCTGGCGACTTCACTGGGGACTTATTTATTTTTAGAGAGTCAAAACCTAGTCTAATTAATTTAGGATTAATTCAATTTTTACCCTTTTATTTATTTATTTGCTTTTGCATAATTATATTATTTATTTGTGTAAACCCTAGGATAGAAGACGATATTCGTATATATGTTTGTTTGTCTGTTTGCAGTTTTTGGGTTGTTGTTAAATTGCTCCTACACACACTTCACTTCTACACATCACACACTTGTGAGAAAGGTCCTATACCCGGACTCGAGCATAAACCTAAGTTAGAACGAGATTGCGTAGTGATGGCCTGCGGGACGTACGTCTCGTTGGGTGGTCACGAAAATCTCACCTAGAGTTTGATTCCTTTTGAGGATGCTATCCCTCCTAATAGCTTGCCTATTGCTGGGGTCAGTATTCTTGACTGGGGTCCTTGGCTCTAGGGACCATGTGTAGGATTCTTTAGAACCATCCTTGTGAGGTTCACTATAAAAGAAACCTTAGACCCACTCCATAGGATACCTTTCTAGGGTCACAAAGGAGCTTTATACCTTTGCATTCAAACAAATATTTATGCATACTGTCTTTTATCAAAAAAAATCAAAAACAACCAAAAATCATTTTTTTACTACTTTTTTAGAAAATATACCACATGCATACAACAAATAAACATTTACTGTTGCATGCACTTTTATGACCGTCAGGGAATTTAAATCTTTACGTTGGAGAGAAGCCGTGCACGCTGAAGTCAAAATTAAATTTTGTACTTTACTCTCCAATGAAAAGTTTATAATTCCCCGACATGACGAATAAAATCATATATTCATACCCATACATCACATTCGCATTTCACATACATTCATTCGTTCATTTGCATTCTCATTTGACGCGCATTCATTCATTTGCAACTTACATCATGCATTATAAAAACGAAAAAACATAATTTTGAGAGAAATATTGTGATGAGAGGTGAGGCATTCTTGTGAAATAAATCATTCTTTTTGGAAAAAGTTCAGTCATACTTCGTTGCAAGCTCAAGTTGTTTCAAGTCACTCCGTTTTTCAAATTTTTAGCTTGCTCACATTTTTTAACCAAACGTTGCATCTCTTCCATCCCATGATAAATGACCGAAATGCCCATAAAAAATTTCTATCATGTTTTAAATGTTAACTCTCTGCGAAGCATTTGTGTAGTGACTTGGGTAACATGTGTGTTCATTTTTGTCTGAGTCAGTTAGAGTCCCTACCTTACCATCATCCCCTGTCAAAGTCTAATCCCCCCCCGACCACCCATAAGGTACATACTCCCCACATCAGTACATAGTTGACGTTTCTGGTTGGTTCCCCTAGTGAAATAACACTTTAGGCCCTCCATACTGGGGCAAATGTGTGATCTCTAAAAAACCTTGTCAACGTCGTATTCCCTTGGTGCAAGTTCTTTACAAAAAAAAAATTCAAAAAGGCCCGTTAGGTCGAAAACTCGTAAGAGTGGCCTAAGCAAAAATTAGGGCATATAAAAAAAAAGGAGAAATAAAGAAAAAGAGCAAATATATAAAAGTAAATAAATTATTGTCCTTAAGTTAATTTTTGAGAAAACGAGCAATCATGTTCTGAAATGAAGTTGAACCATCTTCCCATATCCTCAAAAATCCTTTGCCACCCACCTTAAGCCAAAATCCAAAGAAATCTTTCAATCACCCTAGACAAGGATCAATTCTACATCAAAAATGGTGTATTATTTTCAAGTCACTCAACTCGAAAGAAGAAAAAAAATCAAAATCAAAAAAAGAAAGTGAAATCAAAACAAAAAAAAATATAGGAAAAAGCAAAAATGATACAATCATGAGCTGATACTTCTTACCATATATACATCCTTGTCTGAAATAAACCCCCAAACACTTCCCTTGTCCTCAATATCCTATCATTCATAAACCCTTGGCCAAGTCACATCCCTAAACAAGTCCATCCTACCATGAGACACATCAATTACTGTCTCAATAGACCCTCAAACACTCCTTTGAGCCTAACAACCATTTCCTTCATAAATCATCACCCATTAGCCAAGTTACATCACCAAATCATTTGTCCCATCAATCATCAAACACTTCATTGAGCCTAATAACCCCTTCTTTCACAAACCATTAGCCAAATCATACCGCTCAAAAAAAAAAAATCATCCGTCCCATCAATCCCCAAACACTACCTTGAGCCCAATTATCATTTCCCTCATAAATCACTAAACCATCGGCCACATTCCGATCAATGACCGATTGCTTTTGTTTCTCAAAGTTTTAATTTTAGGACAAGTAAGTTTATTTATTTATAATATGTTTGCTCAAAAAAAATATATCTAAAAAAAAAAACTCTCAAATAAAGAGAAAAATCAAAGGACTTGCACCCCAAAGATTCATTCAAGTTCTGTCAACATCAAGACAAGGTTTAGTGATCACCAAGTGTAGTTTTCATCATAGCAAACTCAAGACTATTGTAGTCTGAGAGTCATTCTAAAGGTAACCAAAAGTTTATACTAGGATCGTCACCTGGATCCTAAAGTGGGGCATCCCTTTCACCATCTATTTGAACTTGGGGAATTTGTCCAGTGTGCTTCCCATACCACTCCCAGTCTATACAGCCGCATTTAACCATCTCCAAAAACCCATAACCCTAACTCTGTCACCTTTCCCAATCTCACTAAAGCCAACCATTCGAAATACCATTCCAAGTGGGGCAATTCCGTCGCTCTTCACTCCACCTTCAAATGGAAAAATTCACCATGCACCCATCTCATCCCCTTGCCATATTCACAGCCAAAAAACCATACCGGGGCAATTTCTCAACTCACTATCCTAAATGTTTCTACTCTAGTCGGGGCAATATTGTCCTTACCATAATTAGGGAAACATCAAACTCTATGGGTCGAGACAACATCTCCTACTTGCCACCTTTCATTCCAGAGCCAATGCATTCCCAACTCATCATCTTCTACACCCCTAACTTGTCACCACTAGACAGGGGCAGACACTCACCGTCATCAAAACTAAATTGGGGCAGTCCTACATTCCTTGGCTTGGGAAAACCTACCTTTCATGACCTTGACAAAGTCCATTCAGTCATTCACCCCTTCATGTGCCACAGATGTCCACACCCTAGGTCTTTAGAACCCCAAGTTAACTGACTCATTCATCTATATTCACACTACTATACATCTTCACAAAACAATGCTTTAGAGAGAGAAAACACAAGTTGGACATATGATGTTGGAAATCCACTTATTTAGTTTTGTGGACCAAAACTTCGGTCATCATGGGGCATCAAAATGGAAGAAAAAGTGAGCGAGCTTGCAAATACTTTTTCACATCGGTGTCTGTAAATAACAACCTTGAGATTGCCGAAGTTTGAATCAAATCTAATCTTTCCAAAGAATTATCAATATTCATCTCCGCCTCTCGCATCCAAAGTCTCACATCTCATCATCACAAAAAAATGTTTCTGCACTCAATCAATCATTTCATATCATCACACCATGCACCATAGCATTTGCATTCAAACATTTCATTTGCATCATATTAACATTCATACTTCATGCATCCATCGATAAATAAATAAAAAGCAAAAAGCAAAAAAAAAAAAAAAAAAAAAAAAGAAGAAAGGAATCACCTATTTCATCCATCACCCCACCAAAAATCACCTGTTGCATGTGCATTGGCGTTGTATGTCCATTACATGATGTATTACTTCTGAATCGACTTCAAGTGTATTTTGTTCCTCTAAGATCAAAGCTCTAAGCGTTGATCCCGTATCACAACCTGAGATCACCAAGGCGATCCCGGACTCGAGTGGTCGCCTTCGAGCACTACGCTCCTTCAGTGCCCTAAGTGGCCCAGGTCGCAAACGTCGGAGTCGAGCCCGGCGGACCTTCCAGACCCCGCGTGGTCCTTCAGACTAGTTGTGTCAGCCTAAGACACAGTGTACGTCCTTCATGGTCAACATATCGGGCCTCTGACACGATCTTGACCCATCATGGCCTTTCGAATATAAAGGCCCCTTCGCACCGTTTTACTAGTACCGTAGCTAGTTGCGCTCCTTCGCACCACGATGGTCCTTCAATTAAGGCTTAGGCAGGCCTTCCGGACCACGAGAGGTCCTTCGAGCCTTATCGCTCCTTCGGACCACGAGTGGTCCTTCCCGAGCCTTAGTGCTCCTTCGTGTCCTTGTTGACCCTTCATTCAACTCTCTCGGTTAATCGCCCAAGCATTAACCACTCCCTCTTATCTCTCAAACCTTCCACTTCCCCTTAAACGGACAAAATTAGCGTCTATCTTATCTTTATTCCTATTTCTACTACGAAAGTTCTAGAGCTCAAGACTTTCTAGTAAAATATTAATAAAGAGAGGCAAATATTATACCCCAATTTTGTCCGTCTTCCTTTTCTCGCTTTAGTCGTTTATTTTTAGTAAGGCGTGTTTTGGAGTCGCATGATTACGAGAATTATTAGTGTAGGGTCTCGGTTACTAATTTCAATCACTCCGCTCAACTAAATCGAAGCGCCGTTGTTTAAATTAGGCACGCACGCGAATGATCGATCTTTTCGCGCGTTCTTCAATTTAACGTCTGTATTTGAGTTTAGTCGTATGTGAGCAGGTCCACCTAAAGTCATTTTTCTCAAAATTTGGACTAATGCGATTCGAGTTAATCTGTGGGGTTTGTAGTTAACACGCCCATTTTGGTTTAGTTTTAGCGTATTTGTCGAGTCCGGCCGCCCTCGTCTTTGTATTTGGCCCTCCTTTTTCTTATTGTTTTATTCGTATTTTGTTTATTTAACTTATTTAAGCATATATACAGCCCAAAATGTCAAAAAAATTCTAGTTAGTTTAATTTACAATTTAAGATCACTTAATAGTCCAAAAGTCCAAAAATACAAAAATGATAATATAAAAATACAAAGAATATAAAAACGAAAATTAAATAAATGAGCGACATCGGTAATCTCCGGTCCATTTCTTGCTCTCCAAGACTACTCAATGGACCCACATTATCGATCTGCAAAAGCCCAAAACAGACCATTAATGCTAAAACCTAATTTCTACCTATAAATAAGCGGCTAGCCTAGAGTCTAAAACACACGAAAACCAAGACAATAACACTGCAAAAAAACCACCTCAAAAGGATTAGGGTTCACAATCAGAATCCTAATCCACTGAAATACAAAGATTAGCAGTTATCAACAATAGCGGTAACAAGATCAACAGATCAAAGACGGCGGTAGCAACAAGGATCGTGACGACAAGCGAGAGAACCAAGATGAAACAAAGAATAACAAAAAAGAAGATCGGAAAATTTGGAGATTAGGTTGGTTTCTAGCTATTAATTTTAAACGTAAAATACATGCTCTCTCAGAGGTAATTAGAATTATATCATAGATCCTGTCAACATATTTTATAAAAACACTTTTGAACCGACACTGATGGATACCCAGAATATAACTTAAAAAGATTGAGATTCATGAGTATGTGTTGTTTTTCATGATAAACCAGTATAAACTTTATTAAAAAATAATGTTAGTATAAGATCCAAAAAATACACAATAGTAAAAAAGGGAATTTGAGAGTTTGACAGAGAGACTAGGTAAAATTAAAAGAGATTAAGAGTACAAAAATGTATAACATCGTGAGCTAGCCTCCGGCCACCGTACGCGGTGATCCTCCTCTTTAAACGCCATGAACCTCCGTAAACCACTGGCACCATCACGAGACCACCGTGTTTGTTCCCTCCGGCATCTTTTCCTCCGACGCTGGGCGCACCAACGTCAAACTCCCAAAACCAAGCCCTCCACCGAATCTCCCATAGCCACCAAACAAAACCACGAATCAAAAAATAGGATTGGAAGTGAAAGGAAATCGGTGAAGAAGAGAGGAGGGATCGAAAACAAGAACAAACCAAAGATGGAAGAAACGAACCTGAAATGGGTTCGGCGACCCTGCCAGTTCGCTGCATCTCCTCCTTCTCTCTCCTCGAATCTGCTTCTCTCTCTCCCCGTGGAAATCGGCGAGGATTTCGCCGCGAATCTCTCACTCTCGGTCTTGCAAGCGCCACCGGTGGAAGAAGGAGGAGGGTGATCGGATATTTTAGGTTTTTTCAGTTTTGGGCCTCATGCACTTGCCTTATTATTATTATTATTTTTTTAATCTTTTTGGGCTCAAATTGGTAATGACACCCCCTATTTTTAAATTATACAACTCCCGCCTCTAGTCAAGCCCAATTAGTAAGTTCCTAACCCAATAGCATGAATTAGACTACTCTGCTAGTCGCACTTTTACTTAATAATACACCCCTTTTAATTAATTGCACCCCTATTTTACAATTTTCACCCCCTGTTTTCCTTTTTAATTCTTTTCTAACTCAAACATAAATAATTTTTCTCTCGAAGTCAAATAAACGGCTAAGTCGGTTGTACAACCGGGTTAGTCATCATTTTAGGACCAATGAGTACATGCATACCAAGAATCCTACAAAAAACTTAATAAAATATAAATAAATCATTTTTTCATAAATAACGGCTAAGTCGGTTGTACAACCGGTTAGTCATTATTTTAGGCCAATGAGTACATGCAGATTCAAGAACCTACAAACTTAATAAATACGAGTAAACCATTTTCCTAAAAATAGGGGATTAAGTCACTTTATCTGATCGGGTTAGTCAGCGTTCTAGAATTAATGAGCTGTACAGTTCAGGAGTTCTAGAATACCTATTCTAAAACGGACCCACCTCACACCAAACCGCTTTCTTTCAAAAAAACTCTAAAATCATTTTCAAAAAGTAGGGGACTAAGTCGGTTGTACAATCGGGTTAGTCGTCCTAGAAATCGATGGTCATGCAGTTCAAGGAATCCTAGGACCCCTACACTAAAAAAACACCAACCCACAAACTTTTTCAAGAAGAACTACGTAGCTTTGATTCCTCCATTGCATCTGGAGGTACGTAGGAGCAAGACTCAACTCTTGTCAAGCATTAAAAAACAAAAATTTAAATAAGTCATTTTCTTTACAAGTAAAAGGGTAACAATTAAATAAATCTTAAATTAATTAGACAATAGGATGTCGTGGGGTGCTAGTACCTTCCCCACACATAACGACTCCCGAACCCTAACAACGCCTTATCTTAAAAACTAAAGGGATTTTCCAAATTTGCCCTTAAACTAAAATTTGGTGGCGGCTTCCTTTCGAACTTCGAAGAATCCTTTCCTGGATTTTTCGGTAGCTACAGTGGGGTTGGTGGGAATTGATTTTGTGGCTGAAATTGATGATGTTTGATGAATTAATATTTGTTGATGAAATTGATGATGTTTGATGAATTGATTTTGTGGCTGAAATTGATGATGTTTGATGAATTGATATTTGTTGATGAAATTGATGATGTGTGAGGAATTCATATTGTTGAAGGATTTTGGTGTTGTTTTGATGAATTTGATGTATTGGAAGATTTTGATGAGTTATTTGGTGAATAAAATGTGTTTTTGGGGTTGATTTTCTGAATTTTCTGCACAATTTGACGTTTCCTGCGCATTCGCGCCTCGCTCGCGCTTGAGTGGTGCTCCAGGCGCAAGTGAGCTGCGCAGCAACCTGATGTCCCTGCCCAATCGCGCTCCAGTCGCGCCCGACTCGCGCTCCGAGCGCGAGTCACTATTTTCCACTATTTTCTCACTGTTTTCCTCACGTTTTTGAAAAATTGATATCTTGCGAACCGAGAACCCGATTGAGGTGTTCTAAGATGCGTTGGAAAGCTTATTCAGAGGCCTAACTGAATATTCTATTTTTAAGGCAAAATAAAATGTTTTGTGGTAGCTGTTATACGAATGAAATGCTGCTGTGTGCCTAAAAGTAAAGTGTTGTAATGTTTTTGAAAAAAATTGATATCTTGCGAACCGGGAACCCGATTGAGGTGTTCTAAGATGCGTTGGAAAGCTTATTCAGAGGCCTAACTGAATATTCTAATTTTAAGGCACAATAAACTGTTTTGTGTTGCCGTTTATACAGATTAAAAATGTGATGTTCCTCTTTTTCCAATGTGGGTGTCTAAGCTTAAAAATGAGGTGTTTTCCCGAATTGAAACGTGATTTATTCTTAACAAAAACTTTGTAATGCTATGTTTATATAAATAAGTCTCGATGAACAGTTATACTACTAGTGTGCTAATTGACTATGGCTAGACTGTAGTTTACCACTAAGGTCGAGATTTCTTTCATCGGTATATTTACAAGGGCATCATCGAGAGTCTTGCAAAGGTGGCCAATGCTGTTGCAAGTAGTATCGATTTGCCCGAGTAATCCTATAGTCAATCGGTTCACTATTTTATAACACATCAAGCTAAAAGACAATCTGAATATATATATATATATATATATATATATATATATATATATATATATATATATATATATATATATATATATATATATATATATATATATATCAAGGATGATGAGAAAAAGTATGACTGTGATGATGTTGCTATATGATTTTGAAGAATATGACGAGTTCACTCTATGAGTGATTATGATTATGTGATATGCATATATGAGATTGATGACTTGTGACGAATATACTCTATGAGTATGACTATGATGATGTAATATGAATTATGATGATTATGACGAATACACTCTATTAGTGTTTTATGATGATGATGATGAGTATTCCAGGTGAGTGTTTGATGAATTGCACATGTGTTCATAGAGTCTCATGGCATGTGCATACTAAGACGAATAGGCTTCGGCCTCCAAAGGATGTGAATAGGCTTCGGCCTCCAGTGACGAATAGGCTTCGGCCTCTTATGACGAATAGGCTTCGGCCTCTTATTATGACGAGTATGGTACCATCATGCATATGCCCGTGTGTGGGTTGCATTTTCATACATAAGCATGACTGTGAATTGTTGTTGTTTGTGATTTGAGCTGGTGTTGGGTGATTACGATGTGGTGATGATGATGATTCAGTGTGATTGTCTGTTCTCATTTCTCTATTATGTACCTGATTATGTTTTATTTAAAATTCTCACCTCTTCTGCTTGGAATGTTGCTGTTTTGTGGCAACGCTGCAGGTAGCCCCGAGCGAAGGTCCTGCTGCCTTCTTTGATAGCCGTTGAGATGTCTGTCGAGTCGCTCTTTGATACTGTAGCACCTAGGGGCGTAGTTTAAGTTTGTTAGTTTATTAGTTAACTGATTAATGATTTTATGGTTGATGTGCGACGAGTTTGAGTGGTTTGGCGAGGGATGATTCTTATTCCGCTGTGACGAAAAATTCCTTTTGTTTTGGAGTTTAATTTTTATGACGGTGGTTTTGCTGCACAAACTTTTTAAAGTGCAAATAATGAGGTTTTTTGTTATGACGAGGTAGCATTTCTTTTCTACCAATTAAATTAATATTTTGAAAAGGAAATTACTCTGATAATGACGTGTAATTTGAGGGGTAGAAAAGGGGTGTTACAATAGTGGTATCAGAGCAGTTCGGTCAGTCTGGCCAAGTTGTCCAGTATCGAGTCTAGTTATCTCTCGAGTCTTGGTACTCGTTCTAACCATTGTCTGTGTAGTAAGTGATGTTTCTGCAGGTGTAGGACAAACCGAGTAATCTTTGCTTGATGATGTGTGTCGTCATCTTTGTGTTTCCAAGTGTGAACTTAGTGTCTTTTGCGGATCGGTCCTAACCGGACTGTTTGTATGGTTTGTTATGCTTTCCGATGTGTGAACTCTGAGAGGAGTTGCATGCTTTGTTTGTTGTGAATTTAAGGTGAATGGGTGTTTTTGGTATTGTTGTGATTTGATGAATAGGTGTAAAATTGATGAGGATTTGAATACATTGTGATGAGTTGTTGATGTTGATGTTGTCACGTGTAATTTCGTGCCTTGAGGTTTGATGATGATTGAGATTGAATTAAGATGGGGAGTATATTGTGTTATAATTTTTAATAATTAATTTGTATGTTTTGATGGTGTGAATGATACAATGAGTTGAGACGTTTTGGAAAGAAAATTAAATGTTTTGAAAGTATGTATTCTATACATCCCCACGGGTGTATAGGCGCCAAATTCTAATTGGTGTAAACTTGAGTTCGAAGCATATTTTACTGTGCCATCTTTTTGCGTTTGCGTGCAAAAATTCAATTTTTAATATTTTGGCTCGAGTGGTTTTAATTTTGCACGTCATTTTGGAGATGCTCGGTGGGTGTTCTTTGTGGCGCCATTGTGCGCTGAGTGTGTGTGTATGTCTTTGCTCTTTGTTTTGTTGTTAAAATAAATAGTGTTGTTTTTACAACGTGTAAAGTTGATGTTATGGTTTTGAAATTAGGACGTCTTTGTTCTTGTATTGTTCAAAGTTCTTTGCTTTGTGTTTAAAAGTAATAGGGAGCTGTTTTTATCTCAAAGATGTTCTTTGTCAATTTGCTTTGTTAGAGACTTGAATTTGTTTCCCTTAAAAATAAACGTGTTGTTGTTCTACAAAAAGAGGTGTTGTTTTCATGTTGTAAATGTGTTTTCCTTTCACTCGAGTTTGTTCTTTGTTTTTGGATTGCTCCTACTTCTTTGTTTGTGCAATTTAATGTTCTTTGTTTTTAAACCGAATCTTCTGCTATTTTTATAACTAAAAGGGTGTGGTTTATCGTGGTTTTTATAAGTAAAAGAAGTACCGTATTCCCGAATTAAATGCGCTGTGTACTCAATTTGAGGCGTCTGATTTACTCAAACTGGCGAGAGTGTTTACTAAAATTCGACGTGCTTTTTCCCAAAATTAAAGAGTTGATTATATTGTTTAAAGTTGCTGCTGTTTTGTTTTGAAAATAATAGTGTCTTTGTTTTTATATTGTTTAAAGATGCCGTTTTGTTTTGAGATTAATAGTGTACCGTTTCCATGTTGTTAATGTTGCCGTTTTTCTTCTTTGTCCTTACTCTTCGCTTTTTCGCACATTAAAGTGTCTTTGTTTTTCTACAATCTAAAGTGTTGTTTTCTTACAATTGAAAGATCTGTTTCCCTAAATTAAATAGTCTTTGTCTACTTATATCTAGAGTCTTTGTTTTCTTCAACTTAAATGTCTTTGTTCACTCTCAAATATAACGTCTTTGTTTTCTTAATAAGTTAAAGTGCCGAGTTCTTAAAATTAAAATGATGATTTCTTGAATCAAGTGGTGCCGCTTAGTAATTTTTTTTTAAAAGGGGCTGATTTCCTATTTTTCTTTTAGTAATCTTTATTCTTGTATTTTGAGAGGTTCTTTGTCTCGATTTTTTTTTGTGCCGTTTGGTCCCTACGGACGTAGACTTAGTCCTTTATTGACAATGGAGTCGCGTAATTAATTGTGATTGATGTGATTGATGTGGTGTGTGCTTCACTTTGGTGAAGTTATGATGTGTTGTTGATGAGTCGGTCCTATGAGAGTCCTAGGGGAGGAATGGGAGTTGAGGAACTCTCGGTGCAAAGATGTTGTTTTTGGTGTTGTCACTTTCATTGAAGTACATTAATGGGTGTTGCACAAATTTCAAGTGAATAGGTGTTGTAATCGTAACTAAGTTCGATCATAGTTGGGTGAGAACCAAAGAAACGAGAAGAGATGAAGGTTAGATATGGCGAAGCGTATGTGTACGTCTAATGGTATGTGTGTCGAAGTTATACGTGGTGCATAATGTCGAGGTGCAGTGTCGTGCGTAGGTGGTGCGCCTAAGCGTAGTTTAAGTTTGTTAGTTTATTAATTAACTGATTAATGATTTTATGGTTGATGTGCGACGGGTTTGAGTGGTTTGGCGAGGGATGATTCTTATTCCGCTGTGACGAAAAATTCCTTTTGTTTTGGAGTTTAATTTTTATGACGGTGGTTTTGCTGCACAAACTTTTTAAAGTGCAAATAATGAGGTTTTTTGTTATGACGAGGTAGCATTTCTTTTCTACCAATTAAATTAATATTTTGAAAAGGAAATTACTCTGATAATGACGTGTAATTTGAGGGGTAGAAAAGGGGTGTTACAGGCCGTGCTCTGGAGGCCGAGATTGGTTCGCTTTCAAACTTATCCTTTTATTTTAGCTGTTGATCGTTCTTTCTAACCCTTAACTCGTTCTATTTTGCAGGAAGAATGGCAGGAAAGTCTTGGGCCGAGATAGAGAAAGTTCTGAAACCCTCTTCAATTCCTGGTGCCTCTCGGCCGCCTAAACAGGTGGTCGACCTGGAAGGGACGTCCAAGGTGCCCCAAACCCCTAAGAGCCAGGGGAAGAAACCAGCTTAAAAAGTCCGGTCGCCTCCACGCCAGGACGATCGCTCCCCAAAGAGGAGCAAGGTTCTTGAGCGGGTTCGTGAATTTCCCGACGGCGATCTTCCTATCCTCTCGATCGATGGCTTGGGGCTGACCGACTTTGAGCGGTTCAAGAAGGAGCCCATGGTAGTCTGCGCTTCTCTGTGCATGGGCGTTGGCAAAGCTATGCAAGAATTGTTAAACGAAGCTCAGGGTAACTTAAATATCTGGCCCGTCTTGCTTTTGCTTATAATCGGTCGATTGACTAACCTTTACTGCCTTTACTTGCAGATGCTCGGGCTGAAAAGGACACTGCCCTGGCCGATCTTGATGATGCGAAGAAGAAGCTGGAAAAGGCTGTTAAGTCCAAGAAAGAAGCATTGCAGCAGGCCGAGGAGGACCGGGCCAAGTTAGTCAAGAAGAACAAAGAACTTGCTGCTCAAGTAAAGAGCTTGAAGAATGATGCTGATGCTCTCAAGAAGGAAAAGGCCGATCTGGAACTCAAGAAGGCCGAACTGGAGGCTGAGGTAAAAAGGGTGGCCGGGCTTGCGAAGGAAGCAGCGGTCTATCAATTTTAGAACGCCCTTGACCAAGTGCGCGTGCTGAATTCTGACCTGAACATCAATTTTGATGAAAATATGGTAAAGCTCGAGCACTGCGTAGAAGACAACCAGATCGTACTGCCCGAGGACTTCGATGAGCAAGGCAACACCATTCGAGCTCGCTCGGTCCTGTTCTGAAGCCCGCCTGCGAGCGGAGTAATTCTTGTAATCTTTTGAATAGCCTTCGGGCATAACAATTTTCTTACCCTGCCTTCGAGCAGTTTTGATATTTGGGTGCTCGGCTTCGACGGGGCGTCCCTGGTTTGTAATGACATCTTGTCCTTTTATTCATTTAACTTGTTTGGGTTTATTTGCTTATTCGTTCGCATCTTCCCAAGTTTTACGAATTTAAGGCCAACTATGGGCCGCTGCTTGGGGCCTTACGAAGGCTCTCGTTTTAGACCGCTCGGGGTATTTTTTAATAGGGCATTACTTGCCTAAAAATGGTGGTGTCCACTCGGTGACACCTGGTCGGCTCGGCGACCTTTGTTCGGGCCAACTTGGTGTTGCTCGATTGGGCCATTTCGATGGCAGTCGATTGATTGGGCCATTTCGATGGCACTCGGTTGATTGGGCCATTTCGAATGCACTCAATTGATTAGGCCATTTCGATGGCACTTGATTGTATGGGCCATTTCGATGGCACTCGATTGATTGGGCCATTTCGATGGCTCCTAGTGTTCGTTCGCTAGTTCTTCGGTCGCTCTTCTGCCACGGGCATATTGAGCGACCGGACATACATTCTTTGCGAGAAAGTAAAGTACAAAGCAGATTTCAAAGGCTAAGCCTCAGTAAAAAACCCAGTGGGAAAAAGAGCGCCTGCCTGTCTTTCATTCATTGATAGGTCGTTCATTACATTCATACATAATATTTTCTAAGTTTGTCAGCATTCCATGTTCTGGGGATAGTCGCCCCTTCCATGGTTTCCAGCTCGTATGCCCCCTTGCCGGTCTTCTTAACGACCCTATATGGACCTTCCCAATTAGGTATTAGCTTTCCTTGGCGGGCATTCTTGTTTCCAATGTCTGCGCGCCTCAGAACGAGTTGGCCGATCGAGAAATCTCTCTTTTGAACACGAGCGTTGTACCTAGCTGCGACCTTCTGCTTGATCAATTGTTCTCTAAGTGATGCTTGGGTGCGCAGTTCTTCAATCAGGTTTAACTCTTCTCGTATGGCTCGGTCGTTGTCGGCTGTTATAGGTGGATTCAAAGTTCTCCAGTTTAGCTCGCCCATTTCTATTGGTATGACAGCATCAGTTCCATATACGAGCCTGAAGGGTGACTCCCCGGTCGATGAATGGGGGGTCGTCCTATACGCCCAGAGAACGGACTGCAACTCCTTGACCCAGTTCCCTTTTGCTTCGTCAAGTCTTCTTTTTAGACCTCGCAGGATGACCCGGTTGGCCGCTTCAGCTTGGCCGTTTGTCTGTGGATGTTCGACCGAGGTGAAACGCTGTTTCACCCCTAAATCGGCCAACATTTCTCTAAACCTTTTATCTGCGAACTGGGTACCATTATCTGTTATCAACTGCTGTGGAATCCCAAAACGGGCTAGCACACACCGGCCGAAGAACTTGCTGACCTTTGCTGATGTAATAGTTGCAAGAGGCTCGGCCTCGATCCACTTTGTGAAGTAATCAACTGCCACGATCAAGAATTTGAACTGGCCTGGGGCAGGGGGAAACGGGCCTAGCTGATCCATGCCCCACCAGGCGAACGGCCAAGGTGAGACTAGACTTTGCAATTCTGAAGAGGGTGCAACATGGACATCGGCATGCACTTGACACTTCTTGCATTTCTGAACCAATTTTTTTAGCATCTTCGTCCATGGTCAGCCAGTAATAGCCGGCCCTGAGAGCTTTCTTAGCTATGGATCGTGCACCTTGATGGCTAATGTAACACCCCATTTCTACCCGACATTTTATAATAAAAATCAGAGTTTTTAAAAATTATTTCTTTAATACATCCAAATGGGATGCTACACTTACTTCATTAAAAACAACAACAGAATAAAACAGAACATCTCTGTAATCAAAATAATACGTAACACCAAGTTAAGTGGAAATGGGGTTCTCAAAAATATAGTGCTTTAGTCCACGCACTGAAAAATTCATACATCACGCAGCGGAAATAGAATACAGTCTCAGAGACATAACAACAGTCTCAACAATAACATAGAAATATCAACTAAAATAGTTCAATAGCCTAAAAGGACTTAAACAACTAGAGTCTAAACCCATCCCCTAGGTGCTACGTATCAGAGCAGACCGACTCGGGGAATGAAGGAAGTAAGCCTTCACTCATGGTTACCTGTGGTAAATAACAACAGAAAGGGGTGAGTCTTAAACCACATAATAAAGAGTATAATAAGCAGTATATTAATCACAGCATCACACACGTACAATCATACAACAGAATTAGTCATATCAATTATTAACCAGCAAAACATGTACCATTTATGATAATGAATGCAATGCAAGCATGCATGTGGTACCATCATCACTTCTCATAGCCACTTGGGCACGTCGCGACCGCAGCCGAAAAATAAAACGTCAAGACCGCAGCCTACACAATATATCGTCGCGACCGCAGCCGAATGTATGCATGTGACTCATGAGCGCACCACAACCACAATTTCTCACAACAACATGTCACACACATCATCAATTTCAATTATACGTCAAGACCGCAACCTACAGTTCATCATCAACATCATCTCTCACATCATCGTCATTTTTAGTTTGGTCATTAGACCCATCCTCATTCACATCATCATCTATTCACACATCATCAACTTTGTCATTTGAAAATAGGTCCCAAGGACTAAACACCACTAGGGGACCAAAACAGCACTAGAGGACCTTAACAACACTCAGGACCAAAACAGCACATCCAAGACCAAAACATCACCTAAGGACTAAAATAGCACTTAGGGACCAAAACAACACCTAAAGGACCAAACTAGCACATAAGGACCAAAAAGGCAGCACCAGGCGCCAAAATCACCAAAACTGGCGCCCCTAGTGGCAACACAGCCACCAGGCGCCAAAACACGAAAGAACCGCGCCCCAGGCAACACCACCACAGCGCCAAAACTCTAGCAATCTGGCGCCCCCTGTGGCAACACAGCCACACAGGCGCAAAATTGGGCAACATTGGCGCCCAGCAACGCAACACAGACTTAGACACAAACTAAAACATCATCTCGAACACGAGCGCACTACGAGCGCACTGGGCGCGTAAGCGCGCCCCCGCCTGAGACACAGAGCAACAACACGAGCGCGCCCGGCAGCCATTTGGCGCCTGTCTTTGCGCCACACACACCCACACACCCTGCCACACAACCTGGCGCCACACCAGGCGCCATGGGCAGCAACTTGGCGCCCCCACACACGCACTCACCCAAAGCACCCAGCAACTTGCGCGCTCACTTGGCGCCACTGGCAGCCACCTTGGCGCCCACTACCACGCACAACCACCCCAACTCAGCAACACATCAATTTGGCGCCACCACAGGCGCCACAGGGCAGCCACTTGGCGCCCTGCACTAGAACAAGACACAACCAGGCGCATGGGCAGCCACATTTGGCGCCACACTGAACACAAACAACACAAAGAAGACACAACCACACTGGCGCCATCCTGGGCGCCTTGGGGCAGCCATTTGGCGCCCCTGCACATCCACAAAGTGCCACAGGCGCACACAGGCGCCATTCTCGCGAAGATTTGGTGCCCGATCGATGGCACACATGCACACGCACAACACAACACACGCATGCGAGCGCCATTTCTCTAGCAACTTGGCGCCTAGGGTACCTAGAGTTCCACTAAATCAATTTTTATCCAATTTTCCTCAACGTCAATGATCAATAACAATTCAAAACCACATCATTCAATTACACGTTTTAATCATCAATCACACATCAAAAACGAAATCAAACTATATAAACCCTAACACTACATACAACTCGATTTTCATGCAATTATCAAATTCAATCAATCAAAACGATCATACAACAATCAAATTCAACATCAAATAATATCAATAAGGATCCTATGATCTACATACATCCTATTATATTCTCTATTATAAGGTGAGACTCCCCTTACCTTGAATAACCGAAGTGAAACCCTCTCTACTGAGTCACCAACGAAACCACAGCAACAATGGAGCTCTCCTTCTCCTTTTCCTTGTGCGATCAAGCTCTCTCTCCTTCTCTCCCTACTTGCGCCGAATTCCTTCTCTCTTCTCCTTTCTCTCTTTTTTTCGTTTTCTTTCTTTGTTTTCCAAATGGTGCGAATTGCACCAACCCTAGGAGCCTAAGTCATTGGGCTTGGGCTCTTGGGCCAATACTTGCCACCCCGGAATTACCGGTTGCTACTCCTTTCAATTAAAATAAAAGACTACATTATTATTTAATATAATTAAAAATAGTGCAACACTCTAAATAATTTAATCAATTAATTAATTAAAGCATTTAGGGTGTTACAGCTCCCACAGACACCCTCATGGATGTCTCTTAACATATGGTTAAACCGATCGACGAAAACATCTCAAAGAAAGGAGATGAGAATCCTCTTCGATATAATTTCCCTTCTATTATTGAATATTTGGTCGCCCTTAACCTGACCAATTTTGCTTGCTTTTGGTCGCTTGGTTCTTCTCCTTCAACAATATATCGTAGAATGGGGGCGATCCAATTTGTATCTCGATCCACACATAGAACGGCCAGTGATAGACTTGTTTTGGTCGACACACTCGGCCGATTTAGAGTTTCCTGGATCAAACTTCTGTGATTTCCAGGGGTTTTGGTACTTGCTAATTTTGAGAGGATGTCTGCTCGGACATTCTCAGTTCTAGGAACATGCCTTATCTCTGCTCGGTCGAACTGCTGGAGAAGCTCCCTTACTCTGGCCAAATAGCTTTTGAGCACGTCGTCTTTAGCATCGTACAATTCTTTTATTTGAGAGACGACCAGCAAAGAATCTGTATGTAGTTCCACACGATCGACATTGAAATCTCTGGCGAGCTGCAGACCGGCTATGCACGCCTCATACTCGGCCTGGTTGTTCGACGTGTGGAAGGCAAAAGTCAATGATACTGCCACAGCGAGGCCTTCTGAATTTTCTAATATCAGGCTTGCTCCACTACCTTTACTATTGGACAATCCATCTACGTGTAAAGTCCAGTCGTTCTTTGTTTTTCGTCCGAATCGGGGTCATCTCAATGGCTATGAAGTCGCCAACACACAATGCTTTGGCGGCGATCCGATTCAAACTTAATCCCAAATTCGCTGAGTTCTACTGCCCATTTTATCATTCTTCTCGCAGGTCTGGCCGATGGAGGACTTGCCTTATTGGTTGATCAGTTCTCACCACGACCTGGTGGGCTACGAAATAGGGTCTTAATCTTCGAGCTGCCACCAAGAGTGCAAGAGCCAATTTCTCTATTTTCTGATATCTCTGCTCGGGCCCTTGCAGTACCTTGCTGATGAAGTAGACTGGGCTCTGCTTCAGGTCGCTCTCCCTGACTAAAACAACACTCAATACCTCTTTTGTTATTGCTAAGTATAGATACAGAGTTTCCCCCGGCAACGGCTTAGTCATGATCGGCGGGTTAGTCAGGGCTTCTTTCAGTTCATCCAATGCTCGCTGGCATTGGTCGGTCCACTCAAATTCTGAATTCTTCTTTAGAAGTCTGAACAAAGGAAGCGACTTACAGGCCGCTTTGGGTATGAATCTGGATAAGGCAACAACCATGCCATTTAGTTGTTGTATCTCTTTCTTGGTGGTGGGCGGCCTCATGTCGACGTCCGCCCTACACTTGTCAGGATTGGCTTCTATGCCTCTTTCTGTTAGGTGAAAGCCCAAGAACTTGCCGGCCCTCACACCAAAAGTGCACTTTTCTGGATTTAGCCTAAGTGAATTCTTTCTGGCTTCTTCAAAGACCTCTCTTAGGTCGCTCACGTGGTCTGGGTCGGTCATACTCTTAATGATCATATCATCTAGGTACACTTCAGATATCCGACCGAGCTGCTTCCTGAAGATCTTGTTCATCATGCGCTGGTAGGTCGCCCCAGCGTTCTTCAGGCCGAATGGCATTACCTTATATTGAAAGTTGCCACGATCTGTCATGAAGGCAGTCTTGTGTTGATCAGGGGGGTACATCGTAATCTGATTGTAGCCCGAGTAAGCATCCAGAAAAGATAATAACTTGTAGCCCGAGGCACCATCGACCAGCTTGTCAATGTTGGGCACAGGAAAGGCATCCTTCGGGCATGCCTTGTTTAGGTCGGTGTAGTCTACACACATACGCCACTTGCCATTCTTTTTCTTCACTAGCACGACATTGGATAGCCAGGTAGTGTACTTGATCTCTTCGCTGAAGTTGGCCTTTACAAGGTCCTCAACGACATTTGCTGCGGCTTGAGATTTCTCTTCACTTTGTGTCCGCTTCTGCAGGGGCAACCGGCTTAACTCCTTCATCGACTGAAAGTTGATGGCAAACAATCTCTATGGGAATGCCGGGCATATCTGATGCCTTCCATGCAAATAGGTCAGCGTAGTCCCTTAGGCATTCCACAAGGTCTTGTTTGACTTGCTCAGGTAGGTCGCTAGCTTTACTGTCTTTGCTGAGTCGTCGCCCAATTGTACATATGTCAGTTCCCCATGAGGCTCTAGTCTGTTTAACCTGTTCTTTAGCTCTCGGGCTAAGTTGTCATCATTGTCCTCTGGGTCGCTATCTGGATCATAACAACCGTCCAGATCAGCGAGATTAACTTGGTGACCTTCACTGGTGCCTTGAGCGCTTGGACCACGGTCTACCTTGTCACAAATCTCTTGATATAGGTAGTGGCTTCGCTTGGCTGCCTCTAGGTCGGCCGCCAGGGTAACTACCTGGTCATCTTTACTGTAAAACTTCATCTTTAAATGCACCGTTGACGCAATGGCCTCTAGCTTTCCCAAGGTCAGCCTACCAATAATACACTGGTAGCAAGATTTGATGGGGAGTACAAGGAACGTCGTCTGGACCGTCCTGTACAAGGTGCTTTCTGCAGTATCGTCACCAAATGTGACCAAGAGTTCAATCGTCCCCAATGGATAGGTGGTCGCTCCATTGAAGCCCGTTAGTGGAGTAGGATCGGCTTGCGGGATTATTTCACTTCGATCCACTTTTAACTTGTCAATCAACTCTTCAAACATGATGTCGGCCGAGCTTCCTTGGTCGACCAGAATTCTGCGAACCTCTGTGTTGGCCATGATTGCTGACACTACCAACGGAACGTAACTGTTTGGCCTGCCATCGAGCAAGTCTTCATCCCCAAAAAAGATGGGCGGTCTATTCGAGACCGGCCGTTCTGCTGAAGTCGTTCCAACCATTAGAATTTCGTCCCACTTTATTTTTGTGGCTTTGTTGGAGTCCCTGCGATCCAGTGGGTTCCCACAATGAATTACCATAGAAACGTTGCGGCCTTTTGATTGCCGAGTGTCTCGATCTTCAGATCGGTCTTTGTCTTGGGCGGCCGTTACAACGATGCCCTTTCCTCTATCCTGATCAGGTCCTCCTGTCTTCTCTTGGGGTCGCTCGTTTTCTTCAGACCTCACATACTTACTCAGTTTACCTTTTTGAATAAGATCTTCAATGTCATCCTTCAGGGCCATGCAGTCGTTGGTGTCATGCCCTTTGCTCTTATGATAGCGGCAGTATCTCTTGGTCGGTCGGGCCCCCTTTTTGAGTACAAGAGGGTCAGGCCGCTTCACACCCACAAACTCATTGTTTTGGCACTCATTGTAGATTTGTGCAATAGAAGTGTTTAGACGAGTACGCTGCTCGTATTTCTTATCTCTAAAGTCCGGCCGGTTGTCTCGGCGGCCTTCATGCCCTTTGGCCGGTCTATTTTGTTCTTCTTTGGGACGCGCACAGACGCCCTTTCTTGCAGCCAAAGTTTCTTCATACGCCATATGATCGTTGGCCCTTCTTAGGAAGAAACTGAGGTCCTGATAGTGATTCAACGTGAATTCTTCTGCGAACCTATGGTCCGGTCGAATACCACGTTTGAGATACTTCAGCTTGTCCTTATCATTTAAGTCACGAATAGTCTCGGCCTCAGTGTTGAATCAGTCGATGTACTGCCTCAGTGTCTCATTTTCTTCTTGAACGACTGTGTCCAAGTGCTCCTCGCACTGCGTCGCAGCAGCGGTTGGGCGTGTGTAGTGGGCCAAGAAGATTCTGATTAGGCCCTTCCACGAGGAGATGGTGTTGGGACGAAGTGATTCCCACCATTCTAATGCTCGGCCGTCCAACGACTGAGGGAAAAGTCTGCATTTCATCGTCGACCCCAACTCTCTATAGCTGCAATAATTATTGTAATAACGGATATGTTTATCCGGATCTCCACGGCCATCAAATTTGTTGAGATTGGGCGGCATTCTCAAGTCTCTTGGAATTCTGTAGCGCCTGATTTCTCTGGTGAACGGCCCATGGCCATTTGGGATATCATTCGATCCAAAGGGCTGCATGGTGAGACATGCCTCGTTGCCGGTCATTCCATAAAATCCTCTAGGTTGGCCGAAAGATGGAAACTGAGTGGGGTGCCTTCTTGGTCGCTCGCTGTGACCCCTTCTTGGTCGCTGCGAGACGTCCCTAATACCTCCATTTCGATAGTCTTCAAGCTCTTCACGAGAATCCCAGGATCTACTTCTCGACAGACGTGAACCGGACGACTCGTTAGAGGAGTATCTGGTTGGCGAGCGACCAAGTTTAGGACGGTAGCTGGAATCTTTGTATTCCTCATAAGAGGTGGAACGGCGTCTACGCATGTTCCTGCTCGGGGGCGATCTGTGTGCCCTGAATCGTCGTGCCGGGGACCGGTGGGTAGTACTTTCCCGGCGAGAAAGGCTCCTTCGAGGAGGCGAACGGTGTCTACGTGCCGGTCGGCGTAGAGCAGAAGGTTCTCCGTCTTCCGCACGCTGGCGGCCCGGAATTGACCCTCTTTCATAACGGGAGATTAGCTCGTCTCTATCTGCGATGAGCTGGTTCTTGTTTTGTAACATTTGCAGAACGGCCTGAGTGATGTGTTCCGGCAATGGTTCTTCAATCCCTGCCTCTATCAGCTCGGCCGGTAGATGGCAAGGAGCGGGCGGCTGCACCTGCTCCAAGATCGGTCCACGACCGCCATGTACTGATGGTTCTTGTCGCAGATTTCCTTGAGATTCGTGGACGATATCCGCTACGCCCTCCGGGGTCTGCTGATGAGGATGATGCTGCCCGGAGGGGTTGAGTCGAGATGAGGCCCGCGTCTGTGGCCGTGAAGTAGGATAGCGCTCGGGCTCCCACTGTGGTCGCCAATTGATCGTACCTTAGACCAATGAAGTGTTGAAGTTGCTTGCTGTATTGGTCGGTCGTTGAGTATGGGAAAGGACCGTCTTGGCTGCACGCTGAACACCTCGGGTGGTACCTGCAAGACACTCCGACGCTCAAGTGAGTGGTCGCTCGGGCAGGTAACACAAGGTAAAGAGAACGTACCTGAAGCCATATGCGAATGGCGTATATATACTGTAGTGTCCGACCGTTTTGCGAGAATTTCGGCCGGTTGCGCGAAGTGCGCTCCAAGCAACGAGCTTGGGCTGGTTGTGTTGATATGGGCCGACGGCCCAAATGTTATTTGAACCTCTTGGTTTTGTTAATACACCCCAGAACAGAACCCATGTCAGAACATCTCAAAACAGTGAATTCAACAACACAAACAACCATCATAATTCAGCCACCATTAATAATAATTCTACGCCGAGTTTTATAAATACAGCATTTTCAGAAAGTTCGCAAAAAGTATGCATAGCTTTACCGGTTTCCATGAGTCTCAACCTAAGACATTGATTCTGACATCGTTTCCACTCCTGAGTTGTATAACAATCTGCTTTCATTCTAAGCACAAAACACTACTAAAGTTCATTGAGGACACGAAAATTATAACAAGATTTAATTAATTCCCTGCCTCCAAAGAACACACGCAGAAAACACATAAGCATAACCAATCATGCAAACAAATTAAACACACAAGTCCGAAAAGATTAAACATGTAGGCATCATCTTCGATCTCTTTATTCCAAGGGATTGGCTAACATTCGATTTTACAACTTCTCTAGAAAATAACATGGAACATATAATTCTACCAAATTGAACTGATTTCATATCACAAAAGAAACACAACCAACACATGCATTATAAAACAATTGCTTTGATACAAGACTTGATATTAGTTTAAACAAATGAAATTAAATACCCTTGTCAACATTTAGCAAAGAAAACTAATCAAGTAATAGAAGTGCACAAAAGGTCTCGTTGCACAGTTTCATCATTAGATTTAGAAGCCACGTAAAACAAATCAAGAAGTGACAAATAATAATAATAATAATAGCAACAACAAAGGCCAAAGTTAAGTCATAAAAACGAACAAAAATTACACAATTGTAGTTCACAGTCAGAAGGTACTTAAAATTGTATACATTTGTTCCTAAAACCTTGACAGTCATTATCAGACTCACCTTCACATACCATAAAGATTCTAACTCATCTAACCATGCAATTAATGTAAAACCTCATCATTTTCAAACAACATCAAACCACAACCTAATCGGTCCAAAAGCCGAAGTCAAGTCACATTTTGAAATAAAAATCCTAAAACAACTTGGGAACAAAATTCAACACTATAATTTGACATCACATTCATTCCCAATAGCACAAAATTTCCAAGTACCGTTTTTTGAAAACCATAGAACTCACAGTTTTGTCAAAAAGGAGACTATATGCGAACCCCAACCTTACTATCACTCGAGCATGCAACCACATAACAACTACTTATTAACTCAAAATTTAATTTCCGACATAAACTCAGAAGGTAAGGAAAGTTAATCATTTAATTTTGACAAATCACATCATGCTCACGAAACAAGCCAAATTGAAACACTGAAAATGTCGAAACTTCAAGTTATGCAACCTTAATTGAGATAATGAAAATATAGCATTACACACCATTTCATTTTAGCATACTAACTTCGAAACAATTAAGCACAAGTCAAACTTAAACTCGTATACATCACAGGTACAATCAACCCTTAGCAAAGACGTCAATCAAGTGTAAAGAACTATTCCACAAGCTATCCTTCATATATTGTCAAGTATATAACTCACCAAGGTTAGGTTATGCAAACGTACTTTCCAGATTCCAACAAAACTAATCAAGCAATCAATCAAATTAAAATTGGTACATATATCCAAAATTAATAATAACCATGAGTTATTGTCGCCTCTTTCATTGAGGATGAGTTATTGGGGTGATCAGTCCCTCCTACTCACGCAACCAATTAGTTAAGGTCACAAAAACTACTTCCTTTCAAATTTACACATACCGCACCAAAATACTTTTTAACGCAGTCTAGAGTGCGAAGGCGTCGTCACGACTCCCACTCTTCTCGACGTCGTTAAAAATTCTTGTAATCACACATATCCCAATAATTCAATATAACTTTCAATCGCTATCCATCAAATAAATTACAAGGCATGTTAATGAAAGAACAAAACCAACAAAGGTAACAGCAATAAACAGCAATATAAATATAATTTAGAACGAGTACCAAGACTCGAGGGTCAACAAACTCGACAACTTGGCCGGACAGACCGAACTGCTCTGATACCACTAATGTAACACCCCCTTCTAATAGACTGCTATTAAATTAATAAAATCAGAGTTTTCAAAAAAACTTTTCACACAATTGAAAGCGAGTGTCACATTTACTTCAAAACGAGCTAACATCAAATACATGCTCACATAGATAATGTCATTGATACATAGCACATAAAGTTGGGACGAGCCCTCAAATACACCTGTCTCAGTACATCACAGCCATAATGAATATCTCGCAGCGGAATATCTCTAAATAATAATATTGACTCTTTTACATCACAAAGTAAAGAGTGAAACAACATCAAGTCAATAAAACATAAACTACTACGCCCCCCGGTGCTACGTATCAGAGCATGACTCTACAAACCAAAAAGAAGGTAGAAGAACCTCCAATCGCTATCACCTGCACGTTGCCGACATGAGAAGCAACATAAAAGCAGTAGGGTGAGTCTCTTTACATAAATAATAGCAAATAGGATAAGCATTATACTAGGGAAGGCAACTAGAAGCACCAATTCACAAACATATCAATATATATCATTGAATCCACAAACTCCAAGAAATATCACCGAATGCATGATTGATGCATGAAATGCAACCCAACTCCAAGGGCATATGCATGTGGATCCATCACCAAAATAAGCCTTGAAGGCACATCAGCAATAAGACCGAAGTCTTCTGCTCACCAATAAGACCGAAGTCTTCTGCTCACCAATAAATGCTCATGGTTTATGCGACTCCATGAACAATGCACCATATTCACCACATTGAGCAATAAGCATCATTACCAAAAATTAATAGACACAATTGCTATTAATTAATTCACCATCACCCACATAGAGGTCATAGACCCACCACCACAATAAGCCTTGAGGGCACTCACCGAATAGGCCGAAGCCTCTGCACACCAAATAGGCCGAAGCCTCTGCTCACCAAATAATTAATTTCACCATTAGCACATCACCAATTCACACACCTCAAATTATAGCTCTAAGGCTAGCAATTAATTCACCAGTTACACCGACACCAATTAAATAGACTATTTAAGTCACCGACACGGAACAGTCAAAAATAAGCAAAACTGCACTTAGACACTTTGGGCAACATTGGGCAACACCCGCACAAATGTTGGATTCCTACAGCAGTACACCTACTTTGGCCGATTATTTAAAATAGCAAACGACATCGAAAAATTACAAAAGACCACTCGTCGGAAAGCCACAGATGTGTAGTTTCTGAATATATCTTTAAAGTTTCAAAACAATGAGCCAATTAGTACAGTATTTTAGAAACAGCCCGAACAGTTCCCAGACTGGACAGATTCTGTCCTCCAACTTCATTTCACTCTAAACTGACTTAAACTTGATTAAATGGGACAAAACCTTAGTTCGAACAAAAGCAATTTGAGTATAGTTTCTAATGGAAAAAGAATCGTTCAAAACGGAGTTCATTTGAAGACATAAAACCTGCAAAAACCGAACCTACTCACAGTTTGATTCTAGAAATTTGACCCGACTTTAGAGACTCATAACTGGAGCTACACAACTCCAAATTGAACGAAACCAGTGCCAAAACGACCGGCTTTAAGTCTATTTTCGAAAACACTCAGCCACATAATTTTTGAATCAACCAAACTGTACCAGTTTCAAAAAGACCGAAACAGTGTCTAGAAACGCACAAAACCATAAGCAAGTAAAACTCATCATGATCAATCACCCAAACCAATTATAATCACGGCACAATGCCTCACACTCCAATTTCAACACCAATTCATTTAGGCAAGTTATCAAACACCTTGCAATCATCATATTTTCATACTCAATTTCATTGAGACAATACATCAAACACCTTGCATACATAGTTTATATTATGTCCATTTCAACAAGAAGCAACATAACATCAACTATGAAAACAACACAACAATCACTCAATCACATATCCTAGAACCTAACCCACATAAAACACTCACCATACAAACTATTAAGAATGAAAGAAAGCCCCCTAACCTTAGGAAATTGAAGAAACCAAGCACCTCTCCTCCAAAACTCTAAGAACCACCAAATACTCACTCCAACAAACTTTGAGCTTCAAACTCCTTCTATGGCAAAATGAGATTCAGAAGGAATGAGGAAATGAAATTTATATCAATAGAAAGAGAAGGAAAAATGGAAGAGAATGGTACCAAAATCCCTCACCTAGGGCCAAAATGGAGAAGACTTCCTCTCTTCTCCTCCCTTCTTTCTTTCCCTCTCAACTCACGGTTTCTCTCTCTCTCTATGGGTGCCGTCGGGTTGCTCTTTCTTTTCTCCCCCTCTCCTTTTATTTTCTTTCATAAAATGAATGAGACACTAAAAACCCTAAGTTATTTCATGAGTATGGGCTTAACTAATGGATCATGGGCCTTTTATTTACATCTCCTCAGTTACTTAAACACCTCCTGAGTAAAATAAAACTCTAAATTATTTATTTGACTTAATAAAATGTTGTAACCCTTAAATAACTTAGTTAAATGAATAGCTAAATTATTTTGGGGCGTTACACCTAGGGTTTCGTGCGGGCATTTGAGCTCGCCATGGAGCACATAAGGCGATCTTCCTCCATCAAAGTATTTTTCACTTCTTTCGACGTATTTCGCAGGCTGGAGCCAGGTTCAGACGGGTTGAGGAAGAACCACGCTGGCATCCGTTTTACTAAAGATTGATCTTATTTTCTGCCTGCCAATGACTCTAATAAAGGATTTAAAACTATTTTCTTTTTTGTCCGAGCTACGAGCTTGAAGGCCAAGAGATCTATTGCAGACTTTGAGAACAAAAATCTGGTGAGGAAACATTTCCTTTTTTCCTGTACCCAAGAGAATTTTAACCAGGACGAGAAAGTTTATGCTGTGAGGCCGGGGTCTCTGAGGGGTGAAGACGCCGTCTCTTATAATTTACTCAAGAAGTGGGCCGATCAATTCACTGTTGTTGGTCGGAAGATCGAGTGTACCTCGGTGATTAGCGTCGTGGCCGAGTCTCCTGTTAAGCTGAAAGCTTATTTTGGTAGTTCTTTCATTTTTGTTTTAACTTGTGTTTTATTCAAATACTCTTGTTGCTGACTGACATTCTTGTGTTTTATTCAGATTCAATGGCCAATTTTTGGGCGTGATTTCTGTGTCTTGTCTGAACGTTTGTCTTGATGGTATACAGCTTTCGCATTTATGCCTGTCCTGCTAATCTCCTCAATTTTGTGGATACCTAGATTAGAAATTTTGTGTGGTTTGGGGATGTTTATACCAGGAAAATTGTTATTGTGGCCTGGAGTAAGGTGTGAAAGCCCTTTCAGGAAGGCAGTTTGGGTCTTCTGTCTATCAAAGATATTAATAATGCCGGTACACTTAATCTTGGATGGACCTTGTTTTCTACTAATCTGATATGGGCGCTTGTTTTGAAAGGTAGAGTCTTTAAGAATAATAAGCCACTGAATTATCATGTTTCTTCCTCTATCTGGCTTGGGATTCACCCTCATCTCTCTGATATTATTGAGTATTCAACTTGGAAACATGGGAATGGTCTTACCATAAGTTTTTGGACCGATAATTGGATTTCTAGGCCTATCGTGGATGTTATAGGTATTCCCCTAACTTTCGTAAAGAATTTTAAAGGGTCTATTAGGGATTTCATAGTCAATGGTAAATGGTCCATCCTTGCAGACCTTATCTCTCACTTTCCCCAACATAGTCGGAAGTTGAAGAGATAGTTATTTCCTTGGTTTGGACGGAGAATCAGTTGATGTGGAATCATTCTATTTCTGGCGACTTGACGTTTAAGGAGTCCTTTTGTTTCCGCAACTCTCCAGTTCAAGTGGTTTCTAGGTCCAAGACAATCTGGAAGCCTTTTATACCGCCTTCTAAATCCTTTATTCTTTGGATTATTCTTCACAATAAAATGCCAACCGACGATCAACTTTGGCGTAGAGGATGCACTGTTGTCTCTATTTGTAGCCTTTGTGGTTATGATTCTGAGACTTCTCAACATCTCTTCCTCGATTGCCCTTTCGCCCAACATATTTGGAGCTGGATTGGAGGTATCTTGAGTATCCATATTGATACTGCTTATTTTCAGAACATGTTAGCCTTGACTTCTCGTGGCTGGAGCCCTCAACTACAAGATGTTGCCTCTGCTGCTATTGTCATTTTTTTATGAGTCATTTGGTATTGCAGAAACCAAGTTAGATTTCATAATCATGTTATCCCCTTACACTCGGCTATCAATTTAATTTTTTCTCATGTTGCTTTAGCTGGGAATGCTTCTAAATCCTCATTGGTAATTATAGAAGCTTTTCTAACATCATAGAGATTAAATGGATCCCCTCTGCACCCTATATGATTAAGTGTCACACTGACGGCGCTGCTAAGGGTTGTCCGGGCCCTGCTGCTTGTGATGGTATTTTTAGAGATCGTAGCGCTACTTTTCTTGGTTGCTTCTCTGCCTCCATTGGCACCAGTTTTGCCCTCCATGCTTAAATTGTTGGGGCTATGATGGCCATCGAGTTTGCTTTTGATAAAGGCTGGAGGTACCTGTGGTTGGAGTGCGATTCTCAATTAGTGGTTTCCGTCTTCAAGAATTGCAAAATTGTCCCTTGGAAACTTAGAAATAGATGGAATAATTGCTTATATTTGATGAGTCAGATGACCTTTGTCTGTACTCGTATTTATAGAGAAGGTAACACATGTGCTGATAAGCTTGATGGGCATGGTATTAATACAACTGGTTTTGTTTGGTGGGACCTTCCTCTTAGCTTCATTGCTAAAGATTTCTTCAGAAACAAGTTAGGTATGCCTAGTTATAGGTTCTACTGATTATCGGTTTGATGGTTTCAGCCTTCTTCTGGCCATTTGCTTCTAGTGTGCTGCAAATGATTGTTAGTGACTCTGGTGCCAACCTGGATGGGATGAGTTTCATTATAGTGATGCTTTTGCATGCCAATTTCATTTGTTTTTGGATTAGAATCCTTGTAATAAGATTGTTTCTTTTTCTTTTTGGTTGTAATGTCGCTTTGCTCATGGGTATTGGCCTAGTCTCCCCCATTGTCTTTTGTATTTTTTCCACTTTTTATTAATAAATTGTAGGGTAGTACAATTTCCTTCTTGATGATTTTTTCCTGAGTAAGGTTTTCCATCAGAAGGTTTAACGAGGCTCCATGAAACCTTCTTTTGTTTTAAAAAAATCGTTCCTTTTAATAAGGAAATATTAATGCTGCCGGTTTTTAGAAGATTGTATACACAATGTTCAGCTAATGGGAGTAGGGGAGTTAGAGGAACTATCTGCGAAAGTGTCATGTGGGGGGACTTGAATGTGTAGAAAGTATATGCAATATGATAGAGAGTTATATTAGAATATAATGAAAACTCTTTTATTTTGCATTAGCTAGTTTTATCTTTTATGCTTTCTTCTTCTTTGTTAGGTTAATTTTCCCTAGTTTTGTTTGGTAGCCTCTCAATGAAAGCACCAATTGTTAGGAAACTCAAGCTACCACAACAAAATTAACAAGCTAACTAAAGGAAGAAGAATAGAGAAATTAAACTACTAAAATAAAAGACTTTTCATTCATTTGGTGACCTAGAATGTCTCCATGAGACTACATTTATAGGACTAATAAGCATAAAAGGCCTAACATTATAAAGCCCAAATAAAACAACCATAAAATAAAGGCCCAACTAATTAATATTAAACACCTAATATATTCTGAGATAACTCTCTATCACAAGTTGTCTTATTGACATGAGTTATGTGAACACTAAAGATATAGTGATGGAAATCAACACAAGAGTTATTTGTTCATCAATTTCTTCATTCAATGCCAATGAGCCTTCTTTCTCTGCACACGAAATACATAAAATAAGTCATCAGTGATTGAAGAACTTATCATTTTGCATCTTCAATATAGGAAATAAAACAGTGGCTTAATTAATTAAAAAATATTTTACATTTTTCTTGACGAACGAAAATAGTTTACATTTATATCTAAAAAATGTTGCACAAACCTTCTCATGTAGAAACATTAATAAAAGAATAGATAGTTGAATGTGTATTTAATAGTATCACAAACTTTTGTTGAAAAGTTTACAAAGCAAAAAATGAATAAGGCAATTTTCGTTTTGTTTATTACCTTTGATATTAGTATGGAATGGGAAGCCATCGAGAGACTCTTTGAGGCTGTAAAAGCAAAAATAAAAAGTAATTTTAAATCATAAATGTATACATATATTCTCATTACCTCTACCACCTATTCATTAAGGCCCATGCTTAGTCCAACCCCCCCTCCTACTCACTAGAACTCCCATACCACCCTTTATTCCCAAAATACCCCTGGACGGTGGAGAGGGTTCAGCGCACGGCTGATCGATTTGGATCAGCACACGCTTGGTCGAACCTAGCCAAAACATAAATTTGGGGTGTTTGAGTAAATTTTGACTGGTTCGGCGCAGCGAAATTCGATCAAGTTCGATCAACTGTCCGCCGAACCGTGCATAATGTTTAAAAAAAAATAAAAACTAAAGGGATATTTTGGTCTTTTAACACCAAAAAGGGAATTCTAGTGAGTAGAGGGAGTGTTGTACGAAGCATGGGCCTTCATTAATTCTAGAATAAACTCTATAAATTTCATTATTTCCCAAATAAAACTCAGCTAGTCTTTATGCAATCCAAGTTGCTTTGGGAAGCTGGTAATAATTCATCAATTCAACATAACTTGGAAGAACGTGATGAATATGCTAAATTTCACATCTTAATTTATTCATATCTTGTTATACATGTCATAAAATCAAGTCATTATTATTATTAGGAATACATGTTTTTTTTCCAAAAAATTTGGAAATTTTGTTTTTAATCTTTATAAATTTTTTCACTAAACTATAGTTCTCACATTTTCCTCTACCAATCTTTTTTTGGGGACTAGCACTTTTAAGCGTTATTAAAAGAAATGAGGAACTAAAACATTCACATAGGAACATGCGGGGACTAAAAGTAAATGAAAATTTTTACAGGGACTAAAAAAAATTCACAAGTTTCTTAGAGACAAAAATATATTTAATCCTTAAAAATAAAATTAATTACCAATGATTATTAAATCAACCACTTAAATCCTTGCTTGTAATCAAGTTAATTAGTAAGGTGATGTCTTCAAAGAAACAATGAAATGTATCTGTTAACAAAGAAACAAAATCTATGATAAAGAAATTAAATAAAGCGATTATTACCTCCTTATTCAAGGTGCAAGAAAAATTGATGGGGCATTCAAGTAAAGGGAGTCCATAGTTATGAAGATAATCATCCAACAATCTACTATATGGAATAATAGAAGGATCTGAGTTGTCATCTGCAATGTGGTAGTAATAGAGCAGATTTCCGCGTTTAAAAATACCATTTCATGATAGGGATGATATGACAATAGCTCCCCATAGAAGTTCGAGATCCCTCAAATTCGATCATTGATATTGCAAATCTTCACCCATTTGTAGGAGAGAACACCCCTTCAACACTTTGAAGAAGTTCAAAAACAAAGAAGTATGAAGCCAATGACATGGAAAACAAAAGTTTGCCACGTCTTACATTTATGTCCCAGTGACATCTTTGTAAAAGAGAGAAGGGTGGGAGTGGTAATGCCATCGCTTGTTCATTAATAGTCTCTTGCCTATCAACCATGAACTTAATCACATGTCCCGATCGAGAGAGCCTATAAATTGCTCCTTTGTGTATACAGACTTTTGACCAATGAGCCTCAATAACCTCTTGAGGCAAATTATAGGCCAAAGTCTCCCATTGACCACTCCTAGACGAAAAACACCCACATAGCAACAACTTAGGAAACGCATGATATTAAAATACCAAGAGTTGGAAGGGTCATAAGCCAAGGCAGCGTAGGAATACCCTTCCGCGGTTGTTCTTGTTGGCTTCAAAACAGCTATACACTGTTTTGTAATTGGATTAATGATATAGTAATAGTAAGCACCACGTCTAAGGCTCTCAACCTCACCATTCTTATGACAAAAGAAAGTAACCCGTTGCATTGTCAATCAATTGTTGGGGTAAGACCCAACAACGCATGACATTTGAGCACCACAAGAAGAGTTTTTCTAAATCCAAATATGGATGAGGGGAAAGACGAGTTGTCAATATATAAGGTTGTGGCATCTTGGGAACAGTTGTCCCAAGAATTAAATCACGCCATGTGTGTGAGACGCACATGGCTCTTGACAGATCCTTCCCATATAGTTTCTTAAATATTTTTGTATGGAGCTCCTTAGGAAGATTATCGAATGGCGACATCACATCCCCACTTTCCATTGAAAATGTTGTGATGATTTTCAGAGGAGGAGAGAGAGAGTATTGATACTTGACAGGGATGAGAAGGAGTATATTTGTTTTGTGGATATCTTAGTCACTAAGAGGGCTTGTATTTATAGAAGCATGACATAAGACACCTGTCATACATGCCTTATTAAGTTGAGAAAAGTTCTCACACTCTCTCTCACTTCATTAAAATAGCTTTTATGAGTATATCTCATCCATAAATTAGAAATGATAACTTTTCCTCATTTTAAATTTATGACATCTAAAAAGTTTATATAATAATGAGGATTTTCAATTTAATTTAATTGAAATGTTTAATGTAATTTAATTCTCATTAATGCTAACTTTAATGATAAAAAGAATAGACAAGTTTGTTGACTTTATTTGAAAGCATTAATATACTTTTCATTAGAACCAAATACTCCATCTGTTCCACAATACATATCGTTTTAAGGTAATTTACACATACCAAGAAGATTAATAAATTTTATTGGTTTTGATTGAAGTATTTATTTTTTCCTAGAATACCCTTAACTATTTATTATTTCATTTTACATATTTCTCTCTGCATTAAATAGTTAATGCTGCATTAAAATTTGAAAATGACAAGTAAAATGAAACAAAATAATTCTTTAAAAACAACATGAATTGTGAAACAGATCGAGTATAAGATATCAAAAATCAATATTATAATACAATTTTTGTTTCATGTTTCCTGTGAAGCTAAAAAACTCACTAGTTTGTCCAAGGCTGATTTGTCACAACGGGTGAAATGCAGTTTATGGACATCCGATTACAAGGTTCGATCCCCAAGTGTCAAGTATTCTCATTTGTGTGTTAGGTGTTTGCAATTGCCAATCCGACCAACAGACCGAAAAAAAAACAACTTACAAGTACAAAAAAGGAATACAATGCCGTTTAAATATGACTTTCCGGATAACTTAAAGAGCAATGTGCTTTTTACGAGTATAATAAGTTAGACTTTTCACGTTGGTTTGTTTAACAACCGGTGTAAAGGTATCGTTTTAAACGCTTAAAAATTTCACAATAATTGGTTTGTCAGTTGGTTATTTATGAAAAAATGGTATTAAAATTAACTCTTTAAATTATACGTTTTTTCGGTTTCCCAAATAAACAACAGTTATGGAACCAATTAAGCTTTCACACAATTATAAAAATACGAAAATTGAATGTAATAAAAAAGTAGAACCTGGTGTGTGGAATATGCCACATACACTTGAGTGCAAGTATACACTGTCCAAAAACAAGTAGTAAAAAGATCGAACCCACAGAGATTGAAAAACTCACTTTTAAAATAAATATAAAGTAATAAAGTGTAAAATAACAAAGTAAAAAAATAATTTTGGATTTTGGTTGATGATCACAACTAAGTTAGAAAACAAAGAAAGAATGTTGATAGTGTAAAAGAGAAAAGCTAGTTGGAATGTCTTTATCAAGTAATTTACTTAAAAGAGTATGATGCAGTATGTGATGCAACCAGACTTGAATCTTTGTTGCATTAGCTATGTGCCTTTCGGTCACTTTCTTGAGTATCATTACCAAATCTTATGATCCTTGTTCTATGCATAAAGAAAGGGGTGTTAGTGCCAATCTTGCCTCCTAACAAGTATCACTTTGCTTAAGTGAATTCACTCTTGTATTTTAAGTACCCACAATTATCCTATGGACTATACTATCCTATGTCTAGGACTTAGCATGGTTTTCACAAAGTTTTCTTTATGTAAAACACTCACCCATATTAGTTCTTGAGTTCTTAATTGTAAGCCATGTCTGGTCATTTACAATTCATACTTATTCTAAGTGATCAAGTTTAAAATAAGTAATAAAAATATTATCAAGCAAGAACTAAAGTACAAACATACATACTTGCAACATACTTACTTAAAAGCTCATTAAATGATTAGAACATTCCAACTAAGAAAGGTTTAGCTAACAAGAGACATTGCAAGATATATATAAACTGAATAGGCCATGTTTATATATATAGAAATCACAAAAGAGAAACAACAAGAGTAAAGTTACAAATGTTGAAAATCTTTATATGAAGTCTTCTAGCAATGCACTAGCATTACTCCTTAGCACTATACAAACACTATGAAAATGAGTAAAGGAGGATTTGTCAATTCCTTCCTCTTCCTCTAAAAATATAAAAACTAACTATGTATATTGAAATTTTGATCTAACTTATGGATTGTGATATATTTCCAAATGAAGATGTGAGGTCCTTTTATAGCCTTCAAGTGAGGTGCTTCCTTTCTTCATGTTGAAGTCATCTTGAGTGGATCACATTGTAGTTGCTTTCCGAGAGGTTTATCCATGTTGAAATCTTTGACTTAATCATATAGGGCGGTTCCATGGTGTTAGAACATGTGTCCCTATGTTGATGACTCTTCAAAGCTAAGCCTATAGCTATGTGTGAATGGTAGGCGCCTACTATACATTGTTGGATGGCATCGAGGCAAGCGGCGGAGGTCATCACATTGCATGTGGATGCATATGAAACAGTCGCTTATTCACCAAGTTGCGCGAATTGATGCGAGGATCGGTCACGGGGAGCATTGATGCGCATGACGACATTGAGACTGCATGCTTGAATAAAAACATCAAACATACCACAATATATCCAAAATGGCCTATAACTAACTATAACCATTCAAATCACTCAAGATATCATATATCACACTAAATACTATATAAACTCTTTATTATTACTTGAAAGAGAGCAAATACTAAGTTTAAACATATGAAATACTCTATATAAAATAGAGTTATCACACCCCCAAACTTAAACCATTGCTTGTCATAAGTAATGACAAAGACAAACTATAAAAACTAAAATTCTAGAAGATAGATCAGCTTGATTTTTGGATTTTCATGAGGAGTTCCCTATGAACTTCATTTATCAACAATTTTTCTTGTGCCTTTATTTCTTCAAAACTACCAAATTTATTCAAACTCTCTTGTGTGTGTGTGAACCCACTGAGTTGAGATTGGTTCCAAGACTAAGTGAAAAATTTCCTCCTAGCCTTTGAAAGGATTGGTTCATCTTTGGTCACACCAAAATATTTTTCAAAAGAGAGTTTAGACTCACAAAATTTTCTCAAGTGTTGGGGAGTTTTTTTAAAATCAAAGGGCTTGATTGAATCTTTCAAAGCTTTTGAGCCAATGCAATTTTTCTATTTTTTGTGTGGATCTTTTTGAGCAGATGCAAATACTTCTTTGAAGTGTTTTTGTGCATTGATTTTTTTTCTGCATTTTGCTTTTTCTTCAGTGCAGTTTACATTGATGCAGCTGCACTGATAATGCTTTTTCTTTTTCTAGCTCATATTACCTTCCTCACTGACCTCCAGATGCAAATGCACTTTGCACAGTCTTTGACCTCCGAGATGCATATATTTTTTTCTTTGCACTTTGGCACAGTTGATTTATTGAACTATCCTCCGGATACATTTATTCCTGCATGGCATGTGTCTTTGACCTCCGATGCATTCATGTACTTAGAGCACGGTATAGTTTCAAAAGATTCGAGGATATGGCTTGTCCACATTTTTGTTTTCTTTTTCTACATTGTTTACTCTTCACTTTTGAAATTCAGCCTTTGTTTTTCATAAAACACCCCCAAACTTAATTCTTTAAGCTCTTCTTTCTTTTTAGTAAAGCTTTGTTTTGACCTAAGCTTACCAAAAATTCCCCTTGCATCAGATTGATCTTTTAAATAGCAAGGTTCTTTTCACAAACTCAGTTTTGAAGTTTTGAAGTGAAAATAATTTTGGTTTTTCTGAGAAATAAGGCTTCTTTTTCATCATTGAAATTCCATCCATAGGGTTTTCACCATATTTTTGAAAAACTGATCTTTTCTACTAAAATATTTAGATACTACTTTGTTAAGTATATCTAATATTTAAACAAACTAAAAACTATTTAAAACATATATATTTACTATCTAAAGCATATTAATTAAACACACAACATATTAGATAAAAAACATAAAAAACATAACATAACATAACATGCAAATCCCCCCCCAAACTTAAGGGGTTGCAGTGCCCTCACTGCAAATTTGTTCAAAAAATAAACAAACCATTTGTTCAAAATAGGGGAGAGGGATTAGTACAACCAGGGAAATAGTCATAAAGAAACAAAACAAGCATATAGCAGTTTGTAGGTGAAAGCTTGTAAATTGATACTCATGGTTTGGCTCCACTCCTGATTCTGGTGCTATGTCTGCTTGGAGGAGTGTGTTTCACCTTCTGATTCTTCTCCTTGGGCTTGCTAGGTGTTGCTTCTGTAGGTGCAGATGCACCTCCTACTTCTGGTGTAGTTGCAGGAATTGGTTCTTGAACTGATGCAGGTGCATCAGTCTTGACTGCATCAGATTTCTTCCTCTTAGGTGTTAATTTTGCTGCCTTCCCCGCGCGTTGCTTGAAGAATTTCTGAGTGTTGTGCAATGCTTCCCTCTTCTGTTTAGCCATTTCTTCCAGAACCATTTTAATTGTTGCCTCATCATGCACAGTTGTTGCCTGTTGTGATGCATCAGCAAGTGATGCAGGAGCATCACTCTGCATCTCAACAGTTTGAGTTACTGTCTCTTTTGCAGATGATTCTTCAATTTTACCTCCTTTGTCGAGTCCTTCTTCTTCTCTTTCCTGCACAAACTCTTTCTCAAGAGCAGAAACAACATTTGAAATAATATTGCTTGGGTCAGAAGGTACTGCATGTTCTGTTGGCATAACAGGGGTTGGTTGTTCTGTGTGAGTTGTTTCTTGTGGTTCATTTCTTGGAGAGGGTGGTGGAGGGGTTGTTTGTGGTGGTGATTGTGATAAGACTGGTGGATCATTGAGGGAGGGTAATGGTGATTTTGGAATGGAGGAGGATTCTTGGTTAGGTGAGATGATGGGTGTTTTGGTTACTGGTGAAGTGATAGGGGTTTGTTGTTGGGTTGATGCAGAGGGTTTGGCATATTTCTGCCTAGCAATTTCTTCTAGGATCACACCTCTAGCTTGTTCCTCTTCTTCTTCATCAATTTCCTCATCACTTTCTTCCTCCTCTTCTTCTTCTAAATCCTTATCCATTTCTTTCAATTCCTCATCCTCAGCTTCAGATTCAGAATCATATAATTCTTCCACAACAGGTTCTACCACAACCTTCTTCTGCACTTTAAATTGCTTCCTAGTCACTTTCTTCTTAGTGCTAGGTTCCTCTACCTTCTCCTTACCTTTTCCTCCTTCTTCAGTCTCCTTCTCCTCTTCTTCTTCTCCTTCACTTCTCAATACCCAAGTAGGAAATTGGGGGCATTCACTTGGCCCACAAGATCAAAGATCTTGTCAAAGACCAATTGAAGCCAATCATGTTGATCATTTTGAAATTTCCAAAGCGCCTCTCGCTTCGCATGTAATGCTCTTGCATTGCAGTGCGAGAGCCTCTTACATTTCTCAATTTTTCCTTCACTTCAAAGACTCAAATTACTGGGGAAATTTCCTTTGTTCATTAGCGACTATAGGGACTCCTTCTTTCATGCATAGCTCAGTTATAAGACAAGGAAAAACAAAATCCCTTTGATTTTGTTGAGCATGCAAGAATTTCCCTAGCTATCAATCACTTATGTCTACATGTCCTCGAGAGAGAATTGTATCTAGCAAGATCAATCTTTCTTTGGTCATAGCATATGTATGTGATGTAGCGAGAATTGAATTGGCTATGAACAAATGCCAATTACCTAATGCATTTACCAAATAGTTACTTCTAAGCTTAATCTCATTAGGTGTGAATTTTTCCCAAACAGACCTCAGTATAGCAATCCTATTCCTTATTTCTTCCATTTCTTTCTTAAAGGCATTTGCCACTCTATTTTCAAATTCATTCCCATTATATTTCAGCATATAATGTTCATTCAATTTCTTTGCATGGAAGTGTACAAGTTTACCTCTCACCATGGAAGTGTAGGAATGTTCTGCTCCTTCTTGTGGTGTGATGCCAAAGATAGAATTCTCTCACTATGTCTTCAATATAGCCTCCTCTTGGTAGCACGAAGTGGTCCCAATTGAGATTGGCCACTTTGTTGACATGAATGATGGGCTTGCCTTCTTCAAATCATACCCTCTCTCGGGCAATAGATGCATGTTCCATAGATGAACATTGTCATCAGTTCTGATTGATGATTCTTTGGCTTTCCCTTTCCTTGATGATGATGATCCTGCATGCATGGCTTTCTTCTCTTTTTGGGGAGTTTTGGCCTGCCTGCCTGATGATTTCTGTGCTGATTGTTTCTTCACCATTGTAATGATTTTCTAGGTTTTTGATTGCTTGTGTGTTTTGGAAAAGATTGGATTGAGAATGAGAAGATTGATTTGTGTTTCGGATGAGAGAATTTGTGAGAATTTGCGAATGAAGGGGGTACTTGGTAACAATGAAGGCTTTATGTTTCAGGAAGAGGGAAGTTAGTGGAGTTATTAGGTAGCCGTTAGCATTGCGTGCTGCGCATGCATCTTGCCAAGTGTCTTGCTTTGGCTACCAATGTGTCATTAATCTTACTTAACCTCCTTTGATCTTCCTGAAGCCTTATGATTCACACTTAACCAATTTTCTTCAAGTTTATAAATTTACGATCAGGGGCACATTTTCCTTCAATGCGGTGCACTTGATGCAGTGCATTAGTTTCTGCATGTCCGCAAAACAACTAAAAACATAAAATTGCACAAAAATAATTAAAAACAATGGGTTGCCTCCCATTAAGCGCTTGTTTTAAGAGTCTTGTCAGCCTGACTACCTCTTTTCACTTAGAGATTTTGCAAATGGGTGGTGGTTTTGTCTCTCACCACATGTTCACCATAGTACATTTTAACTCTCTGACCATTCACCTTGAAGACAGTATTTGAGGATTTATCAAATAAGTCTACTGCTCCATGTGAATAAACTTTTATCAACTTAAATGGTCTTGACCACCTTGACCTTAGTTTTCCAGGAAATAGCTTCAACCTAGAGTTGTATAGCAGAACTAGTCCTCCTTCTTTCAATTCTCTTCTGAGAATTTTCTTGTCATGCCATTTCTTAGTCTTAGCTTTGTAGATTTCAGCATTCTCATAAGAGGTTTGCCTAATTTCTTCTAACTCATCAAGCTCTATCATTCTCTTTTTACATGCCTTGTTCAAATTGAAATTGAGCTTTTTGATAGCCCAATAAGATTTGTTTTCCAATTCTACAGTAAATGGCATGCTTTTCCATAGACTAATTTGTAAGGGGACATTCCTAAGGGTGTTTTGAATGCTTGTTCTATATGCCCATAAAGCATCATCCAAATGTAAAGACCAATCTTTCCTATTTGGACTTACCATTTTTCTAGCATTCTCTTAATTTCCTATTGGATAATTCCTTGTCCACTAGTTTGAGGATGGTAGGTCAGTAGCTATCTTATGCTTAACTCCATACTTAGCTAGAAGGTTTTCTATGATCTTATTGCAAAAGTGTGAACCTTCATCATTAATGATAGCTCTAGGAGTTCCAAATCTAGTGAATATATTTCTTTGCGAGAACTTACTCACTTGATTTAGCATCATTATTAGGTAATGCTCTTGCCTCTACCCATTTGGACACATAATCAACAACTACTAAGATATATAAATTGCCAAAAGAGGGTGGAAAAGGTCCCATGAAATCCATGCCCCAAACATCAAATAATTCAATTTCTAAAATATTTGTTCTAGGCATTTCATGCTTATCGAAAATATTTCTGCTCTTTGACATTTATCACGATGTTTTGACCAATAAATATGAATCTTTAAATAAAGTAGGCCAAAAATAACCAGACTGTAATACCTTAGCTGCTGTCCTAGTGCTTCCAAAGTGTCCTCCATAAGGTGCAGAATGGCAATGCAGAAGCACTGCTTGTTGCTCCTCTTCAGGTATGCATTTCCTCATTAATTGATCAGGGCACATCTTGTAAAGGAATGGATCATCCCAATAGTATTGTTTAACCATGTGGAAGAACTTTCTCCTTTGTTGATATGTCATACTCACATGGTACTACCTTGCTTGCAAGGAAATTGACAATATCGAAGAAACCATGGTGCGAGATGCATTTGATGCTCTGCATTGCTTATAGCAAATGCGCTTTCATGTTTTGCATTGATCGTGATTGCCAATAGTTTTTCATCTGGAAAACTCTCCTTGATTTCTTCTCCTTGTATACCAAGTGATTCTCCTTCAATCCTTGATAAATGGTCTGCTACTTGATTTTCTACTCCTTTCTTGTCTCTAATTTCTAGATCAAATTCTTGTAGGAGTAAAATCCACCTTATCGACCTTGGCTTTGCATCCTTCTTTGAAATTAGATACTTAATGGCGAGTGATCGGTGTAGACAATAATTTTAGTGCCAACTAAGTATGATCTGAATTTTTCAAATGCAAATACCACGACCAACAATTCCTTTTACGTGGATGTGTAGTTCACTTGAGCTTCAATTAATGTTTTGCTAGCATAATATATGGAATGAAAGACCTTATCATACCTTTGCCCTAGGATTGCTCCTACTTTGCAAAGTCACTAGCATCACACATTAATTCAAATGGCTGCTCCAATGCTGAGTTACTATAATTGGTGCTTTGTCACCAATGCCTTTTAAGCTTGTCAAAAGCTTCTATACAAAAGTTATCAAAGATAAATTCTACATCATGTTGCGAAGCATACATAATGGTTTTGAGATTTTTGAAAAATCTTTGATAAACCTTCTATAGAAACCAAATGGCCTAAGAAGCTCTGATACCTTTAATCGTATTTGGTGGTGGTAGATTCTCAATGACATCAACTTTAGCTTTGTCTACCTCTAGACCTTTCTTTGAAATTCTATGTCCTAGCACTATGCCTTCTTGTACCATGAAATGGCACTTTTCCCAGTTTAAAACTAAATTTGTTTCCTCACATCTCTTGAGAATTTGTTCCAAGTTTGTTAAGCAAACTTGAAATGTTTCTCCAAAGATAGAGAAATCATCCATGAATACTTCCATTGATTGCTCAATGAAATGCGAGAATATAGACATCATGCATCTTTGGAATGTAGCAGTGCATTACATAAGCCAAATGGCATCCTTCTAAAGGCAAAAGTACCATAAGGGCATGTAAAGGTGGTTTTGTGTTGATCCTTAGGCTCAATGGCTATTTGATTATAGCTTTGAGTAGCCATCTAGGAAACAATAAAATTCTTTCCCCGCTAATCTATCTAGCATTTGGTCTATGAATGGTAAAGGAAAGTGATCCTTTTTGGTAGCTTTGTTGAGTTTTACAGTAATCCATCTGATTCTCCACCTATGTGATTCTAGTTGGTATCAACTCATTCTTTTCATTGGCTATTCTTGTCACACCCCCTTTCTTTGGTACACATTGGGCAGGACTTACCCAAGCACTTTATGCGATATGGGGTATATGATTCCAGCATCTAGCCACTTAATTATTTCCTTTTCACAACCTCTTTCATGATAGGATTTAGTCTTCTTTGACTCTCTATCTTTGTTTTTGGAATTTTCTTCCAAAATGACTCATGCATGCATATAGAAGGACTAATTCCTTTGATATCTGCCATTTGCCAACCTATAGCTTTGGTATGCTTCTTGAGAGTACTAATGAGATCACTCTCTGTTTTGATGTTAAATCGAAGCAATGATAACAGGTAAAGTCTCATTTGTTCCTAAGAATGCATACTTAAGGTGTTCAGGCAGTATCTTCAATTCTAACTTAGGAGGTTGTTCTATTGAGGGTAAGTTTTTCTTGAGAATTGGATCCTCAAGATTGAGTGGTTCATAAGTCCTAGCCCATACTTCCTTACAAGAGTTTTCTATTGGCAGATTCTCTTTTTCTAGTATTTCAGCATCTAGCAATGCAAATGCATCTAATGCATCTGCATTGGCTAAGTGATCATCTTTGCTTGTAAAATTGTTTTTCTACCAATTGATCTAGAGAGAATAAGGATGAACACTCTTCTGTTTCCTCTGAAGGATACTTCATAGCATTCATTACATTGAATTTGATCTCTTGATCATTCACTCTCATAGTTAGTTCACCTTTCTGCACATCAATTATGGTTTTACCAGTTGCTAGAAATGGTCTACCTAGGATAATAGGCACTTCCTTATCTGCATCAAAGTCAAGGATAACAAAATCTACAGGAATACAAATTTGTCTACCTTAACTAGGATGTCTTCTATGATACCTTCGGGATAGGCTATTGATCTATCGGCTAATTGAAGTGTCACGATGGTTGGTTTTGCATTTCCTATTTCTAATCGGTCAAAAATAGATTTAGGCATCAAGTTAATGCTTGCACCTAAATCACATAAAGCTTTACAGATATAGGATTTTCCTATAGAAAATGGAATTGTAAAACTACCTGGATCCTTCAATTTCCTAGGGATCTTATTTTGCATAAGCAAACTACAATCTTCTGTCATGGCAATTGTTTCAAAACTCACCTAATCTTCTTCTCTTAGTAAGCACATCCTTCATAAATTTTGCATAATTTGGCATTTGTTGGAGGGCTTCTACTAAGGAACATTGATGTGTAATTGTTTTAGTACCTCTAAGAATTTACCAAACCGCTTCTCCTCATGTGCTTTTTTCAGTCTTTGAGGGTAAGGAGGAGGAGGGTATTCAGTACTAACTTAGGTAGTGGACTTTGAACTTCTTGTGATGCGGGAGCACTAGATGCTTCTGCATTGGTTTCTTTTGATTTTTGTTTTTTCTCCACTTATCTACACTTTCCTTCTCGATTAACTCTACCAAATCCTTACCACTTCTCAATGAAATAGCCTTAACCTGCTCTTTTCCTTTGGTTTGAGAAGGTGTAGCTTCTGTATTTGAAGGTAAGGCACCTTGTGGCCTTTGATCACAGTGTGGCTAATTGACCAACTTGATTCTCTAAGTTCTTGATGGAAGCATCTTGGGTTTGTCTAGCGAGTTCTAGATTCACCTATGAATGCTTTAAGCATGGTTTCTAGAGAATTATCGGTGGTAGGTTGAGAGTTTCTTTGGTTAGTTTGAGTGGGAATCTGGTGGGTTGGTTTGTGTAGTTGGAGCAGTTCTAGTTGCAGTGCACTATTGTTGTTCCATCTAAAATTTGGGTGATCTTTCCAACCGAGGATTATAAGTGTTTGAATAAGGGTTGTTATTCCTATTATAACCTACATAATTTACAGAGATAGGGTTGCTAGAACACTCCTCATACAAGTGACCTCCTCCACAGTACACACAACTAGGTGTGCTGGAGGTACTTGTTCTCTTCTTTACTGAAGAATAAGCTTTACGGTGATGCAAATTGCATTAGATGCTTGATAGCATTGCCGTAGTGAAGTTTTTCATCAAATTAGCTAGAGTGGCTACTTGAGCGAGATAGGGCGGATATATCATTGATTTCATGTACCCACGATGGTTTCTTTTGGGCACTTACCCTCTCGATGGGCCAACTAGAGCTATTAGTCGCTATTCTATCAATTAATTCACATGCTTCATTGTATGATGATTTAATAACACTCCACCGGATGATGCATCAAGCATTATTCTAGTTTGAGGTTCTAAACCATTATAAAATGTTTCCATTTGAATAATAACAGTAAACCATGATGAGGACATTTTCTCAAAAGTTCCTTCCATCTTTCCCATGCTTCAAATAAAGACTCAAACTCTTTTTGTCTAAAAGATGTAATATCATTTCTTAACTTTGGCATTTTTGATAGGTGGGAAATATTTTCCTAAAAACTTTTCAGCCATTTCATTCCATGAATGAATAGAGTTAGGCTCTAAAGAATTTAGCCAAGCCTTGGCTCTATCTCTCAAAGAATATGGAAATAACCTTAATCTAAATGCATTTTCACTAACACCGTAAAAATAAAATTACTACATACTTCTAGAAATTGCCTTAAATGCAAATGAGGATCTTCATGAGGAGATCCTCCAAATTGACCAATAGTTTGAAGCATTTGAAACATCATAGGCTTAAATTCAAAATGCATGGCATCAATATGAGGTCTGTTTATGCTAGTTTGCATGTTTTGATGATCAAACTGAGCATAATCCCTCATAGGTCTATCTCTATCATTAATCATACCTATGTGATCCATGTGGATGAGATTTTCTCTATGAACTTCTTCTTGATAGCATCTTTGTGATCCGGGCCTCCTCTCACCGAGTGTGGCCTTGAGCTTTGTTCTTCAACAAAAGACATGTTCTTTGGCTTGTTGATTCTGTTTTTGGAGTCTTAGCAATCTCCTAAATTTTCTTTCTATTTCTAAATCTAAACTATATTCTGGAGTTCTGTTTCTGGTTCTGTACATATACTAAGTATCATGTACTGTTGTTGACAGAAACTCTAAAAACCAGAATTTATATACAACACTAAATTACTCAATATCAGAATTTTAAAAAGAATTTACTTCAATCCCCGGCAACGGCGCCAAAAACTTGGTGTGTGGAATATGCCACATACACTTGAGTGCAAGTATACACTGTCCAAAAACAAGTAGTAAAAAGATCGAACCCACAGAGATTGAAAAACTCACTTTTAAAATAAATATAAAGTAATAAAGTGTAAAATAACAAAGTAACAAAATAATTTTGGATTTTGGTTGATGATCACAACTAAGTTAGAAAACAAAGAAAGAATGTTGATAGTGTAAAAGAGAAAAGCTAGTTGGAATGTCTTTATCAAGTAATTTACTTAAAAGAGTATGATGCAAAGATGTGATGCAAACAGACCAATCTTTGTTGCATTAGCTATGTGCCTTTCGGTCACTTTCTTGAGTATCATTACCACTCTTATGATCCTTGTTCTATGCAGTAAAGAAAGGGGTGTTAGTGCCAATCTTGCCTCCTAACAAGTATCACTTTGCTTAAGTGAATTCACTCTTGTATTTTAAGTACCCACAATTATCCTATGGACTATACTATCCTATGTCTAGGACTTAGCATGGTTTTCACAAAGTTTTCTTTATGTAAAACACTCACCCATATTAGTTCTTGAGTTCTTAATTGTAAGCCATGTCTGGTCATTTACAATTCATACTTATTCTAAGTGATCAAGTTTAAAATAAGTAATAAAAATATTATCAAGCAAGAACTAAAGTACAAACATACATACTTGCAACATACTTACTTAAAAGCTCATTAAATGATTAGAACATTCCAACTAAGAAAGGTTTAGCTAACAAGAGACATTGCAAGATATATATAAACTGAATAGACCATGTTTATATATATAGAAATCACAAAAGAGAAACAACAAGAGTAAAGTTACAAATGTTGAAAATCTTTATATGAAGTCTTCTAGCAATGCACTAGCATTACTCCTTAGCACTATACAAACACTATGAAAATGAGTAAAGGAGGATTTGTCAATTCCTTCCTCTTCCTCTAAAAATATAAAAACTAACTATGTATATTGAAATTTTGATCTAACTTATGGATTGTGATATATTTCCAAATGAAGATGTGAGGTCCTTTTATAGCCTTCAAGTGAGGTGCTTCCTTTCTTCATGTTGAAGTCATCTTGAGTGGATCACAGCTGTAGTTACTTTCCAGAGGTTTATCCATGTTGAAATCTTTGACTTAATCATATAGGGCGGTTCCATGGTGTTAGAACATGTGTCCCTATGTTGATGACTCTTCAAAGCTAAGCCTATAGCTATGTGTGAATGGTAGGCGCCTACTATACATTGTTGGATGGCATCGAGCAAGCGGCGGAGGTCATCACATTGCATGTGGATGCATATGAAACAGTGCTTATTCACCAAGTTGCGCAGAATTGATGCGAGGATCGGTCAGCAGAGCATTGATCGCACATGACGTTGAGACTGCAGATCAATAAAAACATCAAACATACCACAATATATCCAAAATGGCCTATAACTAACTATAACCATTCAAATCACTCAAGATATCATATATCACACTAAATACTATATAAACTCTTTATTATTACTTGAAAGAGAGCAAATACTAAGTTTAAACATATGAAATACTCTATATAAAATAGAGTTATCAGAACCCAATATTAAAAAACAAGTTTATTGTCAGGAACTCTCATAGTATTATTTATGCCGGTTTACAATATAAACACACCAAATACTGAATTACAATGAGAAAAATATAATTTTATTATATTATATTTGTATACCGTTGTATTTTGCCATAAATTTTATTATTAATTGACAGATGGAGGGTATAGAAGGAATTGAGTATCCAGACTGCTAGACACTATTAGAATATACATGAGAATATACATATAGATACTAACAGTGTCTAACGACTGACGTTAAATTCCTTAAATCTCCTGTATCTGTCAATGAATAATAAATCCATGCCAAATAAAATCTACTATCTATTTCATCATCTATAAACAATCTCTTAATAAACAATCTCTTTTACCAAACAACTCATATCTTAAATCATACAACCCACTATCAAAGTATTTATTTTACCCATTTCTTTTTTTTTTTTGCCACATCACCAAATTTGAGGAGAAAATTGTATACTCATAAAATTATTCACATGTATTTTCCTTTAAACAGGACCCACCGACACATTGACCATAAAATTATTTTCTCTCGCCATTCAATCTTTGTTCCCTCTATTCTCTCTATTCTCCATTTCAAATTTTTTTGAATCTATCTACTATCTATTCAAAATATTTATCTTCTACTCTATTTTCTACTATGTCTGTATCTTATACTATCTCTTTAATCAAACACCTCATTACCAAAATATTTATTTTATCCATTGCTAGCTTTTTCCACATCACTACATTTAAGGGTAAAATTATCTATTAATAAAATCATTCACATTCATTTTCCTTTTAATGGGTCCCACTCTACTATCTCTTTAATCAAACAACCCACTACAAAAATCTTTATTTTACTCATTGCTATTTTTTTGCCACATCATCAAATTAGAGGGTATATTTGTCTTTTAATAATATGATTCACATGAGTTATATTTTTTTTTGGGGCCGATTCCACATTTATCTACTATCTCTTTAATTAAACAACTCACTACAAAAACCTGTATTTTACCTGTTGCTCTTTTTTTATCCACTTCACCACATTTTATGGGGCCGATTCCACATTTATCTACTATTTTCTGATTCAAATGTTTTGTCGTTTTCATGGGGCCCCCTATTGATCAATATTTTTTCTCTCCCCTTTAAATTTTGATTTCCTCAATTCTAAATTCACATTATCAGTATATAACTATTTTTTCTTTTAATAGTTGAATATTTTGTTTCTTTATAAACATTTGTTTTGCTTTTGAGTCCCGATGAGAAAATACTTGATGTTGTCAAAATAACCATTTGTAATATTTTGTTTTTGAGTTTCAACGGATAAAAGATACATGTTGTTAGTATAGCTTCATTATTTTCGATCCGCTGTAGAACATTACACATTTCTAGGATAATTATTTTTTATATTATGATTTTGAGTTACAACACGGAAACGTTAGATGTTGTTGGTATAATTTCATTACCCATAAAATGATATAAAATCTATGATTTTATTCCAAGTACTATAAAGATATTAGACTAAGAGCACATAAATTATTTTTACTATTCAACTTTTTTAAGAACATTTGACACTGACACCATACATTTGTTTTTGGCTTAAATATGCTTTTAGTTCTTACAAATATTGCGATTTTTTGTTCTAGTTGTTGCAATTTTTTTTTTTAAAAAAACTCCCACAAACTTTAATTTTTCCATTTAGGTCTTTCTGATAGTTCTAGTGGTTTTCACCATCCATCTGCTGGTTGCCCACAGCCTGCGCCATAGCTTGTAAAGCAGCAGCAAGAGCAGCGTTGTTCCTTCCAGCCATTTCAACTTAACACTGCAGCATAAACGAAAATCAGAACTAACCTAGCAACACTTAATCGTCAAAAGACACTAAAACTGGACAACACCGCCGGACAAACCGAACTACTCTGATACCACTAATGTAACACCCCGTTTCTAACCGGTAAATTTATAATAAAATATCAGAGTTTTAAAAAAATCATTTTTGACGACACCCTCAAGGGGATGCTACATTTACTTCAATAAACATCAAGGGTCGGTAATAAATTTGCTCATTAATCAAAACATAATGCGTAACACATCATAAATGGGACGAACCCTCAAAACACCTGTTTAGTTTACCCAGTGACCCGCGACCTTCACCGAGTCGGCCACCGGTCCGAATTTAAAAACATTGCCCTAAACTTCATCCGCCAGAGTGTCTTCCACGACCTCAGGTGCCACAATGGGAGTCGCCTCGGATTCAGGAACCCCTTCATTTGCAATGGTATTGGGGAATCCTTGTTTCCTGCCTCCTAAGCAACTGGCCTAGCGACGTCCCCAACTACCTCCTCCACAAATTAACCATTGAGACTACTTTGAACATGTACATGGGAGATAAATCAAGCTAGGGGGATAGGACCTTCACCTGAGCCTGCACAGCCTCGAAGCCTCCTTCAAAGGCTAGCGCTTCTTGAGTCTCAACCTCATAAACTTTGGCCTTAAGCTCGACTACATTGGTTTCCAACGCCCCTTTCTCCGAATGCCACTGACCTTGAAGCTCAAGGAGGGAATCTTTGCTTACCTCGGATATCTTCAGTCTCTCCTCGAAATCAACAAGCTTCCGCCTAGTTGCATCCAAGTCGCGAGACAAGTCTTTGTAGATCATCTTGGAATGCTTAGCCCTTTCAATGAAAGAACCTCAGACTTCACCATCTCGCAGAGCCCTTCAATGCAGCCTACCTTTGTAAGCTCTTAGACTATCTCATCTTCTTCCCTGTCGCGGTCGCCAATGCGGGCTTCCAAATGCGGACCCATAGCAGCCACCCGAAGGGTATAAGAAATAGTAGCTCGGCACACCCTAAGCTCACCGGCAGCGTCCATACTGGCATCATCCTCCTTGCCGATTAAGGGCCACATTCCGTATTGAATTGCTAGGCTGAGGTTTGGAATCAACAAACTCCTTCAAGTGGTCAATATTATGAGTCCCCTCAAGAACGCTTAACCTAACAAACCCTAGGGCCTATTGACTATTTTTGTGGGGCGAGCCACTGGGGAGAAGAAAAGCCACTTGCGGAGGGAGTCGACCTCTTTCTTGCCTTGGGATGGGGAGTCCTCTCTCGAGTGGTGGAGGTGTTCTTCAGCGACGGCAGAACAGAGCTCGGACCTCGAGAACTACCCCTCCATAGCCACATCACCGATCTCTATATCCTTTCCTCTCTTAGCAGCAGTCAGGCGAGCACGACATGTTCCCCGCTGAGTCATCTGTAAAGAGGCAAAGCAAAGATCAGAAACCTATATAAACAAAAAAAAACGTGCTGAAACAAGCAACGATGAATGAAATCCCACTATACAACTAATACCAAGAGATCAAAGTCCTAGTTTCTATCTCGGGAAACTCTTCGAGGCACCAGACAAATGCTCGGTCCTCGGGAGAAAGCTGACTTAACTCGACCTCATTCATGGGTCTGGGAAACTAGTTACAGTAAAAGGGCCAATGTTATTGACCCTCGAGGGTCCCGAAAAACTTGGTATAGATCCCTGCTCGAACCCAGAAAAACATTATTTTCCACTTTTTTGGCAGAAGACTTAGAAAGTTTCAAAAAGCCCTGACCATATATTTGGTTAAAGGAGCACCACTTTATTGAATAACTCACCTTCAACCGGAAGAAATTGAAGAAGATGAGGGCCTTAACATCGATAATGTAGTAAAAACTCACGAGCTCGAAGCCTCGAATAAACACCTAAGAGGGTGAAAACATATTTGTTACAAAATGAATGATCTTGTGATAGTTTGAATAGTAAATAAACCTATGCTCCACTAAACAAAATATCCTGACTTAGGATACTACACATCAATTTAGTCAAATAATTCATTCATCTTACCGTCTTTTCATCATGTTTAAACATCTTAATAACTGGCCAACCGATGGTTGGATTACATGAAGTTTGAGGAACTTTTTAGTGAAGTATGCTGACTTTTACTATCCGGAAAGAGGTCACAACCAAGTTTTGGAGTGATATTCGTCGAAAGGAGAGTATGTTGTTTCAAAAGAGTAGAGCTAGGTGGATTCAAGAAGGTGACACTAACTTAAAATTCTTCCACTCTCTTTTGAGATATAGGCGAAATAGGAGCTTGCTTCAGGTTATGGATGATCATGGTAGGATTGTGGACAATGTTGATATGGTGAAATCCATTGTTAAAAACCACTTCCAAGATTCTTTTGTTGAGCTTGTTCGCAATAGACCAACTCTGGGTGGCCTTGATTTCAACAAGATTTAACAAAAGCCCGGGTCCGGATGGTTTTAACTTGCAGTTCTTTAAGGATCATTGAGAGTTGGTTAAAACAGATATTGTGGATTTTTTCAATGAATTTCACAGGAAGGCAGCCCTTCCAAAGGCGTTTGTGACAGAAACATTTTGGATGGCATTGTCCTTATTAACGAGTTGGTTGATTTAGTCAAAAGAAAAAAGAAGGTGTGTATGCTTTTCAAAGTTGATTTTCAGAAGGCGTACGATTCAATATCTTGGTCCTTTTTGTTCTACATGATGGAAAGAATGGGTTTTGATTCTATTTGGATTAATTGGATGAAGGCGTGTGTGAACACAAATTTCATGTCCGTTCTTGTGAATGGAAGCCCAACTCAAGATTTTCCGGCTCAAAAAGGATTACGACAAGAAGATTCGTTATCTCCCTTCTTATTCTTAATTGTAGCAGAAGGATTGGCATGTTTGATGAAAAGGGCAGTAGATATTGGATCTTTTTCGGGCTATAAAGTTGATGATTCCCACGAGTTTCAATAGTTCAATTCACCGATGATACAATTCTTGTTGGGAATGCGACGAGGGAGAATATTTGGAGCATCAAGTCGGTCCTTAGAAGCTTTGAATTGGTGTCCGGCTTGAAGGTTAATTTCTCAAAAAGCAAGCTCATTGGTGTTAAAGCATCGGAGATTTTTTGCACCAAGCATCTCTTTTTCTCAATTGCCGGATATAATTGGTCCCCTTTAAAGTTGGTGCAAATCCCAATCGTATCGGAACTTGGAAGCCGGTTTTAGATAAGATTTGTTCGCGACTTGCTTGTTGGAAGGGGAGGCATTTATCTATTGGAGTACGGGTAAGTCTCATTAATTCCGTCTTGAATAGTTTGCCTCTGTATTACTTTTCTTTCTATATGGCTTCTAAGGTGGTTATTAAAGCAATGATCAAAATCCAACGAGATTTTTTGTGGTGGGGGGGGGGGGGGGGGTCAAAGAAGGTAATCGGGGTGTGTATTGGGCGGCTTGGGATAAGGTGTGTAGATCCAAGAAAGATGGAGGGCTTTGTATAAAAAAACTTAGAGATTTTTAACATAGCTCTTCTAGCTAAGTGGAAGTGGCGATTTCCGGAGGATCAAAATGCTTGTTGGAGAGGCATCTTGAGCCATAGATATGGTGATTTATCTAATTTCATGACCAACGAAGGGTTGAGAGAGAACACGCAAGATTCTTTGTGGTGGCGTGATCTTCTTATCATTGGCAAAGATTTGATCAATAGAGGGTTGCTTAATGGATGTATTCGTAGGTGTTTAGGAGAAGGCAATGAAGTTCTTTTTTCGAAGCATCATTGGCTCGGTTGTGAGCCGTTAGCCATTGCTTTTCCTCACCTTTTTGCTGGTTGTAATGACCAAAATATAACTGTGGCAGCAGCTGGAATATGGGTTCTTGACAGTTGGCATTGGGATATTTGCAACAACGACTTTATTTTGCCAGAACAGAGGGAAGAGGCCAGCTTTTAAAAGGATATTTTACGTGATATATCTCCGGTTCGCGGTAGGTCCGATTGTTGGAAATGGATTGTAGACTCAGACAAATCTTTCTCGGTGAAATCCTGCTATGAATATATTATGCAACATGCAGTTAGAACAACAAGCTGCTCTTTATTCTTTGCCGGTTTATCTTTCTTGATGCGGGGACGATTTATCTGCTGTTGATGCTTTGGTTGCTATTGGCGTCTGCGAGCCTTTATCTCTGCTTTATTTTGCTGCGTTGAGCGCAATGATTGCGGTCCAATTCCCTTCAGCCAGCTTCTCGGAATATTTCGGTAACAAATACAGCTACCCTAGACAATTCTATTTGGAAGACCAAAGTTCCGTCAAAGATTAGCATTTTTGGATGGAGGATTTTTTCAAATTGTCTTCCTACATGTGATTTGTTGTTTCTCCGTCATATTCTAACGACTGAGGGAGCTGCTGTCTGCGCATTTTGTGGCCAGCATCGAGAAGACTTGTTGCATCTTTTTACCTCTTGTTCAGTGGCTGCGGGAGTGTGGGATAAGGTGGGTGTTTGGCTTGGTTTGGAGCACGTTTCAGGTACAAATATTGTGGAACATTACGGGTCTTTTGGCTCGCACATTTCCGGTAAGCAAGTGCAAAAATCTCGTTATATCATTTGGCTTGCCACTTGTTGGAGCATATGGATTGCAAGAAATAATTTGTGTTTCAAAGGGGAGGAGCCTAATGTAATGTCTATAATGTGCCACATTAAAAGTATTTCTTGGCAATGGTTCATATATGGGGTGGGTAGTGCTTCAAACTATTCGATTACTTCTTTGTGGCACAACGCCGCTCTGTGTATAAACAACATGTAAATTGTCATTTGAGCACATCTAGTTCCGTTCTAATATAACAATTATTTATCGAAAAAAAATGGAGAATTGAAGCGTAACGAATAGTTACAATTATTTGGACAATGCAATGATAATTTCACATCTTAATTGCTTAATAACAGGTGCTGTCACCAATGCTTTTTTAAATTTTTAAAAAGCTTCCATACAAGACTCATCAAAGTTAAATTGTACATCATGTTGCAAAAGCATACATAACGGTTTAGAAGTTTTTGAAAAATCTTTGATAAATCTCCTATAGAAACCTGCATGACTTAAGAAACTCCTAATCCCTTTGATTGTTGATGGAGGTGGTAGTTTCTCAATACCTCAATTTTTTCTCTATCCACTTCAAGACATTTTTTAGATATTTTATGACCAAGCACAATGCCTTCTTTCACCATAAAATGACATTTTTCTCAATTAAGCACTAAATTGGTGTCTTCACATCTTTGGAGAATTTTTTCTAAGTTTGACAGACACAATGGCTATGTTTCTCCAAAAACAGAAAAATCATCCATGAAGACTTCTGTAACATCCTGCATCGCTTCGAGAATCGTTGATCGCCCCTACGAACCAACACGAGTCTTTTTCAAATGCTTTGTCCTCACTTGCATGCTTTCCGAAAACTTCCTCAAGGACCCATCCCACTACTACTCCAAGCCAAGCACGCTTAACTATGGAGTTCTTATGGGATGGGCTCCCGAAAAGAAGATGCACCTTGTTGGTATAGGTAGTCCAAATCAATTCTTTTAAGTCTTCCTTCAACTGTATAGTCACATACCTACACAGACTTAGGATCTCTCTCATTCCGGTGCGTATTCGGTTGTTCATTCACACACCCCTTCGCTTTGAAGCTGCAAGGAGCCGCTCTTTGCCATGCCACCTTTTTTTGGACACCGGTGATCACTCTCCGCCATCGTCAGCCCCGAATGTCACAACTTCCATTGATTGCTCAATGAAGTCAGAAAAGATGGACATCATGCATCTTTGAAAGATAGCAGGTGCATTACAAAGTCCAAAAGGCATCCTTTTAAATGCAAAAGTGCCATAGGGACAAGTAAATGTAGTTTTCAGTTGATCCTCAGGTTCAATTGCTATTTGATTGTATTCTGAATAACCATATAAGAAACAATAGAATTCATTTCCTGCTAACCTATCTAACATTTGATGTATAAATGCACTAGTGAAAAAATGACATTAAGAAGCACCATTTAGCATCGGTTGTTTGAATAACCGATGCTAAATGTAGAAGCGGTGGCAATTTTGTAAATAAGATGAAAGATTTAATTTTCGCAGCTACTTTTAACATCGGTTATTTATACACCCGATACTAAAAGTCTTTTTGTCAGACATTTAATATCAGTTGTTTAGATAACCGATACTAAACGTTCGTTCTTTAACAAAGTTCTAGACTCTCTCGTTCTCAAAAACATGATCTATCTCTCCAAAACACAAATTGCCCTAGGTCTCCCCGCGTTCTCCCTCCTTCTCGCCATCTCTACTCTCCCACCCGCCATCTCTGCTCTTCCTCTGTCTCACCGTCGCTACTCCCCCTCCGTCTTGCTGTCACTGCTTCCGTCCGTCTAATGTCTCGTCGTTTCAAAGTTGTTGCCATCCTTCCTATTTCGTGGTCGCCATCTTAGCGTTGTCACCGTCCTTCCTACATCGCCGTCGCCATTGCTTGATTAGCATTTCGTCAGGTACCCCTGTAGCTACTTTCTAGGGTTTTATCTGTTTCAAATTTCAATCAAATTTTCCAATTTTTTATTTGAAGAACCCCAAATCTACCCGTTCGTTTTATCAAAAATCAGAGTGCGAAAATTTAAAAACTACGCATGCAATGGAGTGTCACATTCGACAATTAAAATCCAAACAACGTGAAATCAAATAAAACGTGGAAGCATTCAATTGATTTACACCACCAAAAATAATAGACATTTCAAAATCCACAACTTTAGTTCCAATCGAATAATGCCATAAAACAACTAAGTAAAACAGTGTTCATCCCCTCCCCGAGTGTTACGTATCAGAGACGACACCGACTCAGCTGGCGAAGGTAGACAAGCCTTCACTCACTATCACCTGCACGTTACCCACATAGGGGTAACATTCAAACAGAAGGGGTGAGTCTCTAACAGTATAAAAGCATGTATGATAGGCAATATACTAGAGTTCAGGCAACTATAATTACCACCTCATTAACAACAACATCATCAATGTCAATCACTCAAGGGAGATCATCAATGTAATGAATGCGAAATGAAATGCAACCCACACCGACGGGCATATGCATGTGGTGCCATCACTGAAAAATAGCCATCTCGTGGCATCATCATCAACATTGAGCATAGCTCAAAGGCCGAAACCCTACATCACCGGAATGTGCATATGAAGGCATGCGACACCATGAACAACCCGAAACAACAGTCAAACATCATAATCTTACGCAAGATGCCACAACACCAACATCGGTAAGTGGTCACATTTGACCCAACAACACCATCATCATTAAGTGGTCAGATTTGACCCATCGTCTATCACCGTAGTTAATACAACACATCAATTATAGCATTCGGAGCTAACACCAATTTCCCCAACCACACCCTCACCTAGACACCAATTAGTTTACACAAAAGCATGCCCGAGGGGCGCACAGACACAAAACTGGCACCTAAGGGCAACACAACACCCCTTGGCGCCACACAGCAACATAGTTGGTGCCTGGTGGCAACACCGGCACACACAGGGCGCCAAACAGCCCAGACACTGGCGCCTAGGGGAAACACAGCCCCCCGTGGCGCCAAACAGCAACAAAAATGGCGCCTAGTGGCAACACAGGCACACCTAGTGCGCCAAACAGCGAGAAACTGGCGCCTATGGGCAACACAGCACTCCCTGGCGCCAAACAACAACAAAAATGGCGCCTGGTGCCAACACAGGACACCTAGGGCGCCAAATGTAACATCCCAATTCTACCCATTCGTTTTATTAAACATCAGAGTGCGGAATATACAACTAAGCACGTATTGGAGTATTACACATCGACATTTTAAAACTCAAACAACTTATTATCAACTAGGACATTCAAAACCAATAACGTAGATTTTCATTCAATGTTAATCAGATACGTAGCACGTCATAAAATCATTCACTACGCAGCGGAATAAGATAACTCTCAAAATATAATCCAGAAAAACCAGCAAAATGATAGCAACAACAGTTTATAATAAAATAGCTAATAAACTAGTGTTCGTTTCCCCCAGGTGCTACGTATCAGAGCAAACGACACAGACTCGATAGGTGAAGGAAGAGAACTCCTTCACTAGCGTGTACCTACACGTTACCACAAAGGGTAAAATTCAACAGAGAAGGGTGAGTCTCTAATAGCATAAATCACATATGATAGATAGTATATTAGAGAATAGACAGCTATAATAACCACAACATATCATCATTTTAAAACAACTATCACGTGGCGGCACCAACGAGCAACAACAGAAGCAAACAGCAAGCAACGATATCATGAGTATGGCGTATATGTATGAAATGCAACCCACAACGACAGGTATATGCATGTGGTACCAATCAACGTAAATAGCCTTTGTGGCTTCATATTCAACACTGAGCAAAGCTCTAGGCCGAAGCCTACATCAACGGGGTAATGCATTATGCCCTGTATGAGACACCATGTACAACGCATCGCAAAACAGTCAACAACAACAGTCCTACGTTATGCACAACAACATTATCAACATTATCAACCACAACATTGTCAACATTATCAACAACAACATTATCAACTAGTCATTTTTGACCCAACAGCAACAACGTTACGTTTTAGTCTTGTTTGACTCACAACACAACATCAACAGTCTTAGTTTTATTGACCCACAACAACACATCACCAACCTAGACACACTTGGGCGCCCAACAGCACCAAAATTGGCGCTTGGCAGCAACCTGCGCCACACTGGGCGCACAAAACATAGGAATCTGGCGCCTGGGGCAACCTGCGCCACCCTGGGCGCGCAAAACACAGTAATCTGGCGCCCTGTGGTAACCTGCGCCACACTGGGCGCCAAACAGACAGCAAAATGGCGCCCTGAGGCAACCTGCGCCACCCTGGGCGCACAAAACATGGGAAACTGGCGCCTGGGGGCATCCTGCGCCACCCTGGGCGCCAAACAACATGCAAAATGGCGCCATATGGCAACCTGCGCCACTCTGGGCGCCTCACAGACAAGAAAATGGCGCCTGGGGGCATCTTGCGCCACCCTGGACGCCAAACAGACAAAAAATTGGCGCCACAGCAACCCGCGCCACCACAGGCGCCAAATGAGCGAGCACTTGGCGCTGGCGGCAGAACTCATGTTGCGCCAGGGCACCAAAACAAGAAGAATTCAGGCGCTGGCAAAGAACTCAGTGTTGTGCGGGCGCGCAAAAACAAAGCAGCAAGACAAGGCCTAGTGGTGCCTAAAATGCTTAATCCTTGAGTTTTTCACCAATTCCAGCAACAAACCACTTTGAATTCAGCAACACAATTCATCACACAACAAGTAGGCATTCACTCAACAAATTGACGTTTTGTCAAACACTTAGCGTGCATTCTAACTTCACTTAGGCATTCTATCAAACACCTAGGCTGCAACGTTTTAACAACTTTCTAATCAAGCAATCAACACACCAAACAACACTAACAACATGCATATAGTCACATATAGATCAAACATATCATCATACATCTCCTAGGCATCATAGATACTACCCTCCCATATACAACCCATCATATACCTTTATACTATGAGACTCCCCTTACCTTAAGAGCTTGTTGAAGATGAAACCCTTCCAAAAACACCAAAAACCGCAGCAACAATGATCTCTTCTCCTCAAGTTGCGATTTTCTTCCTCTCCTCTTCTCCCCTAGCCGCGAGCTACTTCTCTATTTTCTTCTCCTTCTCTTCTTTTCTTTTTCTCTTCTAAAATGAGTGAGACAACTAAACCTAAGCCTTATATATTTTGGGCTCAAGTGGCTTGGGCCCTTTTTACACACCCTTCAATTAATTCCACTACTCCCTAACATAATAAAACATTATATGATTAAATTAATAAGGCTAACCCACAAAATACTTAAATAACTTAATTAAATAATTAATTAAATTATTTTTGGGGCGTTACAACTCTCCCCCACTTAGAATATTTCGTCCTCGTAATTGTTACCTGATTCGAACAGCTCGAGATAGGATTTCAACATCTTGCTCTCCAGTTCCCACGCATGCTTTCACCAGTAGCTCCCAACCAAACCACTTTCACCAGGTTTATCTCCTTACCCCTTAAAGTTTTCACCTCACGATCTTCAATTCGCATCGGCATTGTCTCCACAGTGAGATTATCCCTCACCTGCACATCGTCCATCTGAATCACATGGGATGGGTCTGGGACATACTTCCGAAGTTGCGATACGTGAAACATGTAACGCCCCAAAATTAATTAGGTGATTATTTAAATAATTTAATTAAGTGATATTTTAGTTGACCCTATTTAAATAATAATAAGGTAATTAACTTAATCTAGGAGTGGGGTGTAGTAAATAAATGAGGAGTATTTTAGTTAAATTGGGAGGATGTGTGTAAGTACCTAAGGGGTGTAAATAAGGGGCCCAAGCCCACTAAATAGGCCCAAATTCATGACTTAAACTAGGGATAGGGTTTTAGTCTCATTAGAACAAAGAAAAGAAAAAAATAGAAGAGAGGGAAAGGGGAGGAGGCGCACGACTGGGCATCAAAGGGGGGAGAAGAGAAATTCATTGTTCTTGCTTTGGGTAAGTGATTTTGGTACCAAACCACTCCATTTTTCTTCCTCTATCATTTGGTGTAAGTTTCATACACTAATCTTGTTCCTTTTTCTCTTTTCCATGGATGGGTTTGAAGTTCAAGTGTAGGAGAAAAGCTATTAATTGGTGGTTCTTGGGTTGTTGGTGGAGGGGTTTCTTGGGTTGTCAAATTTTGAGGTATGGGGGCTCTCTTTCATAGTTAATAATCTATAAACCATGAAATCATAGGGATTAGGTGTTAGGAGTAGTTGTTTAAATTGATTCATGAAGTATTTGAGTGATTGGGTGATTGTTTGATTTTATATGTGATTATATTAATTGTTGTATGGAGATTGAAATGTTATTGCATTGATTGTTGATATTAAGGTGTTATAACATGATTTTAATGAAGAATAATAGGTAGAATTAAAGTGATGGCTAGGTGTTTGATGATTTGCTTGAATGAACATGATAATGTTTTACAAGATTGTATGGTGTGGTGTTTTGCATGTGAATGTTGTTCTTGATTGTTGGTGTTAAGGTGAGTTACATGAATTTAATGCAATATGATGTGTAATAGGTGTTAAATTAATATGGAGATGATTGGTTGTTAAATTGATATAATTGAATAGGAGAAATATTGGTGCTTGTTAGGTGTTTGATAGATTGTTTGAATTAGAGTTGAGTAGGAGTGTGTATGTTGATGATGAGCTTTACTTGTTTATGGTTTTTGTGTGTTTTCTGGACACCGTTTCGGTTTTTCTCAACTGGTACTGTTTGGTTGATCCAAAAATTGAGTGGCTAATTGTTTGTGAAAATAGACTTAAGGGCGGTCGTTTTGGCACTGGTTTCGTTCAATTCGGAGTTGTGTAAAGTCCGGTCAAATTTCTGGAGTCAAACGGGAGTAGGTTCAGTGTTTGCAGGTTTTGTGTGCTCAATTGAACTCCGTTTTGAGTGATTCTTTTTCCATTGAAAAATAGACTTAATTCTCTACGAAATAGGCACTGATTTCATTGAATTTCATTAAGAAATGAGAAAGAAAATTTGGTTGCAAGTTGGGTAAATCATTCTGTCCGATTTTGGTACCTCAGTGTAGTGTTTTGAAAAACTGTACCAATTGGACACTTATTTTGAAAAACTAAAATCATAGGTAGAAGCTACACTCAGAGGGCTTTCCAATGAGTGGTCTTTTGTAATTTTTCGATGTCGTTTGCTATTTTAAATAATTCGCCAAGTAGAAGTACTGCTTTGTAGGAATCCAAAGACTTTGTGCGGGTGTTGCCAATGTTACCCAAAGTGTCAAAAATCTTTGTTTTGGTCCCTCTGAACTTTCTAGTCCCCAAGGTGTCAAACTAGTCCTTAGGTGTTAAATTAATCCTTATGGTGTCAGATTAGTCCCTAGGTGTCAAATTAATCCTTTTGGTGTCAAATTGGTCCTTAGGTGTGGGTTTAGTCCCTAGTGTTGACTTTAGTCCTTGGAGTGACCTTAGTCCTTTGGTGTAGAATTAGTCTTGGTGATCTTTTAGTCCCTATAAGAATTTCTATTTATGGTGTGGTGTATTATTGGTGAATAAATATTGGTGAGTTGGGGGTCTATGACCTTTCTTTGGTGTTGGTGACCCCACAAGGCTATTGCATTTTTTTGGTGATTTGGTGTTTCTGATGCATAGTCATGGTGTCGCATTATCATATGCATATTTTGGTGAATAGGCCTCGGCCTCTTAAATTATTGGTGAATGCCCTCAAGGCTATTTTGGTGATGGATCCACATGCATATGCCCGTGGAGTATTGGGTTGCATTTCATACATTACATACATGTTCGTGACCCGATTGGGTGTTCATAAATTAATGGTGTATTTGATCGAATCAGATTTACAGTGTGACCGTAATCCCGTGTAATCAGTATTTACGTGTAATCTGTATTTACGTGTATCTGTATTAATGGTGTATTTGAATTGACTGTATATCTGGTGTGCCTATTCTACTGTGTTTCTTGTTTTATCTATTATTTCCTATGTATAGAGACTCACCATACTGCGTCGTGTTGCTTCATATGTCGGCAACCTGCAGGTGACGGTGATTGAAGGTGACTAGAGATCCTTCTTCTAGTGTGGTCGAGTCGGCTATGATACGTAGCACCGGGGGGATGTTTAGTTTGTCATTTTCCTTATATTTTGAACTAAGATGTTAAGTTATTATTTTCCACTGCTGTAGTATTTTGTCCTCGGACATTGTTGGTGCTATGTATCATATATGTTGGAGTTTTATTTTAATTAATATTTTGGAGTTTTGATTTTGGTGTTTAAATGTGGCACCCTCGTGTGGCTGCACTGAAAAGTTTTTACGCACTCTGATTTTCAAATTAATTAAATAGTAGTTATGGTAGAGGGGGGTGTTACATTAGTGGTATCAGAGCCAGGTTCGGTCTGACCGGCCAAGTTTGTCGAGTCTGTTAACCCTCGAGTCTTGGTACTCGTTCTAAATCATAATCATGTTGTTGTTTATTACTGTTGCCTTTGTTGGTTCGTTCTTTCATTGACATGCCTTGTGATTTATTTGATGGATGACGATTGAGAGTTGTATTGATTTATTGAGGTATGTGTGATTGAAATATGTAACTGTTGGTGATGTCGTATCAATTGTTGAAGATTGGTGTTGTTGTGTTCATTGTTTGTTGTGGTGAGTGTTTAAGTGGTGCATTGTCAATAATAGTTAAATTTTCGAGGACGAAAATATTCTAAGTGGGGGAGAGTTGTAATGCCCCAAAATTAATTAGGTGATTATTTAAATAATTTAATTAAGTGATATTTTAGTTGACCCTATTTAAATAATAATAAGGTAATTAATTTAATCTAGGAGTGGGTTGTAGTAAATAAATGAGGAGTATTTTAGTTAAATTGGGAGGATGTGTGTAAGTACCTAAGGGGTGTAAATAAGGGGCCCAAGCCCACTAAATAGGCCCAAATTCATGACTTAAACTAGGGATAGGGTTTTAGTCTCATTAGAACAAAGAAAAGAAAAAAATAGAAGAGAGGGAAAGGGGAGGAGGCGCGCACATTTGGGCATCAAAGGGGGGAGAAGAGAAATTCATTGTTCTTGCTTTGGGTAAGTGATTTTGGTACCAAACCACTCCATTTTTCTTCCTCTATCATTTGGTGTAAGTTTCATACACTAATCTTGTTCCTTTTTCTCTTTTCCATGGATGGGTTTGAAGTTCAAGTGTAGGAGAAAAGCTATTAATTGGTGGTTCTTGGGTTGTTGGTGGAGGGTTTCTTGGGTTGTCAAATTTTGAGGTATGGGGGCTCTCTTTCATAGTTAATAATCTATAAACCATGAAATCATAGGGATTAGGTGTTAGGAGTAGTTGTTTAAATTGATTCATGAAGTATTTGAGTGATTGGGTGATTGTTTGATTTTATATGTGATTATATTAATTGTTGTATGGAGATTGAAATGTTATTGCATTGATTGTTGATATTAAGGTGTTATAACATGATTTTAATGAAGAATAATAGGTAGAATTAAAGTGATGGCTAGGTGTTTGATGATTTGCTTGAATGAACATGATAATGTTTTACAAGATTGTATGGTGTGGTGTTTTGCATGTGAATGTTGTTCTTGATTGTTGGTGTTAAGGTGAGTTACATGAATTTAATGCAATATGATGTGTAATAGGTGTTAAATTAATATGGAGATGATTGGTTGTTAAATTAATATGGACATGAATTTAAGTCAACCTTGCTGATTTAGATGCACGCTACGACCCTGATAGCGATCCGGAAGATGAGGATGATGATTTAGCCCGTGAGCTAAAGAACAAACTGAAGCGACCAGAACCCCATGGGCAATTCATTGATGTTCAACTAGGGGAGGATCCTGCCAAGACAGTTAAAATTGGAAGCGACCTACCCGAACAGATCAATGAGGGACTAATCGGTTGTCTAAGGGAATATGCTGACTTGTTCGCTTGGCAAGCGTCCGACATGCCCGGAGTACCCATGGAAATAGCTTGTCACCAACTCTCGGTCGACGAGAAGGCAAGTCCGGTCGCACAGAGAAGAAGAGTTCAGAATGAAGAGAAAGCTAGGGCAGCGACCCAAGCAGTTGATGACTTGATCAAAGCAAACTTTGTAGAAGAGATTAAGTATACTACGTGGCTTTCAAACGTCGTGCTAGTCAAGAAGAAGAACGGGAAGTGGCGAATGTGTGTTGATTACACCGACCTGAATAGGGCGTGTCCTAAGGACGCTTTCCCTGTACCAAGTATTGATAAACTGGTGGACGGCGCTTCAGGTTATAAACTACTCTCTTTCTTGGATGCATATTCAGGGTACCACCAAATTGCCATGCACCCTCCGGATCGACATAAGACTGCTTTTATGACCGACCGGGGTAACTTCTATTACAAGGTGATGCCTTTTGGATTGAAGAACGCTGGGGCGACTTACCAGCGAATGATGAGCAAGATTTTTGAAAAGCGGTCGGTCGGGTGGCCGAGGTCTATCTTGATGACATGATTATAAAGAGCAAGTCGGACGACGAGCACGCGTCGCGACTTAAAAGAAATTTTTGAAGAAGTGCGACAGAATTCACTTAGGCTGAACCCAGAGAAATGCACCTTTGGGGTACGAGCTGGAAAGTTCCTAGGTTTTCACTTGACGGAGAGGGGAATTGAGGCCAATCCTGACAAATGCAGGGCGGTCGCCGAAATGAGGCCGCCAACTACAAAGAAAGAAATACAGCAACTGAACGGCATGGTCGCCTCCCTTTCTAGGTTCATACCTCAATCGGCTTGCAAGTCGCTTCCCTTGTTTAAACTTCTGAAGAAGAATGTGGATTTTGAATGGACGGATCAGTGTCAGCAAGCGTTGGACGACTTGAAAGCCGCTTTAACTAATCCGCCCGTCATGACCAAGCCGCTCCCTGGAGATATCCTCTATCTTTATCTGGCAATCACGGAGGAAGCTTTGAGTGTCGTCTTGATTAAAGAAAGCGACACAAAGCAGAATCCCGTGTACTTCATCAGCAAAGTCTTGCAGGGGCCGAAAGCCCGTTACCAAAGAATCGAAAAGCTAACGCTCGCACTATTGGTGGCCACCCGCAGGTTGAGGCCGTATTTTGTTGCACATCAAATTGTGGTGAGAACTGATCAACCTATAAGGCAAATTCTACACAGACTGGATTTGGCAGGCCGCATGATCAAATGGGCGGTGGAACTAAGTGAGTTCGGAATAAAATTCAAACCTAGGTCGGCGGCCAAGGCGCAAATTCTGGCCGACTTCATAGCTGAGATGACCCCAGTCCCAGACGACCGTCCCGTCACCACCTGGACGCTACACGTTGATGGCGCTTCAAACTCAAAGGGAAGTGGGGCCGGTTTGATATTGGAAAATTCTTCAGGGTTGGTCGTAGAAGTATCGCTTACATTTGCTTTCCACACTTCTAACAACCAGGCAGAGTATGAGGCTTGCATAGTAGGGTTATTGCTCGCCAAGGAGTTCAACGTTGAACAAGTAGAATTGCACTCTGACTCTCTTTTGGTCGTTTCCCAAATCAAGGAACTGTATGATACCAAAGACGAAGTGTGGAAACATTACCTGGCTAAAGTAAGGGAACTGCTCAATAAGTTCGACCGGGCTGAAGTGAAGCACGTACCAAGAACGGAGAACGTCCGAGCAGACATTCTTTCAAAGCTGGCCAGCACCAAAACACCCGGGAACCACCGAAGCTTGATTCAGGAGACTCTCACTCGGCCTAGCGTAGCGACCCACACTGATAAGTCTTTTGCCGTCCTCTGCATTGACTCAGAGAAAGATTGGATCGCTCCTATACTGCAGTATATCCTCAACGGTGTAGATCCAGACGACCAAAAGGAAGCAAAGCTCTTAAGACAGCGGGCGACCAAGTACTCCGTCGTAGAAGGAAAGCTTTACAGAAGAGGTTTTTCTTCTCCATTGTTAAGATGTTTAACGCCCGCAGAAGCAGACCACGTCCTAAGGGATATTCATGAAGGTTTGTGCGCCAGTCATCAAGGAGGTCGCTCGATAGCCAAGCGAGCTTTGAGAGCATGTTTTCACTGGCCGACTATGGAAGAGGACGCAAAGTAACTGGTCAAGAAGTGCAACAAATGCCAAGTACATGCTGACGTCCACATTGCTCCTGCCTCTGAACTGCAGAGTCTTACCTCGCCTTGGCCGTTTGCTTGGTGGGGGATGGATCTTTTAGGACCGTTTCCACCTGCCCCACGACAATTCAAATTTCTGATCGTGGCAGTCGACTACTTCACCAAATGGATAGAGGCCGAGCCACTAGCGACTATTACGGCGGCCAAAGTGAGCAAATTTTTCAGTCGAAATGTGCTAGCCCGATTTGGCGTTCCCTTGCAGTTGATAACGGACAATGGGACCCAGTTCGCCGACAGAAAGTTTGGAGAGATGTTGGCCGATCTTGGGGTTAAACAGCGCTTCACTTCGGTTGAACATCCACAAACCAACGGCCAGGCAGAGGCGGCCAACAGAGTCATCTTACGGGGATTGAAGAGAAGGTTAGACGAGGCCAAAGGAAATTGGGTCGAAGAACTACAGTCATCCCGACAGACCCCTCATTCGACAACGGGCGAGTCACCTTTCAGATTGGTCTATGGAATCGACGCAGTAATCCCGATCGAGATGAGTGAGTTAAGTTAGAGGACGACCAATCCACCAACAGCAGCAGACAACGAGCGAGCCACCAGAGAAGAACTCGACCTGGTGGACGAACTGCGAACCAAGGCTTCACTCAAGGAACAAATTATTAAGCAGAAGGTCGCCGCAAGATATAACTCTCGCGTGCAGAAAAGAGAATTCTCAATCGGCCAGCTGGTTCTCAGGCGGGCAGACGTTGGGAACAAGAACGCTCGACAGGGAAAACTTGCGCCAAACTGGGAAGGTCCTTATCGCATCATCAACAAGAAGGGCAAAGGAGCTTACGAGTTAGAAACCATGAATGGGGAGACCATACCTAGAACGTGGAACGCCGAGAAGCTAAGGAAATACTATGTGTAACTGCTAAGATGTATGGACTGACCCACAAATCAATGAAAAGCAGACGGGCGCTCTTTTTCCCCACTGGGGTTTTTTACAGAGGCCTGACCTTTTAAAAAAAAAAATCTTGTGTTTTTCTTATTACATGCACGATTGTATGACCGGTCGCTCGTCATGCGAGTAGCACCAGAGCGTCCGAGATGTCACCGAGATGAGAAACGCCATCGTATGGTAAAGAGCAAGTCGCTCCGTGTAGCGGCTTGCAAATTTAAACATGCCATCGAATGGCAAAGTTCGAGCCGCTCCGAGTAGCGGCCTGCAAATTTAAAAAGTGCCATCGTATGGCTTAGAGCAAGCCGCTGCGAGTAGCGGCCTGCAAATTTTAAAAGAGCCATCGTATGGCTTAAAGTAAGCCGCTGCGAGTAGCGGCCTGCAAATTTTAAAAGTGCCATCGTATGGCTGACGCATTTAAATGAGCTACAGAGACATTAAACATTCATTAATTACCTAAAAGTTCCAGTTGATTACAAATTTAAGTCAACCGCTCGATGGCGGACAAAATAGTTCAGAATATTTGAAAACTGCTCGCAGGCGGACAAAAGTTCAAAACATCAAAACTGCTCGCAGTCGGGTAAGATGAAAGAAAGCAAGGATTAAGATTGATCAGCATGAAAAACGACGACCCGTTCACGGACGACCTTCCCCTTTTCAACCTTCTGGGGAAGGACGATCTCTTGACCAACCACGCAGTGTTGACCATAGACTCATCAACGACCAGAGATGGGTTTACAAGCTTCATTTGGTCAACCGCGTTGGTGAATTGATACTTGGCCGCTCCCAAAGCTCTGGTACGGGCCTCCTTGAAGAGATCCTTGAACTTGTCTCTCTCCTGTTCCACGGCATTCAAATCGGCCTTCAAAGAAGTGACCTGGTCAAACAATTCTTTTTTCTTCTAATTCAGGCGTCCGACCTCCTTTTCAGCCTCAGTTTTTTCTGCGACAGCCTTATCCCTAGCTGCGATCGCCTCATCCCTGGCAGCGATCGCATTATCCAGGGCCGCTTCAGCTCCAGTTTGAGTGATCAATAAGGCCGCCATCTGAGTCTCGGCCTCTTGAAGCTTTTGCTCGTAGGTAGCGACCTGTTGGGCTTTTGGTTCGAGTTCTTCGATCTTCTTGAGCAGCTCAACCCGCTCCTCAGCCAAAACTATCAATTTAGACAAAGCAGATGATAGTTTAAAATTTTTGTCCGGCCAGTGTCGTCTTCAAGATAAGAAATTTTATTAAGAGCTCGCCTACCGCGGGACGTTCGGTTTCTCCTCTTGATATTTTGTAAAGAGTTGGTCGGCCGCCTTCATCACATCAGCTATCACCTTAAAAGGCTCTTCTTTGAAACGGGCGCAGTCGTCGTCCCCAAGGCCGAGCAAGTCAAGGTTAGCCGACCGACTCGAATGACCTTTGCTTTTGTGGCCCTTGTGTTTTTCTTCTCGATTGGGCGCCATCATCTTGGCGTCCCCTTTTGTTCGTTTTCGATTGGAAGAGAGTTTGGGGTGACGATCGTTACATCGATCTTGGCCATTGGATCGCCGTCGATTGATCGCCAATGATTCGTTGGCAACCGCTTGGCTGAGAGGCGCCTCCATCGCCAGATTGGGGGGCCGCTCCTCGAGGAGGAGAATTGTCCCCATCCTCACCCGTCCACTGAGAAAAGAAGTCGAAAGCGTGAACGCCCGCCATATCAACTGCAAGAAGTAAGATGCGAGTTAGCAATAATACAAAAATAATGGCAGAAAGCAAATAAGTCTTAACAAACATCTACCAAGAGCGGCTTTGACGGCCGTTATGCCTCGGGCGTCTACTATCTTGTTGATTTTAATGCGACCCCTGGACGCGAGAAGCGATCCGCCGGAGCCTATGGATCGTATCAAGGTCCCCAATATTGAGCTCAATTTCCTTAAATGAATACGCCCCCGGTTTCTTCAAAAAATGGTCGTATGACCAAACGGTCAACAAGGCGTCGCCCCAAAGATTTTGTCCAGGTATCAATTGGGCTATCCCTTTCATCGCTTCCTTTGTATAAGGAACGACCCAGAAAAAATCATTCTTTCACCCGCTCGGCAAAGACTCCATGTATGGTTTGAAAAAATTATATTGCGACCGGTTCTTCAAAGAGACGGCCTCTTTGCGAGCTCCTTTGGTACCGGGTTCATAGAGATAGCTCATCTCCATCAGAGTAAAAAATAGCCTCAAGGAGACCGGCCGCCCAAGCGCTGTCAGGACATCCTCGTAACCTTGCAGGAACGCCCAGGCGTTCGGGTTTAATTGGGAGGGGGCGACTTTGAGGTAGCAAAGGACTTGTCGTTGAAAACGCGTAAAAGGAGGAACGATTCCCATCCGCTCGAAGACGAATCGATACATTGTAAACTTCAGCTCATCATGCCAAGTCGCTATGTTCTCATCTTTTTCCATGCCATCGACTCGCCAGCCTTCGGCGTAAAACTGGGCGGTCAAGTCTTGTTCGTCCGAAGTATGGCGGCGGACTTTACTCCTATGATTCCTTAGGATTGCGAAACCAAGACATATCTTATCTTGCTCGCCGCTACGTCAGGATCAATCTGCTCCGGCACCAAAGCCGCATCTTGGGCCGCGCTTGGCACGCTTTGTAAGGGCGCTGGATTCTCAACGGCCTGAGCATGGGCGGCTTGAATGTCGGCGACTTGAATCTCAGGGAGAAAGGGGGTCGAACTTTCCGCACCTTCCCTAGGGTTTGGATCCATCTCGATTCGTTGAGATCGCGAGAGAGAGTCGGAAGACGACATCGAGGTCGAGCTCGGGTTCCGCGACCGCTTTGAGATTTTGAAGACGACCGGTCGGTACCGGAAACTTTGGGTGATTCGTTCTTAGACGGGGAAGGCGACCTTCCTGGAGCAGAGCTCGGCTGAGCCATTGCGTTAGCTATAGAAACGGCCGGGCTGCCGGAGATGCGGCGAGTTTGCTTCGTTCGGGCCAGAGTAAACCTGCAGAGGGGGAAGCGGTCAAGATCGAGCACACACCACGAGAGGGGGCAACCTGGTCGTCCCCCGACCTGCTACCCCCTCCGCTGGTTGGAATTTCAAGGAAATAAGCAAAATTAAAAGAAGGACGTTCGTGTTACCTGAGAGGCCGGTAGACGAATGCAGCACGGGAGCACGCGAGCGGTGTTCTGAGTGTGAGCGACGAATGGTAGACAAATGAGCCAATGAGGTCGTTTTCAATTTTCGGAGCGAAGAATGAATGAAGAGTGAAGAGTGATTTCCTCCAAACCCCACCACCTTATATAGTGGGCCAATGGGCACTTCAGGCCCAAAAGCGGAGAGACGCATCTTTTCACCTTCCATCATTACTTAGTCTGGGGGAAACGAAGAAGCACACCCTGGGGAGGCCAAGCGTCACCTCGGAAGATGTGAAATCACACCATTTAATCAACTGTCGCCTCAGCAATTATGGCACCTCGAAAGTAGTCAAAGTGACCGCAGCAGGGCAGCGACCTTTGGAAGGTTGGGTCCCGAGCGACCCATCATGCAGGTCGCATAATTTTTCATAGTCACGCCCACATGTCAAAGAATTGCAGGGTGACCCTTCTTTTACTGCTCAGTTCTTCTCAGCATCATTCGGGGGCAGCAAATCAAGCCTTAGCCCGCCTACCAGCGACCCAGGCTTGGGGGGCAACTGTTCTGGAGTGGGCTCAAGGCCCAATGCAGTACAATATGGCCCAATACTATTGCTATAAATGTGGCACGAATCTCAAGGATTTAGGTACGTCATTTATTACTATTCACTATTCACTGCTCATTGCTGACTTGGGCGTTGGAGTGCTTACGCAGGTACCACCCAGGCGCGACCCAAACTCTGACACCAAGACATCCAGTGACCGAGCTAAGGAACCACATCAGCTTCACATCTATTGATCAGGTACGATCACTTTCTTTCTCTTTTTCTCTCCAATTGTGTAAATAACTCTAACCCTTAGTACTTATATCATTGGGCTCTAGTGTCTTGGGCCCTTTTTACCACTTACTTAGTTACTAACACCACCCCATGATTTAAATGAAACACCCTATTATTATTTTAATATAACTATACTAATCAAATACATAAATATCTCAATTAAATAAATAGTTAGAGTATTTGGGGCGTTACAACTCTCCCCCACTTAGAATATTTTCGTCCTCGAAAATGTACCTTCATAAACTTCCACAACTGACTAGCGGATAACAGACCAGACCCAACACTCCCGAAACTCACTGACTGACTACGACAATTAACATGGACATGGTTATGCTCTAACCAGTTCATGCCCAAAGTTACGTCTAATCCGCTCAGCGGCAAACAAAAAAAATTCACAACAAAGTCGAAAATCGACAAGGGACACTAGAACACACCAGAGAAATGGTTTCCGACCCTTTAGCTGGAGTGTCGACAACCATCTCTCCATTCATAGCAGACAAATCAAGACCCAAACGTTCACAACATTCAACAACAATAAAGCAATGAGTAGCGCCAGTATCACAATAGATTTTAGACGAGTACCATTTATGAAGCACGTACCTCTAATAAGACCATCATCCTCAGTAGGCTCCGTACCTGCCAAGGCAAACACCCTTACACTGGACCTCTCTTTCTTCGGCTTTGGACACTTAGCACTAATGTGTCCCCCTTCACCACAGTTGTAGCAGACCACATCCTTACGATCACACTCAGCTACCATATGACCCTCCTTACCACAATGGTAACACCTCTTCACATCAGTTGTGCACTCTGTACTCTTGTGACCAGCTTTACCACATTTGAAACATACGATGCCAGCAGGAGCATCTCCCCCACTAGGCTTCTTGCCCGCAACAACTTCCTGTTTACCCTTGCCAGCAGGGACTTCATACTGCTTACTACGGCTTGGGAAATTGCTCCTCTTCTCTTTCATAACCTTGTAGTGAGCATTGCTGTCCTCCTCATAAATCCTACAACTGTTAACCAAGTCAGAGAAGACACAGATCTTCTGATACACTATAATGCGGATAGAACTTTGCCAACTCGGTGAATTTAGCAGCATACTCAGTCACATACATACTTCCTTGCTTCATCTCAAGGAACTCAATCTCCTTCTTACCTCGGACATCCTCCGGATAGTACTTCCTCAGAAACTCCCTGCAGAACACAGCTCAAGTGATCTCTTCATTCGCAGTCTCCAACCTCTGCCTAGCCTCTAACCACCAGTCATCAGCCTCCTCTGCCAGCATATGCGTACCATATCGAACCTTCTGCGCTGGAGTACAGTCCATCACACGAAAGATTCTCTCCATCTTTTTAAACCAAGCTAAAGCACCATCGGGGCTATGCATACCCTTAAAGGTTGGCGGATTCTCCCTCTGAAAGGTAGTCAGGCTAGGAGACCAAGCATTTCCACCATCTCCCTGCTGATTCTCTACAGCCTGCGCCATAGCTGTCAAGGCAGCAGCAATAGTAGCGTCATTCCTTCCAGCCATCTCAACTTAACACTACGACTAGACAACTTGGTCGGACAGACCGAACTGCTCTGATACCACTAATGTAACACCCCAAATCTACCCGTTCGTTTTATTAAAAATCAGAGTGCGGAAATTTAAAAACTACGCATGCAATGGAGTGTCACATTCGACAATTTAAAAACTACGCATGAAATTTCAAAATCCACAACTTTAGTTCCAATCGAATAATGCCATAAAACAACTAAGTAAAACAGTGTTCATCCCCTCCCCGAGTGTTACGTATCAGAGACGACACCGACTCAACTGGCGAAGGTAGACAAGCCTTCACTCACTATCACCTGCACGTTACCCACATAGGGGTAACATTCAAACAGAAGGGGTGAGTCTCTAACAGTATAAAAGCATGTATGATAGGCAGTATACTAGAGTTCAGGCAACTATAATTACCACCTCATTAACAACAACATCATTAACAACAACATCATCAATGTCAATCACTCAAGGGAAATCATCAATGTAATGAATGGGAAATGAAATGCAACCCACACCGACGGGCAGATGCATGTGGTACCATCACCGAAAAATAGCCATCTCGTGGCATCATCATCAACATTGAGCATAGTTCAAAGGCCGAAGCCCTACATCACCGGAATGTGCATATGAAGGCATGCGACACCATGAACAACCCGAAACAATAGTCAAACATCATAATCTTACGCAAGATGCAACAACACCAACATCGTTAAGTGGTCACATTTGACCCAACAACACCATCATCATTAAGTGGTCAGATTTTACCCATCGTCTATCACAGTAGTTAATACAGCACATCAATTATAGCATTCGGAGCTAACACCAATTTCCCCAACCACACCCTCACCTAAGACACCAATTAGTTTACACAACAGCATGCTCGAGGCGCGCACAGACACAAAACTGGCGCCTAGGGGCAACACAGCACCCCATGGCGCCACACAGCAACATCGTTGGCACCTGGTGGCAACACCGGAACACACAGGGCGCCAAACAGCCCAGACCTAGGGGCAACACAGCACCCCCTGACGCCAAACAACAACAAAAATGGCGCCTGGTGGCAACACAGGCACACCTAGGGCGCCAAACAAGAAGAAATCGGGCGCTTAGGGCAACACAAACACCCACGGTGCCAAAGCGGCAACAAAAATGGCGCCTAGTGGCAACACAGGCACACCTAGGGCGTCAAACAACAAGAAACTGGTGCCTAGGGGCAACACACCCCCTGGCGCCAAACAGCAACAAAAATGGCGTCTGGTGGCAACACAGGCACACCTAGGGCGCCAAACAGCAACAAAAATGGTGCCTGGTGGCAACACAGCATGCCAAGGCGCCAAACAACAAGGACACTGGCGCCCAGTGGCAATATAGCCACACAGAGCGCCAAACAGCAACACAACTGGCGCCTAGGGGCAACATAGCATGCACAGGCGCCAAACAACAGGAAAACTAGCGCCCAATGGGAACACAGCCACACAGGGCGCCAAAACACAGGCAAATTGGCGCCCAGTGGCAACACAACCACACAGGGCGCCAAAACACAGGAAAACTGGCGCCTAGTGGCAACACAGCCACACAGGGCGCCAAAACACAGGCAAACTGGCACCCAGTGGCAACACAACCACACAGGGCGCCAAAACACAGGCAAACTGGCACCCAGTGGCAACACAGCCACACAGAGTGTAACGCGCCAAAAATAGTTCAATTATTTATTTAATTGGGTTATTTAAGGCTTACAACATTGTAATTAAGTCAAGTAATTAATTGGAAGTTTATTTTATTTAGGAGGTGTTTGAGTAATGGAAGAGTTGTGATTAGGAGGCCCATGATCCATTAAGAGGCCCATGATCCATTAGGAAGCCCATATGCATGCCTTAAGTGAAGGTGTCGAAGGTGAGTGAGTCATTTGCAACAAATATCAAAGAAAAGTCAAAGAGTAAAGTAAGAGAGAGAGAGAGAAGGTGCGAAGCTTTAAGAGAGAAGAAGAGAAATCTTGGCATGGAAAGATCAAATTCAAGGAGGAGGAGCTGCTTGTTGGTAGATCGTGAAGTCTTGGTGGAGAGAATACTTAGTCTTCAATCTGTTGAGGTAAGGGGACTCTCTTTCATCTATAATAGTGTATATGATGAGTATTATGTGTGAGTTAGACTCTAGGATGATTTTTGGAGTTGTTTGTGTTGCTTGTTGTGTGATTGATATGTGTTTGCTTCATTTTGGTGAAGTTGTGATGTGTTGTTGATGAGTTGGTCAGATGAGAGACCTAGGAAGGAAATGAGAGTTGTGGAACTCTCAGTGCAAGGACGTTGGTGTTGGTGTTGGTACCATTGTTGAATTACTTTGAGGTGTGTTGGACAGATTTTGGATGAATATAAGTGTAGAAGTTGTAGTTAAGTTTGATCATAGTGTGAGAACCAAAGAAACGAGGGAAGATGAAGGTTAGGCGCATAGAGAGACATATGAACCGAGGAGTAGTTGCCTAACTATAGGTGTGTCGAGGTATATGGGAGTCGACGTATAAGTGTGTCGAAGCGTAAGTGATGAAGCGTAGGTGATGAAGCGTAGGTGATGAAGTAGAGGTGACGAAGTGTAAGTGTGTATGAGTCTAAGTGTAGGTGTCAACTTGTAGTTGCCGAGATGTAGCGCATGTATACCGAGGTGTGTGAGTGAGTCATTTGCAACAAATATCAAAGAAAAGTAAAAGAGTAAAGTAAGAGAGAGAGAGAGAAGGTGCAAAGCTTTAAGAGAGAAGAAGAGAAATCTTGGCGTGGAGAGCTCAAATTCAAGGAGGAGGAGCTGCTTGTTGGTAGATCGTGAAGTCTTGGTGGAGAGAATACTTAGTCTTCAATCTGTTGAGGTAAGGGGGCTCTCTTTCATCTATAATAGTGTATATGATGAGTATTATGTGTGAGTTAGACTCTAGGATGATTTTTGGAGGTGTTTGAAGTGTTTAGTGACCATAAAGGTTTGCAATATCTGTTTGATCAAAAGGAGTTGAACATGAGGCAGAGGAGGTGGTTGGAGTTGTTGAAAGACTATGACTTCGGTCTGAACTATCATCCAGGAAAGGCTAATGTTGTAGCTGATGCTTTGAGTCGTAAGTCTTTGCATGTGTCGGCAATGATGGTTAAGGAGCTCGAATTGATTGAGCAATTCAGAGATTTGAGTTTAGTTTGTGAAGTGACACCTCGGAGTGTTAGGTTGGGAATGTTGAAAATTACTAATGAATTCTTGGTAGCATTAGGGAGGCGCAGAATCTAGATGTTAAGCTAGTTGATTTGGTGGTGGGAATTGGCCGAGCTGAGAACAAGGATTTCGAGTTGGATGCTCAAGGTTTGTTGAGATATCGCAATCGGATTTGTATTCCTGATGAAGAGGAGATTAAGAAGGCAATTCTTGAAGAAGGTCATAGGAGTAGATTGAGTATCCATCCTGGAGCTACAAAGATGTATCAAGATTTGAAGAAGTTATTTTGGTGGCAGGGGATGAAGAGGGATGTAGCTCGGTTCGTTTATGCCTGTTTGACTTGTCAGAAGTCAAATGTGGAGCATCAGAGGCCGGCAGGGCTGATGCAGCCGTTGGAAATTCCGGAGTGGAAGTGGGATAGCATTTCTATGGATTTTGTGACTGGATTGCCTAGTACGGTGAAGGGGTACGATGCAATTTGGGTGATTGTTGATAGGCTGACGAAGTCGTCTCCCTTTGTTCCTATTAACATCACGTTTCCGGTGCCGAGGTTGGCAAAGATTTATATCCGAGAGATTGTGAAGCTTCATGGAGTTCCTTCAAGTATTATTTCAGATAGAGATCTGAGATTCACCTCAGAATTTTGGAAAAGTTTGCAAGAGGCGTTGGGTTCTAAGTTGCGTTTGAGCTCGGCGTATCATCCACAAACTGATGGTCAGACAGAGAGGACTATTCAGTCGTTAGAGGATTTATTGAGAGCTTGTGTTCTTGAGCATGGAGGTGCGTGGGATTCTTATCTTCCATTAATTGAGTTCACCTATAATAACAGCTATCATTCTAGTGTTGGGATGACACCCTTTGAGGCGTTGTATGGTCGGAGATGTAGGACTCCGTTGTGTTGGTATGAGTCTGGGGAAAGTGTGGTGCTCGGACCCGAGATCGTTTGAGAGACCACTGAGAAGGTGAAGCTGATTCGTGAGAAGATGAAAGCTTCGCAGAGTAGGCACAAGAGTTATCATGATAAGAGGAGGAAGGATTTGGAGTTTCAAGCCGGTGATCATGTGTTTTTGAGAGTCACCCCTATGAAGTTGTCTCCTCGTTTTATTGGGCCATACCAGATTTTGGAGAGGGTTGGGAAGGTTGCTTACCGGGTGGCCTTGCCACCTAATCTGTCAAATTTGCATGATGTATTTCATGTGTCACAACTGAGGAAGTATGTTCCGGACCCTTCTCATGTAATTCAAATGGATGATGTGCAAGTGAGAGATAACCTCACTGTTGAGACGATGCCGATTAGAATTGAGGACCGAGAAGTGAAGACTTTAAGAGGGAAGGAGATCAATTTGGTAAAGGTAGTTTGGTTGGGAGCTGCCGGTGAGAATGCGACTTGGGAGTTGGAGAGTAAGATGCGGGAATCATATCCAGAGTTGTTTGATTCAGGTAAAATTTCGAGGACGAAATATTCTAACTGGGGGAGAGTTGTAACGCCCCAAAAATAGTTCAATTATTTATTTAATTGGGTTATTTAAAGCTTACAACATTTTAATTAAGTCAAGTAATTAATTGGAAGTTTATTTTATTTAGGAGGTGTTTGAGTAATGGAAGAGGTGTGATTAGGAGGCCCATGATCCATTAAGAGGCCCATGATCCATTAGGAAGCCCATATGCATGCCTTAAGTGAAGGTGTCGAAGATGAGTGAGTCATTTGCAACAAATATCAAAGAAAAGTCAAAGAGTAAAGTAAGAGAGAGAGAGAGAGAGAAGGTGCGAAGCTTTAAGAGAGAAGAAGAGAAATCTTGGCGTGGAGAGCTCAAATTCAAGGAGGAGGAGCTGCTTGTTGGTAGATCGTGAAGTCTTGGTGGAGAGAATACTTAGTCTTCAATCTGTTGAGGTAAGGGGGCTCTCTTTCATCTATAATAGTGTATATGATGAGTATTATGTGTGAGTTAGACTCTAGGATGATTTTTGGAGTTGTTTGTGTTGCTTGTTGTGTGATTGATGTGTGTTTGCTTCATTTTGGTGAAGTTGTGATGTGTTGTTGATGAGTTGGTCAGATGAGAGACCTAGGAAGGAAATGAGAGTTGAGGAACTCTCAGTGCAAGGACGTTGGTGTTGGTGTTGGTACCTTTATTGATTGACTTTGAGGTGTGTTGGACAGATTTTGGATGAATATAAGTGTAGAAGTTGTAGTTAAGTTTGATCATAGTGTGAGAACCAAAGAAACGAGGGAAGATGAAGGTTAGGCGCATAGGGAGACATACGAACCGAGGAGTAGTTGCCTAACCATAGGTGTGTCGAGGTATATGGGAGTCGACGTATAAGTGTGTCGAAGCGTAGGTGACGAAGTAGAGGTGACGAAGTGTAACTGTGTATGAGTCTAAGTGTAGGTGTCGACTTGTAGTTGCCGAGATGTAGTGCATGTATACCGAGGTGTAATTGCCGAAGTGTAGCGTATATATATAGCTAAGTATAATTGCTGAAACGTAGTTGTTGAGGTATAGTGTATATATACCGAGGTGTGAGTGTACCGAAGTGTAGGCATACCGAGGTGTAGTTTAGGTAAGTCGAAGCCAGTGTTGTTGAGGTGTAGTGTAGTATACCGAGGTGTTGTGTGGTGTGCCGAGGTGCAATGTGAGCGTGCCGAGGTGCTATTTAGACGCCAGTGTAGCGCAAGTTGCTGCCAGGCGCAACTGTGAGTGCTGTTTGGTGCCGAGTACGTCTAAGTAGCTGAATGGTGAAGCTAGTGTGGTCCATAGGTGACGGTTTGGTCCCTAGGCGACGTTTGGTACTTGTAGTGACAAATCAGTCCACTACTATAGATGTCGGTGTGTCCGATGAGTGGGACGTTAGCCATAGCGCTATTGATGATGTCTTGGTGAATTAAATGACGATGTAATGACGATGTAGCGACGATGTAATGACGATGTAGCGACGATGTAGTGACGATGTCAATTCATACATGATGTGATTGTTGTGGTTGATGCATTGTTCATGAAGTCACATGCCTCATATGCATCAAAGTGACGCAATAGGCTTCGGCCTCGATATGGTAGACCTCGGTCTTCATATCATAGCGACGTATGTGCCCGAATGGCAAAATAGCGACGATGATGGTACCACATGCATTATACCCTTGGTGTTGGGTTGCATTCATGCATATACTCATGCAATTGATGATGTTTTCTTGTTGTTTATAAACTGAGGTGTTATAACTTGATGAGGTGTATTTGTTTATGTAAGCCGAGGTGTTTCTAGTTGTTTTCTCTAACATGATGTTTATCATACACCCTATTATATGTGTTTAGAGACTCACCCTTCTGCTTTTATGTTGCTTCTTATGTCGGCAACGTGCAGGTGATCCTGAGCGAAGGTAGTCCTCATACCTTCTCCTAGTCGGTTGTGGCGTCTGCTCTGATATGTAGCACTGAGGGGGCCGAGTAGTCTATTAGGATTTTAATTTAAGTTGTTGGATTGTATGTATTTGAATATGTTTTATTCTGCTGCGTAGTGTTTATGTGGACTGTTATGTCCTTGAACCGAGTGGTTGGGACCTCGTCCCTTTGACTGTAGTGCTATGTATCATACTGTTGTTGCTGTATTGCGCCATAATTGATGTTTGTTGGTTTTTCATGAAGTGAATGTAGCACTCTCTTGTGAGTGGTTTCGAAAACTCTGATTTTAAAAATTAAATTTTAGTCTATTAGAAGGGGGTGTTACACAGGGCGCCAAAACACAGGCAAACTGACGCCCAGTGGCAGCCTTGGGCGCACAGGGGCGCCAAACAGCAGCATATATGGAGCCTAGCAGCGCCTATTGACTCAACAAGCAATTTTATTGATTTTCCACCATTACCATCCCCAAACACCCAATAAAAATCAACATGACATTTCATCAAACACCTAACACGCACTCTAGACACCACCTACACATTTTATCAAACACCTAATGTGCATCAATTCACCATCACATCATACACAAGTCATTAACACCACAACGAAATCAAACACCACATATATACATGCAAGAATCATTCAATCATATTATCAAACACATCACATGCATGCTTAGTTCCTAATCTCCCACATACACCCCATCATACAACCCATTATAATATTAGAACCAACCCTTACCTTAGTTTTTCGCGAATTACGAGATTCCTCCCATGCAACTCCGAAAAACCACAGTAACAAGCTTCTTCTCCTTCTCCTTTTTCTTTCCCTTGCGCGCCGTTCCCTCTCCCTCTAGCGCTCTCCTTCTCTTTTCTTTCTTTCTCTTTTTCTCTCCAATTGTGTAAATAACTCTAACCCTTAGTACTTATATCATTGGGCTCTAGTGTCTTGGGCCCTTTTTACCACTTACTTAGTTACTAACACCACCCCATGATTTAAATGAAACACCCTATTATTATTTTAATATAACTATACTAATAAAATACCTAAATATCTCAATTAAATAAATAGTTAGAGTATTTGGGGCATTACATGGTTGAAGGGTGTTAGGCGTTTTGCTATCGAACACGAGAAATGTTAAGATGGTACTCTTCCAACATTGGGGTTTTGCTATTGAACAAGTACTTGTTAACCAATTTTTTTGACACTGACGTATGACAGCGTGTTCCTTGCTTTCATTTTAACTTTTGTAATTTTAGTGTTAACCCTTATTTTTCTCCTTTTGAAAATCTATAGGTTTTGTCATTCCTTATTTGATTTTAAATCTTCTGCTTGTTACGTATTTTAATTATACTGAGAAAGGATTCAGTGATAGTGTTGTTCTTGTTAGGTATTTTAATTCTTCTGCTTGTTTTTAATTACAATTACAATTTAACAATGTTGTTCATGTTATTCCCTTTCTTTATAATTGGGAATTTTTTTTGATTCTTCTTGCTATTCCTTTTCTTGATTTAATATCTTCTCCCAGTGTTGTTCTTGTTTTTTTAACAATGGGAATTATTGGCTTTTTGAAGAAATGCTTTTTGAAAAGAAATGATTCTTGGCTTGTAAATTGGATTAACAAATAGAATTGGTTTCTTGAATATTGGTTTGTGAGGAAGATGTGAGATTGGTTTCTTGAATATTATTGATATGGAATTATGGAATTCATTTATCTAATATTCGTTTGTGATGAAAAAATCCTTTGAATTTTAGGTTGGATTTTGTTCTTTGGATCTTACATTTGCAAGAAATCACTCCCATAATTACTTGTTAGAAATAGAATACTATCATTGCTTTCTAATTGAAGTAATGGCCATGAATACTTTCCACTTTATTTACATTGGACCATTGAAGGAATGCTTTTTGTTACTTCTTTATCTTGCAGGAAGCAAGTGCCATTCCAGATTGTCTTGACTTGACGACTTAGGCGTGATCTAAAATCCCTGCTAGAATAAGTGAGAGATATGTTTATTTTGTCGAGATTACGATTTGCATTAGCGAATTAGTTTTTGCGCTTAATACTCGGTAATACTAAATTGCCAACTAAAATTGTAGTACTCGCAACCAAGTAACAGAGAATCCTATGTTCCTAACTTCTAGATTCCAACATGGTTCTGTTAGTTTCTTGCTGAATTTGTTTCATGTTATACTTTCAGATTGTTTAGCCATCACAGATCATTACGTAATTTCTTTGGGTGGTGCGAGATTCTTGAGTTCACTCATTGGGTTCTTCAGGTGTGTTCATGACAGACTGGACTTGAAAAATTCTCTCTCTCTCTCTCTCTCTCTCTCTCTCTCTCTCAGTCTCTCTGGGGCTATATCAGGTAGTGATCTTGTGTAGGTGTTAATTTTTGATTTTGCACAGGTTAGTATTTATCTAGCTAGAATTATTCCGTTACATATTCTCTAATAAAAATAATACTCACTAATTGTGGAACAACATAACTACATATTGATGACATAGTTTCAACAATGACTTTTTGTATTGTGTTTTACTTCTAATAATGATTAAGGGGAAGAAAATGGTTGTGATTTTTGCAGGTTTTGTGATTTGATCTCTGTTTTGGAACCTGGGAGACCTCTGAAAACAAACAAACCAGTTATACTGGATGATGTTCTGAGTCTTGAGCCAACTTAAAACTGAAGCTGGATGATATTATTCTTATTACTATAGTACCCTTTTGTTATAGCTATAACTATAACTACTATGAACTGAGCAATAGAGATGATACTGTAATTGTATTTCACTCTTCAAATAGTAATCATGGAGTTAATTACAGTATAGAGTATGTATAACTAAGAGAATTTGTAAAGATAAACAGGGAATTCGATTCAGAACATTCCCTAGAGCATGAGCTAGAAGGAGACGGTTAGAGGAGAGAGAAAAGAAGATTCACTCAATCAATACTTGCTTTCTACGTGATTCATTTTGGAATATATCCTACCACGTAATCCTTCATCCGAGTCGTTGGCGCCTTCACGCGCACACTTGCGCGCCTCACCTCATTTGCCATGTCAACCAGCTCTGGCGCCACCTCACGCACACTATGGCGCCTAGTACCACCTGCCATGTCACTCCGTATTGCTGAAGTATCATCAAGAGCTGTTATACCTGTTACATTACCCTCCCCTTTAAAAACAATCTTGTCCTCAAGATTAAAAGCAGGGAACTTCTCTTGTAATTCAGTCCTATCCACCCATGTAGCAGCCATAGGATCATTGTCCTCCCATAAAATCAAAACTTGTTGCACCGGAACAACACCTCTCATTACCACCCGAGTCCTTAGAACTGATCTAGGTCCTTAGAGCTGTGACACGTGGAACACCGGATGAATTTTTGCCGTGTTCGGTAATTCCAGCTTATAAGCAACCTGACCAATGCGTTCTGTGACAGTGAATGGCCCAAAATAATGCATTGATAGCTTTTGATTCTTGCATAGTGCCACAGAATACTGACAATACGGTTGTAGTTTCACAAGAACTCTATCACCCACTGCAAATTGAACATCAGTCCTCTTCTTATCGACCTGTGCTTTCATTCTCTGTTGTGCCTTATTCAAATTGTCCTTCAGCTGCTGCATAATCAATTCTCTCTCAGCCAATAAATCAGAAACCTCAATTGAGTCAGTTGCAGCCTGCTCATGGCGGATCAAGGCTGGAGGTTCTCTCCCATAGAGCGCCTTGAATGGAGACATGCCCAAGCTATGATGAAAAGCCGAGTTATACCAAAATTCAGCCATTGATAGTAACTTAGACCAAGCTCTTGGGTTATCCACAGTAAAACAACGCAAATACATCTCCAAACATTTGTTCAAAATCTCGGATTGGCCATCTGTTTGTGGGTGATATGCTGAACTCATACCAAGCGTCGTGCCTTGTAGTTTGAATAATTGTTGCCAAAACGCACTTGTAAAAACCTTATCCCTATCAGAGACAATTGACTTCGGCATGCCGTGTAACTTGACAATATTCTGCATAAAAGTTTACGCCATCGACTTGCTCTTGTAGAATCGATTTTAGAGGCATAAAATGGGCATATTTGGACAATCTATCTATGACCACAAGGATTACAGTAAAGCCAAAAGAACATGGCAACCCGGTAATAAAATCCATAGTAATATCCTCCCACACTTGCTCTGGAATCGGTAATGGTTGAAGCATACCTGCAGGTAATGAGGTTGGTGTCTTTGCCTGTTGGCAAATGCTACACTGCTGCACAAACAATTGAATATCTTCCTTCATCTTGGGCCAAAAAAATTGAGCAGTTATACGAGCTAAAGTTCTTGCCACACCAGCATGTCCTCCTCCCAAGGATGCATGATACTCAGTTAGAATTTCCTTGATAAGATGAGATTGTTTTGGTACCACCAATCTACCCTTCCAGAAAACCAGTCCATCCCTCATGTGATAATTCTTGATACCATTTGGTTTCTCCTCAGCCTCCCTAAGTTGCTTTTGAATCTCAACATCAGTAATGACATGTTGTTTCAAGGTCTGTAAGAAATTAGACTGAGGTTCAGACCATGCCATGAAAAATACTCTAGACAACGCACTAGCAGCAATGTTATCCTTCCCAGGCTTGTACTCAATCTTGAAATCATATCCTATGAATTTATGTAGCCAAGCTTGTTGTTCCGGTGTTTGCAACGATTGATCCAACAAGCTTTTTAGACTCTTCTGGTCTGTCTTAATTATGAATTTGTGACCCAACAAATAATGTCTGAATTTTGCTAATGCTTCGGTGATGGCATAAAATTCCCTCGTATAAGCTGATTTCTTTTGCATCCTAGGAGACATCTTCTTAGAAAAGTAAGCAATAGGATGACCATTTTGGCTCAGGACAGCACCTACACCCACACCAGATGCATCTGTCTCAACTGTAAACTGCTGTGAAAAATCGGGTAGCCTCAATACTGGTGCTGCAGTAATTGCCTCTTTCAACTGCATAAAAGCCTGAGCAGCCATTTCATTCCATACAAAATTATCTTTCTTCAAATTAAAGATCAGTTAGAGGACCAGCCAAGGTAGCATAATTACGAATGAAACGCCTATAATATCCTGTCAATCCCAGAAAACCTCTGACCTGCTTCACATTCACAGGTACGGGCCAATCTTTGACAGCAGTAACTTTCTCACAGTCCATGGCTACCCCTGCACCCGATACTTTATGCCCCAAATAATCAACTTCATTCAAACCAAAAGCACATTTAGAAAGTCTAGCAAAGAGTTGATGTTGCTGTAATGTTCTTAAAACAATTTCCAAGTGCAACAAGTGAGCTTTCCATGTATTACTATAAACTAAAATGTCATCAAAAAAAACTAGTACAAATTTACGTAGTTCTTTTTGGAAAATGCTATTCATCAAACTTTGAAACGTAGCTGGTGCATTTGAAAGGCCAAAAGGCATGACCAACCATTCATATGCTCCATGATGAGTTCTAAAAGCCGATTTGTGTCTATCCTCAGGTTGTAACAAGATTTGATGATATCCAGACCTGAGATCTAGTTTAGAAAAAACTGTAGCACCAAACAACTCATCCAACAACTCATCCACCGTAGGCATCGGGAAGCTATCCTTGATGGTGATAGCATTGAGAGCTCTGTAATCTGTGCAAAGCGACATTTGCCATCTTTCTTCTTCACAAGTACAATTGGTGATGAAAAAGGGCTTGTACTTGGTTGAATTATGCCTTGATCCAACATTTCTTGTACCATCAGCTCAATTTGTTCCTTTTGACTGTGAGGGTACCTATATGGCCTCACCTTGACCGGTTTTGCACCGCCTTGAGTAATAGCATGGTTATGAGTCCTCGTTGGAGGAAGACCCTTCGAGTAGAGAACACCACTCTATAAGTGTGCAACAAACTAACCAATTCGGGCTCCATATCGATGAGGCAAGTCACGAAATTCATCAATGAGGATCATCGGTGGCAAGATCTCAGTATAGCAAACATCTCAAGTATAGCATCTGTACATTGCATTCTTCTAAGTTGGTGGCAATGAGCTTGAGTAGGGGCACTGTCTTTGTATCCTTGTAATGTAATGAATTGTCCCTGTAACTTCTCAATCCACCCCTCTGTTTGCATTGTTTGACCATTTCCAATCAAAACTCTGAAACTTGGCTCTGGTTCAACAGGTAGCTTCAAAAATTGAGCAATACATGGCTGCAAAAAACTCTCTGAACTGCCTCCATCAAGCAATATCTGCACTGGGATATGTCCAATGGTACCTGCAAAACGAATAGTTCCTACACCACAGCCACCTTTCATTGCATTTAAAGATAGATGATGTTCTTGAGGGGATGACACCATTGAGGTCTGTTGTGAGTCTGCCTCTGTTGATACTGTATCAGTTACATCAGCTGGCTTCTCTACCTCTTCTCCATCCTCAATTTGCAGCATCATTAAGTGTTTGTTGGGACACTTATGAGAATAGGAGAATTTTTCATCGCAGAAATAGCATAACCCCTTGTCTCTGCAGAATCAATCTCTGCAGCGGACATATGCTTAATGGCCATGTTTCTAGCCGAGTTAGTGAATGACTTTGGTTGCGGTGATGGCAATAATGGAGGCCGATTCTGTTTAGCTAGTGTGAATGTGGCATCTGTTTTGACTTGTGATTTCATGCAAAGATTGTATGGTGTAGTATATGCGAGTTTTGAAGAGTATTGATTGATTTTGGTTTTGTGTATATTGGGATATTTCTCCTTAAACAATTTGGCAAGTGCAATGACTTTTCATAATGTATGTGGTGACATAGATTTCACATCCCTTTTAATATCATCACATAACCCACTAATAAAACAATCAATAAGAGCATCATTTGTTAAACCCTCTGATCTATTAGCTAGTGCAGTAAACTCTAGATAATAATCAGCAACCGAAGCAGTTTGTTTGAGTTTGAACAAATTCTCTCGGGGAGATTCATATGGAGACGGGCCGAAATCAAGCTCTAAAGCCCTAGTAAAGTGATTCCAAGATTGAAAAGGATTCACCCTCTGCATCATTTGAAACCACGGAACTATGTCTTGATCCAAATGGACCGAAGCTATAGTGAGCCTCTCAGAATCTGGTGTATTGTAATATTCAAAGAACTATTGAGCTTTGAATATCCAACCCACTACATTCTTTCCATCAAATCTAGGTTAATGGATCTCACCTGAAATGGAGGACGAATTTGCTGATTCAATGGAGTATGACCACTCCCCATGGTGACAGATCCCGACCCTGGTGATTCAACAGATCGTTTCTCCAGAGCTGCAGCAATCTTCACAATGTTAGCTTCTAACCGTTCAAATCGTTGAGCATTTGCCACTTCTAAACGCTTGATTTCAGTGTGAATCTCCGCGTGATTCTTCTCCACTTGCTCAGAAACGCGTCGTACCTCCGCATTGAGTTCCTTGTAGCGAGTGTTATCTGCCATTGTTGATGATGAAAGCACCAAAATGTTATAGCTATAACTATAACTACTATGAACTGAGCAATAGAGATGATACTGTAATTGTATTTCACTCTTCAAATAGTAATCATGGAGTTAATTACAGTATAGAGTATGTATAACTAAGAGAATTTGTAAAGATAAACAGGGAATTCGATTCAGAACATTCCCTAGAGCATGAGCTAGAAGGAGACAGTTAGAGGAGAGAGAAAAGAAGATTCACTCAATCAATACTTGCTTTCTGCGTGATTCATTTTGGAATATATATCCTACCACGTAATCCTTCATCCGAGTCGTTGGCGCCTTCACGCGCACACTTGCGCGCCTCACCTCATTTGCCATGTCAACCAGCTCTGGCGCCACCTCACGCACAATATGGCGCCTAGTACCACCTGCCATGTCACTCCCTATTGCTGAAGTATCATCAAGAGCTGTTATACCTGTTACACCTTTATTTGTTGCTCTTACAGATATTGCTTAGAATTGAGAGGGTGCTAGGAAGCTAGTTGTGGAAATGGTATAAATATGCTTATAACGAAGGTACGTATTTGTCAATCTGGTTTGCTAGTTTGTTATATATATAGACTTATGATCTGCAATGAGAAGCAAACCAAAATAAGCTTATGCAATCCAAACCTTTGTTCTCTAGTTTGTCAACGCCATGTTCTACTTCTCTTTTTATCTGATCACAAAAGCACAGCAGAATTTTGACTTTTCATACAAGTCTTATCTTGTTGCCATTGGCTATGTTCTTTTCTTCCATTTCAAAATAAGCTCATTTTGGTAGATTAGGGAATACATGGCCATGTGAAAATCAATTTATGTGTTTGTCCTATTGCATATAATGATGCATTATATTATGGCTTCACTTTCCAGTGTCAACTATCCAGCGTCAAGAATATGTAAGGCTTCACTTTCCATTTCTTAAGAATCTTAAATGTTATAATTGATTTTTGTGTGTTTTCCAAGTCATTAGAATGTGACGTTGATTAGACATTGAAGGTGATTAGAAAATGATGACCTCATGTCCTGTATAGTTCAAGAATAAAGTTTGTGACTTCTGTTGTTTAAATGATAGAATCATATAAATTTTTCCACAATTTGTGACTTATGTTGTGTTCCGGGGTGTGTCAGCAAAACCAGCAGGTTCCAATAGTATTTGGGCCGTCGGCCCATATAAGCACAACCGGCCCAAGCTCGTTGCTTGGAGCGCACTTTGCACAACCGGCCGAAATTTTCGCAAACGGTCGGACTCTACAGTATATATACGCCATTCACATATGGCCTCAGGTACGTTCTCTTACCTTGTGTTATCTGCCCGAGCGACCACTCACTTGAGCGTCGGAGTGTCTTTGCAGGTACCACCCGAGGTGCTCAGCGTGAAGCCAAGACCGGTCCTTTCTCATACTCAACGACCGGCCCAGTCAACAGACAACAACTTCAACACTTCATTGATCAAGGTACGATCAATTGGCGACCACAGTGGGAGGCCCGAGCGCTATCCTACTTCATTCATGGCTCCACGCGACCGGCCCCAGACTCGGGCCTCATCTCGACTCAACCTCTCCGGGCAGCAGCATCCTCAGCAACAGACCCCGGAGGGCGTAGCCGTCACCATTCATGAATCTCAAGGAAATCCGTGCCAAGAACCCTCAGTGTAGGGTCGCGGACCGATCCTACAGCAGGTGCTACCGCCCGCTCCTCACCAACTACCGGCCGAGCTAATCGAGGCAGGGATTCAAGAACCATTGCCAGAGCACGTCACTCAGGCCTTTATGCAAATGCTACAAGACAAGAACCAGCTCATCGCAGATAGAGACGAGCTAATCTCCCGTTATGAAAGAGGGTCGATTCCGGGCCGCCAGCGTGCGGAAGACGGAGAACCCTCTGTCCTACGCCGACCGGCACGTAGACACCGTTCACCTCCTCGAAGGAGCCTTTCTCGCCGGGAAAGTACTACCCACCGGTCCCCAGCACGACGAATCAGGGCACACAGTTCGACCCGGCGAGAACGCATATGACGCTGCGCTGCTCCTTTCTTATGACGAATACGAAGATTCCAGCTATCGCCCTGAATCCGGTCGCTCGCCCACCAGGTACTCCTCTAACGAGTCGTCCGGTTCACGTCGGTCCAGAAGCAGATCTTGGGATTCTCATGAAGAGTTGGAAGACTATCGAAATGGAGGAATCAGGGATGTCTCGCAGTGACCGAGAAGGGGTCATAGCGAACGACCAAGAAGGCAACCTGCTCAACTCCCACCTTTTGGTCAACCTGGAGGATTCTATGGAATGTCAGGCAACGAGGCGTGCCTCATCATGCAGCCCTTTGGGTCGAACGACATTCAAAACGGCCACGGCCCATTTACCAGAGAAATCAGGCGCTACCGAATACCAAGAGACCTGAGAAAGCCGCCCAACCTAAACAAGTTTGATGGCCGTGGAGATCCGGATAAGCACATCCGGTATTTTAATAATTATTGCAGTTACAGAGAGTTGGGGTCGACCATGAAATGCCGAGCATTAGAATGGTGGGAATCACTTCGTCCCAACACTATCTCCTCATGGGAATGCTTAATCAGAATCTTCTTAGCTCACTACACAGCCAACCGTTGCCAGTATCGGTATGAGGAACACTTGGACACGATCGTTCAAGGAGATAATGAGACGCTGAGACAGTACATCGACCGGTTCAACACTGAGGCCGAGACTGTTCGTGACTTATCTGACAAGGACAAGCTGAAGTACCTCCAACGTGGCATTCGACCGGACCATAGGTTCGTAGAAGAATTCATGGTGAATCACTATCAGGACCTCAGCTTCTTCCTAAGGAGGGCGAATGACCACATGGCATATGAAGAAACTTTGGCTGCAAGGAAGGCCGCCCGTGCGCGGCCCAAAGAAGAGCAGAATAAGCCAGCCAAAGGGCATGAAGGTCGTCGAGATAACCGGTCGGACTTCAGAGTTAAGAAATTTGAACATCGTACTCGCCTGAACACATCTATCGCACAAATCTACAGTGAGTGCCAAAACAATGAGTTTGTAGGAGTAAAGCGGCCCGACCCTCTCGTGCTCAAGAAGGGGGCACGGCCGACTAAAAGATTCTGCCGCTATCACAAGAGCAAAGGGCATGACACCAACGACTGTATGGCCCTTAAAGACGACATTGAAGACCTTATTCAAAAAGGTAAGTTGGGTAAGTATGTGAGGTATGAAGAAAGCGAGCGACCTCAAGAGAAGACAGGAGGACCTGATCAGGATAGAGGAAAGGGCGCCCTCGTCATTACGACCGCCCAAGATAAAGATCGATCTGAAGATCGAGATACTCGGCAAAGAGAAAGTGGGATGAAATTCTAACGGTTGGATCGACCTCAGCAGAACGACCGGTCTCAAATAGACCGCCCATTTCTTTTGGGGATGAGGATCTGCTCAATGGCATGCCAAACAGTTACGTTCCGTTGGTGGTCAGAGCAGTTATGGCCAACACAAAGGTTCGAAGAATTCTGGTCGACCAAGGAAGCTCGACCGACATCATGTTTGAGGAGTTGATGGACAAACTAAAAGTGGACCGAAGTGAAATAATTCGCGCAGTCGAGCCTACTCGCTAATCGGGCTTCAATGGAGCGACCACCTATCCATTGGGGACGATCGAACTCTTGGTCACATTTGGTGACGATACTGCAGAAAGCACCTTGTATAGAACGGTCCGGACGACGTTCCTTGTACTCCCCATAAAATCTTGCTACCAGTGCATTATTGGTAGGCCGACCTTGGGCAAGCTAGAGGCCGTTGCGTCGACGGTACATTTAAAAATGAAGTTTTACAAATCTGACGACTGTAGTTACTACGGGCGGCCAACCCGAGGCAAATAGGCGAAGCCACTACCTATATCAGGAAATTTGTGATGAGGTAGATCGTGGTCCAAATACTCAGAGCACCGCTGAAGGCCACCAAGTTAACCTCGCCGATCTGGACGCTCATTATGATCCAGATAGCGACCCAGAGGACAATGATGACGACTTAGCCCTGGAGCTAAAGAACAGGTTAAAAAGACCGGAGCCTCATGGGGAATTAACAGATGTACAGTTGGGCGACGACCCAGCGAATACGGTAAAGCTCGGTAGCGACCTACCTGAGCAAGTGAAACAGGACCTTGTGGAATGCCTAAGGGACTACGCTGAGCTATTTGCATGGCAGGAAACAACTCGGTCGGATATCTGAAGTGTATTTGGATGACATGATCATTAAGAGTATGACTGACCCAGACCATGTGAGCGACCTAAGAGAAGTCTTTGAAGAAGCCAGAAAGAATTCACTCCAGCTAAATCCAGAAAAGTGCACCTTGGTGTGAGGGTCGGCAAGTTTTTGGGCTTTCACCTAACAGAAAGAGGAATAGAAGCCAATCCTGAGAAGTGTAGGGCGGTCGCCGGCCGCCTACCACAAAGAAAGAAATTCAACAGCTGAATGGCATGGTGGCTGCCCTATCCAGATTCATACCCAAAGTGTCCTATAAGTCGCTTCCTTTATTCAGACTCTTAAAGAATAATTCAGAATTTGAGTGGACCGACCAATGCCAGCGAGCGTTGGAAGAATTGAAAGAGGCCCTGACTAACCCGCCAATCATGACTAAGCCGTTGCCGGGGGAAATACTGTATTTATACTTCAATCATGACTAAGCAATAACGGAAGAGGTTTTGAGCGCTGTTTTAGTCAGGGAGAACGACCTAAAACAGAGCCCGGTCTACTTCATCAGCAAGGTATTGCAAGGGCCCGAGCAGAGATATCAGAAGATAGAAAAAATTGCTCTTGAACTTTTGGTGGCCGTCCGAAGATTAAGACCCTATTTCATAGCCCACCAGGTCGTGGTGAGGACCGATCAACCAATAAGACAAGTCCTCCATCGGCCAGACCTTGCGGGAAGAATGATAAAGTGGGCAGTAGAGCTCAGCGAATTTGGGATTAAGTTTGAATTCAGATCGGCCGCAAAAGCACAAGTGTTGGCCGACTTCATAGCTGAGATGACCCCAGTTCCAGATGAGCAACCAGCAACGACCTGGACTTTGCACGTAGATGGATCGTCCAATAGTAAAGGCAGTGGAGCGGGCCTGATATTGGAAAATTGTAAGGCCTTCTTTGTGGAGGTATCCTTGACTTTTGCCTTCCACACGCCGAACAACCAAGCCGAGTATGAGGCGTGCATAGCCGCTGCGCACTCGCCAGAGACTTCAATGTCGATCGTGTGGAACTACATTCAGACTCCTTGCTGGTCGTTTCTCAAATCAAAGAATTGTACGATGCTAAGGATGAAGTGCTCAAAAGTTATTTGGCCAGAGTAAGGGAGCTCCTCAAACAGTTCGACCGGGCAGAGGTAAAGCATGTGCCTAGGACTGAGAATGTTCGAGCATACATCCTCTCAAAGCTAGCAAGTACCAAAAGCCCTGGAAATCACAGAAGCTTAATTCTGGAAAATTTGAATTGGCCGAGCGTATCGACCAAGCCAAGCCAATCTTTGACCGTTCTTTGTGTTGATCAAGATAATGATTGGATCGCCCCCATTCTACAATTCATTGTTGGAGGAGAAGAGCCAAGCGACCAAAAGCAGGCGAAATTGGTCAGGTTAAGGGCGACCAAATATTCAGTGATAGAAGGAAAATTATATCAAAGAGTATTCTCATCTCCACTGCTGAGATGCCTTTCGTCGGTCGAAGCCGACCATGTGTTGAGAGATATACACGAGGGTGTTTGTGGAAGCCATCAAGGTGCACGATCTATAGTGAAGAAAGCTCTCAGAGCCGATTATTACTGGCCGACCATGGACGAAGATGCAAAGAAGCTAGTCCAAAAATGCAAAAAATGTCAAGTGCATGCTGACGTCCATGTGGCACCATCTTCAGAATTGCAAAATCTTGTCTCACCTTGGCCGTTTGCTTGGTGGGGCATGGATATTCTAGGCCCGTTTCCACCTGCTTCAGGCCAGTTCAAATTTTTGATCGTGGTAGTTGATTACTTCACAAAATGGATCGAGGCCGAGCCTCTTGCAACTATTACATCAGCAAAAGTCAGCAAGTTCTTCGAACGGTGTGTGCTAGCCCGTTTTGGGATTCCACAGCAGTTGATAACAGACAATGGTACCCAGTTCGCAGATAAAAGGTTCAGAGAAATGTTGGCCGATTTAGGGGTGAAACAGCGTTTCACCTCGGTCGAACATCCACAGACAAACGGCCAAGTTGAAGCGGCCAACAGGGTCATCCTGCGAGGTTTAAAGAGAAGACTCGACGAAGCAAAGGGAAATTGGGTCGAAGAGCTGCAATCCGTTCTCTAGGCATATAGGACGACCCCCCACTCATCGACCGGGGAGTCACCCTTTAGACTTGTATACGGAACTGATGTTGTCATACAAATAGAAATGGGTGAGCTAAATTGGAGAACTCTGAATCCCCCAGCATCAGCCGACAACGACCGAGCTATACGGGAAGAGTTGGATCTGATCGAAGAACTGCGCACCCAAGCATCACTTAGAGAACAATTGATCAAGCAGAAGTTCGCAGCTAGGTACAACGCTCGTGTTCAGAAGAGAGATTTCTCGATCGGTCAGCTCGTTCTAAGACGTGCAGATGTTGGAAATAAGAATGCCCGTCAAGGAAAGCTAGCACCAAATTGGGAAGGCCCATATCGGGTCATTAAGAAGACCGGCAAGGGGGAATACGAGTTGGAGACCATGGAAGGAGCGACTATCCCCAGAACATGGAACTCTGACAAACTTAGGAAATACTATGTTTAAATGTAATGAACGACCAATCAATAAAGGAAAGACAGGCAGGCGCTCTTTTTCCCACTGGGTTTTTTACTGAGGCCTGACCTTTGAAAATTGCTTTGTACTTTACTTTCTCGCAAAGAATGTATGCCCGGTCGCTCAACATGCCCGGTAGAAAGTAGGTAGTCGAAACGATCTATATCGAGCGCCATCAAAATGGCCCAAGGGTTAAGTAGTAACCCACCATTGTAGGTCGTCGAAACAATCTATATCGAGCGCCATCGAAATGGCCCAAGGGTTAAGTAGTAACCCACCATTGTAGGTCGTCGAAACGATCTATATCGAGCGCCATCGAAATGGTCCAAACAAGCGCCACAGAGTTGGCCCAAACGAAGGTCGCCAAGCCGACCAGGTGCCACCGAGTGGGCACCATCGTTGTTTATTGGGTAAGCAATGCCCAATTGATAAGCACCGCCGAGCGGTCTAAAACGAGAGCCTTCGTAAGGCCCCAAACAGCGGCCCATAATTGGCCTTAAATTCGTAAAACTCGGATAAACACAAACAAGTGAAAGGAATAAAAGGAAAAGATGCCATTACAAACCAAGGACGCCCGGTCGAAGCCGAGCGCCCAAATATTAAACTGCTCGAAGGCAGGATAAGAAAATTGTTATGCCCGAAGGCTAATCAAAAGATTACAAGAATTACTCCGCTCGCAGGCGGGCTTCAGACAGGACCGAGCGAGCTCGAATGGTGTTTCCTTGCTCGTGGAACTCCTCGGGCAACACGATCTGGTTGTCTTCTACGCAGTTCTCAGGCTTTATCATCTTGTCATCAAAATTGACGCATAGATCTGAATTCAACACCCGCACCTGGTTAAGAGCGTTCTGAAATTGTTCGATCACTGCATTCTTAGCAAGGCCGGCTATCGCCTGCACTTGAGCCTCCAGCTCGGCTGTCTTCTCTTCCAGGGCGGCCTTTTCCTTCTCCAGGGCGTCAGCATCTTCCTTCAAGCTCTTTACTTGAGCAGCAAGTTCTTTGTTCCTCTTCGACAATTTGGCCCGGTCCTCATCGGCCTGCTGCAGAGCTTCGTTCTTGGATTTGACCGCCTTCTCCAACTTCTTCTTTACGTCGTCGAGATTGGCTAAGGCAGTGTCCTTCTCAGCCCGAGCATCTGAAAATAAAGGCAGTAAAGGTCGATCGATTGCGAGCAGAAGTAATATGGGTTAGAATTTTAAATACCTTGAGCTTCATTCGATAATTCTTTCATGGCTTTGCCAACACCCATGCACAAAGAAGCGCAGACGACCATGGGCTCCTTCATGAACCGCTCAAAGTCGGTCAGCTCCAAACCCTCGAGCGAGAGAACAGGAACATCGCCGTCAGGAAAATCACGAACCCGTTCAAGAATTCTGCTCCGCTTGGGGGAACAGGGGTCTTGGCGTGGGGGCGACCGAACTTTGGAAGCTGATTTCTTCCCTTGGCTTTTAGGGGTTTGGGGCACCTTGGACGTCCCTTCCAGGTCGACCACTGCTTTGGGCGGCGAGAGGCACCAGAATTGAAGAGGTTTCGAAACTTTTTCTATCTCGGCCCAAGATTTACCGGCCATTCTTCCTGCAAAAAAGAACAAGTCAAGAGTTAGAAGGAACGACCGATAACCAAAAATAAAGAGATAAAAGTTCGAAAGCAAACCAATCTCAGCCTCCAGGGCACGGCCCACGAGCAGTGTAAAAGGACGACAAGACAGGTCGCCTTTGGGATCTGGGGGCATCATGCTCGATAAAGTTTTGATCATTTGCAGGGACTCCAAGTCGGCTTCACTTAGGTCCTTAGTGGCATAAATATAGTCACCGGGCCGTCTGAAGAAGTGAGCCTCATTCCACATAATTGGGAAGTAAGGTTCACCGACCGTCCCATCAGGGTTGGTCTCAGCAATAGCTTTGCCCGGTTCTCTGGTAGGGACGACCCAAAAATACTGGGTTTTCCAAGCAGCGCCCAATGACTCTTGGAACGCCTTGAAGTACCGATGCTGAGTCTTCTGAGTTTTAAAGGAGACCTGCTCCCTCTTCTCCTTGTCTGCTTTCTCTCTGAGCCAGCTCAGCTCGAAGATTGTGAAAAACAACTGGATCGACACCGTCCTGCCCAGTCGGCTTAGAAGCACTTCAAAAGTTTTCAGAAACGCCCATGCGTTCGGATGAAGTTGAGATGGGGCGACCCCAATATAACGCAGAACATCGCGCTGAAACTCTGTGAAGGGTGGCACGATGTTCATCCTCTCGAACACGATCCGATGCATCGTGAACTTAAGGTTCTCAGAATAGGTCGCAATGTCTTCGCCTTCCTTCATTCCTCTCACCCTCCAGCCTCTTAAGCGATTTAAGTGACATTGCAGCTCTGTTAGCGCGCAATGGCTGACTGTTATTATACTCCTGTTGGAGCGAAGGGTTTCAGATACCCAAGACATGTCTGACCGGTCCCGAGCCAGATCCGGTAGGACGTCTTCTCCTTCCAATGATTCCACATCAATGTTCGCCCCTCGGCCTGAGGAGCTGGCCACAGAACGAGCGACAACCTCCTCAACCGCCGCTTCAGCTCGATCATCCTCGACAGTTCGATCCTCCTCAGCCTCGACCATTTCCTCGTCCACGGCCTGGACGACACTCTGTGCTTCGTCACCCTCTATATCTACCTCCTCGTCTTCTCCAGCGTTGCAGGCCGGGGAAGATGGTGGTGGTGGAGGCTCCCATGAGTTACTCTTGGAGTTGGCAGACTTAGAATCGAAGCTGCCCAAGCTGATCGGCCCCCTACCGGGAGAGCTGGAGCTCGAATCGGAATTGCTGGAAGAGCTAGAACTTGAATCGCTCGAGGACGAGGTAGAATTCTCCTCGTGAGTACCGGCCTCGGATGGCCTCATCATGATTGCAGACAAAGACTGTGGTTGCTTCCCAGGAATACGAGCGGTTTGTTTCAACCGTGGCATGTAACACCTGCGATAAGTGGATCGAGTCAGGCCGGCCGAGCAGTGCACTCATGAGAGGGGGCGACTTGGTCGTCCCCGGACCTGACACCCCCTATCACAAAGCGTGGAATTTTGCAATCAAGAGAGAAATTACGGAAATTAAAATCAAGAGAAGGATCGACTCATACCTTGAAAATGCTTGAGATCGGTCGAGAAAGAGTTAGAGCGCTCGAACGAGTGTAGTTGCTTCGAAATGCAAGTCAACGGCAGAGAGGTCGGTCGGCGGCAGAGCAATTCGGTATAACGTGAGGAATAGTTCCTACTGAAGGGGTATTTATAGCGCAGGTCCAAGGCGCCAAAAGGACCGGAGACGAAGCGTCACAACGTTTCACCTTCGCATTAAAAGCTGTCATTGAATGACCTCGAGATCACCAAACGTCGCATCATAAATATCAGCATAAGGTCACCGTCGTGTCAGCACGGCCGACGATTGACAGACGGCCGAGACTGTCCCATCGATAGCAAGCGGCCACGACCATCTTGCTTTTCCTAAAGTTCGTCAAAACAGCATAACCCCTGGGGGCAGCGATTCAAGCCTCAGCCCGCTCTTAAGCGACCTAGGCTTGGGGGGCAACTGTTCCGGGGTGTGTCAGCAAAACTAGCAGGTTCCAATAGTATTTGGGCCGTCGGCCCATATAAGCACAACCGGCCCAAGCTCGTTGCTTGGAGCGCACTTTGCGCAACCGGCCGAAATTTTCGCAAACGGTCGGACTCTACAGTATATATACGACATTCGCATATGGCCTCAGGTACGTTCTCTTACCTTGTGTTACATGCCCGAGCGACCACTCACTTGAGCGTCGGAGTGTCTTTGCAGGTACCACCCGAGGTGCTCAGCGTGAAGCCAAGACCGGTCCTTTCTCATACTCAACGACCGGCCCAGTCAACAGATAACAACTTCAACACTTCATTGATCAAGGTACGATCATGTTGTTTAAATGATAGAATCATATAAAATTTTGGGTGAAGTGAACTCTGGGAATATAGACCTTATTAGTTTGATTTTTTAGAAAGGGTATGCTTTCCTTTGTGTTGGATCATATTATATGCAACAGATGATGGTGGAAAGCCCAAGCTATGATATTTGGTGATCTGCATTAAATTATCTTTTTGTTTTCTTATGTAGTTCTTTTGGTTTGACAGACCTTGGAAGGATAATCATGTGTGGTATTGCTTTAACACTAGGTGGATCACCAGATGAATTTAAAGGCTAGAGAGCTGGAGATCTATTTTTGGGTATTCGATGACCCAAAGTCATAGCTACTAAGTATTTAGTTATAACATTTGTAGAATTTTGTGTTTGAAACTTGTAGAACTTTTTGGATTAATAACTTGTATTGTAAGATATTAAATTTCAATAGAATTTGAAGTACTTTTGATAAATAACTTGTATTGGTCAACTGATATCTATTAATAGTGTCAATTAATTTTTTTTTTTAAAATAAACATTTAGCATCGGGTGTTTATGATTTATAATATGTATTTGTTTTATGATTTATATTATATTAATAACATTAAATTATTTTAATTTATTGGGTGTTTGGATTATTAAAATTAGTTGAAATCACATTTAAAATGTATTTTTGTATGCTATGGGTAATATATGATTATTATTATATATTTATTTTATTTTTATAAAATATTAATGTTTGAGATATTATTTCTTTAGAACATTATTTTGGTATATTGAGGTGTTAAAATAATAGTTATAGTGATATTGGGCTTTAAAAGTGTTTAAAATGGCTTTTTTGGCTTTTTTACTCGCATACAACCCCATTACTCTGCTACCCGCACCCCTATTCACACACTAAACCCAGCCCAACGCTTTTCCCTTGATCCTGAACCGACCCAGCCCACGTCCCTGACTTCTTCTTATTCGCAAGAAAAGCTCCAAACCCTCACAACATTTTCCTTCCTTCCACGCGTTCTCCACTACAAGAATTATGCAAAATACCGGCGCCAACTTTCCGGCGGATTGTATCCGCCGGTAAATTACCGGCGGCTTTAGAAAGTTTCCGGCGGATTTTATCCGCCTGTAAGTTACCGGCGGCTTTAGAAAGTTTTCCGGCGGATTTATTTGCGCCGGTACCTTACCGGCGGCTTCTTGTCTATTACCGGCGGGTTTTTTGAAATATATCTGTTATTTTTTTAATTTTTTAAAAGGGGCCGCCGGTAATTGTAATGGTCCGCCGGTAATTTAATTGGCCGCCGGTAATATAAGCCGCCGGTAATATAAGCCGCCGGTAATAGTTAATTCCGCCGGTAATTGTGCTAAGCCGCCGGTAATTGAAAAGCCGCCGGTAATGTAATTATTTCCGCCGGTAATGTAATTATTTCCGCCGGTAATTGGCGCCTCGGTAAACTGAAAATTAGCAATAAATCCGCCGGTACTTTCAAAAATTCCGCCGGTAACACATTTGAAAATTTGACCGTTGAGATTTCTCTATTTATACAAAACCGATTCATCTCTTCACTTTCTTCACTTCTCACTTCTTCTTCTTCTTCTTCTTCTGAATTTCTCTCAAATTCTCTCTAGTTTTTCAAAATTTGTATCATAATCTCTCTTTTTTCTACGAAATTAGTCCAGATTGATTTACATAAAGGTATGTTATTTACATAATATACTTAATTTTGACAATTTGTATTAAAATTAGTTAGTCCTTATTGATTCTGATGTTATTTATTTTGAAGTTGGATTCTTCTCTAGTGTGGTGGTTGAAGTTGGAGAGTTTTTTTCACTGCTGATTCAGTCCGTTCAAAGCTATTAACGTAAAGTCAGAATCTTCTCGGCATTACTGGTTAGTACTTACTATTCGATTTGTTACTAATAATTATTATTTGCTGATTTGGTATTAGTTAAAGAATTAGATTTAAAATTACTATTGCTATAACTAATATTATTTTGTTTGTTTAAAATTTAAATTGAAAAATGTTTATTTTTTAATATAATACGAATTTTTATAAGGTTATTATAATATTTCAGTTAAAATAAAAAAGTTAAAAGACTATATAATAAATTATTAATTACTTTATTTTAAATATTTTGTATAATATTTAGATTAGATGTTATTTAAAATAAAATTGGAGTTTATGAGTTAGTAATACATTAATATGATTATTTTTTTGAAAAATGTTAATTGGGATTATTTTTTGAGAAGAACTTAATAAATATTATGTGATAGTAAATATTATTTGACATAATAAATATTATGTGATACAAAATAATATACTAAATGTTATTAGATGTATTTAATTGAAATGAAATAATTATAATGATAGTAAAAAATAATGATTGATGGTTTATTTAGTTATAAGATATTTTTGGATAAAAATATAATTTCAAATGTTTTTATTTAATAATTGACTTTTAATAATTTACTTTTAAAATATTTAAAATTAGATTTTCAAATACTTTTTAAAAATAATTTTAAAATTTCAAATTGTTAAAAGAGATTTTAAAATTTAAATATTATTTTCAAATTATTAAATTAAATTAATTTATATTTTAAATATTAAAAATTAGATATAAATTTTTAAAAACGTTTTTTTTTAAAAAAAAATATATATTACCGGCGGATTTTAAATAAATACCGGCGGAATATGCACTTTTTTTAAAAAAAAAAAAAACCAAAAACATTTTACCGGCGGATATAGTATGTTACCGGCGGCTTTTTTAAAAAATAAAATAAAATAAAATAAAATATTACCGGCGGATATAATGTATTACCGGCGGCTTTTTTTAAAAAAAATAAAAATAAAAATATTACCGGCGGATTTAGAAAGTTACCGGCGGCTTTTCTGAATAAAAAAAAAAAAAGAAATTATTACCGGCGGAATTTGAATTGCTACCAGCGGCTTTTTCCGCCGCAAATATCCTGTGGTTACCGGCGGCTTTTTCCGCCGGAAAAAATCAGCTAGTTACCGGCGGATTTTCCGCCGGTAAGTGTTACGTACGCCGTTTTAACCGGCGGAAAATCCGCCGGAAACGTTCACTTACCGGCGGTTTTTTGGCTTTAACGGCGGCTTTGGTCCGCCGGAAAACCTTGATTTTCTTGTAGTGCTCACTCCTCTCTCAACGCCCAAACCCCAAACTCCGCCCTTCCTATAGTAGTTGTTGTTATTGTAGTTGTTATTGTCGTTGATGATGATTGTAAGGCAGTATTTGGCAAGGTATCTAGATCCTGTTGTTGTTGTTGTTGTTGTTGTTTGTAGTCTTAGGACCATACGTGAGGTCGCGACACTAGTTTTAGTTGAAGATTAGTAAAGTATTAATTATGCATGCGTGTTATGAAAGTTGTAACCATTGTTGTTGATTGTTTTATTGTTATGTGATAGTCATTGTTGTTTTAGTTTCGGTTTTAAGTTCCTTATATGGTTTGGACGCTCTTTCTCACCCGTGCACCACATTTTTAGATTGAGCTCCAGGGGTCGTTAGATTGGCCTTCCATGGTCGTGCAGCGGAGGAGATGTGATCACTATGAATTAGGTATGGCAAAACGGGTTTGGCCCGCCGGGCCGGCCCGCTAACCCGCCAAACAAAGGCGGGTCTGGCCGGGGTATTGGTACCGCTGACCCGCTAAAACTGCCCCGCCAAAAAGGAAAAAACCGCGAGCTAAAGCAAGGACGAGGAGGGTCGGCCCCGCCGGCCCGTTTTTATTTTATTTTAAAAATAATTAAAAAAAACTATAATGCTTTATAGTGTTAGTGTTTCTTCACTTGAAATTCGATTTTTGTTCACCTGAATGATAGTGTTTTTTGTTTTGAGTTCTATATATCTTAATGTTTGTAATGTTTTGTTAGACAATATTATGTTTTGTTAGAATCTCTAGACTTTGACGTTGTACATATTATGGTTTTTTGGTTCTTAAGAATATTTATTTTGGGTTCTTGATGGTTAATCCCTAGTTATCAAGCAATCAAAATACTAATTTCGGTTGCTTTAAGATCAATACTTGAATTATGGTTTTTGACTTTTTGGTTGATGGTTATAGATGACATTTCTTGATGGTTTTAGTTTCTATATAGTTAATCCAAGTAATTCCAATGCTACTATTGTTTTAAACTTTTATTTTGAATATATCAAGAGTTTTTAAAGTAAAAATCTGTTAAAAAAGCTTTATAAAAAAACTGTTTTAAAAAACAGTTGAAAAATCTTATTGAAATGTTAAAAACATGTGAGTTTTTTGTTCAAAAATATTGCAAAAAAAAAATTAGGCGGGCCGGGCCGCTGGCCCACCAACCCATCACTTGGCGGGCCGGGCCAAACTTTTGAACTCGCTATGTTTGGCGGGCCAACTCGTCCCGCCCCGCTTTTAGCGGGCCGAGGCGGGCCGACCTGTTTTGCCATCCCTACTACGAATCACCGAGCTTGTAGTATGATGTTATGCATTGATGTTACTTTATTTTTATTTTGGTTGGATTAAAGGTTATTTGCTCTGATCATGTGACATCGGGATTTGGGTTGTATTTTCGATATTACATTTAAGATAATTTTTATTACTATTATATTGAAAGAAAAGTTTTATTGCTTAGCCTTTAGTTTTATTATAAATCATATAATATGATTTAAGTAGTTGAATGACATATTTTACTTGTGAAAGATATTTTGAAAATGAATTAGAGATTTTATTTGAAAAACAAATTTACTCATTTCTCACAACTTTTTACTCATAGTTACTTTCGGGGTAAAATGTGTCACACTAAATGTCATTTTTCAAGACATTTAGTATCGGGTGTTCTAAACCACTGATGCTAAATGTCATTATTCAGGACATTTAGCATCGGGTGTTCTAAATAACCGATGCTAAATGTCATTTTTCAGACAGCAAAAACAAAGATGAAACACCATTTAGCATCGGGTTTTTAAATATCCGATGCTAAAAGAGACTTTTAGAATCGGTTAAATAACTGATGTTAAATGCCACACATTTAGCATCGGGGGATTTAGCATCGTCGGATAACCGATGCTAAATGTCCAAAATAACCTATGCTAAATGTCTTTTCTGCACTAATGATGGTAAGGGGAAATGATCTTTCTTGGTGGCCTTATTGAGTTTTCTATAATCCTTGCAAATTCTCCACCCTATGACAGTTCTTGTAGGGATTAATTCATTGTTCTCATTAGTTATTACTGTTACTCCCCCCTTCTTAGGAACACATTGCACAGGACTAGCCTATGCACTATCTGAAATAGGGTAGATAATACCAGCATCTAGCCATTTTATTATTTCTTTCTTAACAACCTCTAGGATAAAACATTTATTTTAGTGCTTCAATCATGGGAACATTGATATGTAATTGTTTTAAAACATCAAAAAACTTACTAAATTGCTTCTCCTCATGTACTTTTTTTAATCTCTGAGGAAAAGGAGGAGGAGGGTATTCAGAAACTAACCTTGGAGTTGGAACTTCATGAGATGCAGATGCGTCAGGTGCTGCTGCATCTTAAGAATTTTGTTCAATTTTATTTTTTTCTCCCTTATCTGTACCTTCAATCTCATATGGTTCTGTTACATCCTTACTACTCCTTAGAGAAATGACTTTGACTTGTTCCTTACCTTGCCTTTGTGAGGTTGAAGCTTTTGTAATTGAAGGCAAAGTACCTGTAGGTCTTTGGTACAAAGTAGTTGCTAATTTTCCCACTTGGTTCTCTAGGTTTTTAATTGATGCATCTTGGGCTTGCCTAGCAGTTCTAGTTTCACTAATGAATGATCTAAGTAGTCCTTCTAGAGAATTATCATTGGCAGGTGTGTTTGGCCTTTGTTGGTTTTGAGGTTGGAATCTAGGAGGTGTAGTTGGTGCAGGTGCACTTGGTGCAGGTGCATTAGAATTGTTCCACCTAAAATTTGGGTGCTTCAAACAATGATTCAAATTCTTTTTGCCTAAAAGATGTAATATCATGTCTCATCCTAGCATTTTTTATTGGAGGAAAGTATTTACCTAAGAATTTCTCAGCCAGTTCATTCCATGTATGAATAGAATTGGGCTCCAAAGAGTTTAACCATGATTTAGCCCTATCTTTCAATGAATATGGAAATAACTTAAGTCTAAATGCATCCTCACTAATACCAGGAATGATAAAGTTACTACAGACTTCTATGAATTGCTTTAAATGCTCATGGGGATCCTCATGAGGAGATCCACCAAATTGACCAATTGTTTGCAACATTTGAAACATCATAGGTTTAAATTCAAAGTGGCCAGCATCAATACGAGGTCTAGCAATGCTAGTTTGTATGTATTGCTGATCATATTGGGCATAGTCCCTCATAGGCCTATCCCTATCATTTATCATACCTATTGGTCCCATTTGAATGAATTGTTGCCTGTGATCTGCTTCACCTTCAGGTTGTTGTTGTTGTGAGTTAGGTCATCCACTTACTGAGGCTCCCTCACTGTGATGTGACATATTTCTGCAGCTTTTTCTTTCTCTTTGTTGTCTTAGCAATCTCTTAAATCTTCTCTCAATTTCTGGATCACAATCAAATTCTGGTGGTCTATTTCTGGGCATAAGCTAGAGCATCAGCACTAGGCGTGTCTGCACTAAATATATCTGCACAGAAAACTGAATACCAGTAATAACAAAATAAAACACTAAATTAACAATCTAAACAACAAAATTTTACTATAATCCCCGGCAACGGCGCCCAAAACTTGGGATTATGTAAAGCTTTGTCAACTTTAGAGTGTACACTTAGTGTGTCTACACTATTCACAGTTGGTTGGAGTATACAAGTTTGAATTAAAACAATATAAACAATAAATGTGTATAAGGAATCAGTGAGATACAGTAGTTGAGATGTTTTCACCAAGTAAATCACTTCTAAGAATTTTAGTTGTGTATGCAGTGTAGGTGCACTGAATGCAGTTGCATCAGTATGTGCCTTTCAGTCACTTTCTTCAGAGTTTCATTACAAGCTTCCTATGTCTAGGCATGCTAAATAGGTTCACTCATGTCTCTTAAGCATCCATTGGTTCACCCTAAGAACTATGTTATCCTATGTCTAGAACTTAACACAGTTTTAACAATCAATTCTTTATTAAAGCTATTTTAACAAAGATGTTGTTACAAACACTCATTCTTATTAACTCTTGATTTCTTAAATGTAACCCATGTCTGCTGTTAAAAGTCTACCTATTCTAAAGTGATCAAATTCAAAATAAGTTTTGAAAGAAGTATTACACAAGAGTTTTAATGCACACACTACATAAACCACATTTACTTGCTTAGAAGATCATTATAAGGCTACAACATCTCAACTAAAGGAATTTGGCTCATGTTACTCATAATATAATAGAAAGAATCTGCAAAGAGCATAATCAAATGATTAATATTACAAAAGAACTCAAAAGGATAGAGATTACACAAAGGAGAGGTCTTTTGCAAGAGATTCCAAAGTTGAAATACAATGCGATTCCTTACACAAAGGAGAGGTCTTTTGCAAGTGAAAGGAGTGGTTGTCAAGCACTTCCTTCTCTTCAGAATCTTAAATAAAAACTAAAACTAAATTACAAATGAATGAAAATAAGTGATCCTTTAAGAACTTGGATGAAGGATGATTTTCAAGTGAAGAGATGGTCTCAATTTATAGGCAAGTGGGCTTTCCTCCCTTGGAGGGTTTCCTTTGGCGCCAATTTGTAACTGAGATCAGTGACCATGGTTACTAGTAGACTTCACATCAAGCAAGTTGCTCTTTTGCATGAAGTTGACATGGGGTGGTCCAATAAAGAAGTGCCACATGTCCTTGAGTAAGTGACCATCTCAACTTGCCTTTCATTGTAGGCACCGAATTCTGCAAGTGGATTTGCTCCATATTACTAGGCATGGCGTCACATATCAAGTGTGGAAGCATCGAATTGGTCCTTGGATATTTTGGTGCAAAGTGTTGGTTTAGCAGGTGTAGGCAGTGTAGGCACTCCTAGTGTAGGCAGTGTAGGTACACCTGAAGTAGCTGCACTGAACAAAACATCAAACCTAACAAGACATATGCATTTTTCCTAATTCATTGTCCTAATCCATTTGAATCGTTGAAATGTTGTTTCTTCAATTATAAGCTATATTTACTTATTAATTTACTTGAAAATAAACATTAATCTAAGTTTAAATGTATGAATAACTCTATATAAAATAGAGTTATCAGGGGGGCCCTCAATTCTCCCTTATCTCACCCTCATTTCCTCTCGGGCTCTTCCCCTCGTCCTGAGGTGCGTCTACCGGAGATTGGGTCTCGTTGCCGCCGACCTCTGGAGTCTTGTCGTCATCTCCGACCTCTTCGTCTTCGGCTTCAGGAGGAGGGAAGATAACTTGGTCCTTCAACATTATCCTCCCATCCACCACTCGGTGAAGCAGCTGCATGTATTGAGTCTGCAAATTGGGCTCGAGCACCAACGCCTGGGATAAGCACCGAGTATAGCCGGTCTTGGCCATCTTGATGCCGTCGTCTTTCAGCTTCTGGCACTTCGCCTCCAAATCAGCAATCCGAGCTTTGGATTTAACTTCAGCATCCTCAGCCTCTTTGCGCAGCCGAGCCAAAGTCTTCCCGAGTGATCTTCAGCACTTCAGCAACCTTGACGAGATCAGCAGCTTTCTTTTTATGATCAGTAGCTCTGTTCTCGGCCTTAGTCAAACGCTTCAACGGGTCGACATTCTCTACCACGGCACGTTATGCTCATTTACCACTTTCTTCTCCTAGAGCTCTCTCTCTCTCTCTCTCTTTACTTTTCTCTATCTCGGCCACGTACTGACTTGAGCGTCGGAGTTTCTTGCAGGTACCCTCCACCCGACGTGGGCTCACAATTTATCCGGGAGGCATCCGAGGACAATCTTCTTCTCGGGCGCGGCTGGAGACCTTAAGAGCACCCTCCATCCCTTCAGACACTTTCCTGGAATCCCTTCAAGTACCCCAGGCCTAGGGTCAAATCCAAGGTTCAACCATGAACTTAATCAAATGTCCTGATCGGGAGAGCCTATATATTGCTCCCGTTGTGTATACAGACTTTTTCACCCAACGAGCCTCAATAACCTCTTGGCAAATTATAGGCCAAAGTCTCCCAATGACCAATCCTAGAGGAGAAAACACCCACATGGCGACAACCTAGGAAACACATAAAATACCAAAAGTTGGATGGGTCATAAGCCAAGGCGGCATTGGAATACCCTTTTGTAGTTGTTCTTGCTGGCTTCAAAACTGTTGTACACTGTTTTGTAATTGGGTTAATGACATAGTAATGGTAAGCACCACGTCTAAGGCTCTCAACCTCACCATCCTTATGACAAAATAAAAGTAACCCGTTGCAACCGTCAATCATTTGTTGGGGTGAGACCCAACAACGCATGACATTTGAGCACCACAAGAAAAGTTTTTCCAAATCCAAAAATGGATGAGGGAACACAGGAGTTGTTAATATATAAGGTTGTGGCATCTTGGGAACGGTTGTCCCAATAATTAAATCACGTTATGTGTGTGAGACACAAATGGCTCTTGAAAGACTCTTCCCATATAATTTCTTAAATATTTTTGTATGGTGTTCCTTAAGAAGATTAGCAAATGGGGACATTACAGCCCCACTTTCCATTGAAAATGTTGAGATGATTTTCTGAGAGAGAGAGTATTGATACTTGACAGGGATGAGAAGGAGTATTTGTGTTTGTTTGAATATCTTAGTCACAAAGAGGCCTTGTATTTATAGAAGCATGACACAAGACACCTGTCATACATGCCTTATTAAGTTGAGAAAAGAGTGAGCCTAAAACATTTTTAATGATTATAGAGAAGTGATAAGTCCTATATGGTTTGACTCTTTAGATTTTTTTTCACAACTTCAAAAAAATTATTAAAAAATGGCATTTTTTATCATAGTTAAACAAGTGTAGTGGATTTTGTTAAATAATATTTCAAGTTCATATTTTATTATCTATAAATAGTGTTGATATATTTTTATTTTAAAAACTATTTAAGTAGTGAAAATAAAGTTCTCACCCTCTTTCACTTCATTAAAATAGCTTTTATGATTATCTCTCATCCATAAATTAGAAATGATAACTTATCCTTATCTTAAATTTATGAACTCTAAAAACTTTATATATTAACGAGGATTTTCAATTTAATTTAATTTAATAGAAAAGTTTGATGTAATTTAATGCTCTTTAATGTCAAACAATTTTTAATGAGTGGAGATCCTCACAAGTACTTGGGGGAGAATTTTGGAGGGACAGTGACACAAATAATATAATAATAAATGCAATAAATAGCATTATTTTTTTGTTTGTATCACTCTCTGTCCGAAATTGTCCCACAAGTACATGTGAGGATACAAATTCAACCGTTGAAATATTGTTTATGGACATCTGATTACTAGGTTCGATCCCTCATGTGTCAAGCCTTGGCTTTCCCGTTTGTGTGTATGTTTGGTGTAACACCCAAAGTAATTTTAATTACTTTGATTTCTAAGTGATTAGGTTATTGGTGGAATTATTGTTATGAGATTTGAATTGCATTTTTTTCTTGTGTAATAAATTTTAGGCTAAATAGCACTTTTGATCATTTATCTTTGCTCTAAGTTTTGTTTTGGTACTTTAACTTTTTTTGGTCTGTTTTGGTCCCTCATCTTCCATTTAGGTTTCATTTGGGTCCTTTTTCTTTTTCTTTTACTTTGTGGTCCTTTTTCTTTCACATTTGTTTGTGTTTGATCTTTTTAAATGAAAATACAGAAAAACGAAGAACACAATGATGTGCTCAATAACAGCAAGAACATTTGATTTCTTGTTTCTTGAATAACTCATGCAATATGTGACAAAATTTAATGAAACTGGACTCTAACTTGAATAAAATTTCTAAAGGAATTCAATGGAACCAAAAGTAATCTCAAAAAAGTGCTTATGCGCAAAATCACTTCTGGAACCGAAATTTTGTATTTGAAGTTCAAAAAACCTTCAATCTCAACAATGATGATTTTGCTATAGAGCACCAAATTGAATAATTCTTGAGCCTAAAATGCTCAAAATTCAACAAGGAATCAGAATTTGGCAATATTTTGTTTAGAAAAGCGTTAAAATGCAAAATACGATGAAAAATCACATCAATAAAATGTTTTTTGACTCTTATTTACTCATTTCTCAATCAATTTGTGTCAAACCAATTGTGTTCAACTTGTATCGAGTGCATAAATTAAAATAAAGCAAAAGGATTCAACAAAAGTTATGCAATAGTTCAGTATGTGAACAATTTGAAAAACAAAAAGGCGAATGAATTTTTTTTTTCACATAATTCTCGAATTTGCATAGTTTTTGTTGAAATCTTTTTCTATAGTTCAGTTTCTGCACTCAATACGAGTTGAACACATTTGGTTTGACGCAAATTGGTTAAGAAATGAGCAAATAAGAGCCAAACCATGTTTTATAGATGTGAATTGCTTTCTGGCAGTGTTTGCATTTTAAGTGTTCTTCTGAACAAAATACTTGCTATATTCTGATTCCTTGTTGAATTTCGAGCCTTTTAGGCTCAAGAATCGTTCGATTTGGTGCTCTATGGAAAAATCACCATTGCTGAGATTGAAGGTTTTTTGAACTTTAAATTTAAGATTTCGGTTCCATAAGTAATTTTGCTCAAAAAGCACGTTTTTGAGCTTAATTTTGATTCCATTGAATTCCGTGCGGAATTCTTTTACAGTTAGAGTTCAGTTTCATTCAGTTTAGTCGCATATTGCATGACTTATTCTAGAAACAAGAAATTGATGCGTTCTTGGTGTTCCTGAGCTCATTCATAGTGTTCCTCATTTTTTTGTATTTTTATTTAAAAGGACCAGAGTAAGAAAAGAAAAAGATAAAGGACCAAAATGAAACCTAAATGGAAGATGAGGGACCAAAACGAACCAAGAAAATATAAGGAAAAAAATGAAACCTAGAGCAAAGATTAAGGATCAAAAGTGCTATTTAGCCTAAATTTTATTGGTGCATAGTAGAGATATTGGGGTATGAGTTAAAAGGGTAGGTGTAACGCCCCAAAAATAATTCAATTATTTATTTAATTGGGTTATTTAAGGCTTACAACATTTTATTAAGTCAAATAATTAATTTGGAAGTTTCATTTCATTTAGGAGGTGTTTGAGTAATGGAGGAGGTGAGAATAAGGGCCCATGACCTATTAGTTAAGCCCATATCCATGAATTAGGCCCATCTTCAAGTATATGATGGTTGGTGATTCTTGGTGGAGAGAGTGTTGGTTTCTTCAATAAGGTAAGGGGGCTCTCTTTCACCTATAATAGAGTATATGATGAGTGTTATGTGTGGGTTAGACTCTAGGATGATTTTTGAGTTGTTTGTGTTGCTTGTTGTGTGATTGATGTTGTGTTTGCTTCACTTTGGTGAAATTGTGATGTGTGTATGTGTTGTTGATGATTGGTCATATGAAAGACCTAGAAAATAAAATGGGTTTAAGGAACCCTAGGCGCAAGGGCGTCATTTTTGGTGTTGTCACCTTCGTTGTTACTTTGATGTGCGTTGAGTAAATTTCGAAGGAATATGTGTTGTAGTAATTGTGGTTTAAGTTTGATCATAGTATGAGAATCAAAGAAAAGAGGGAAGATGAGGGTTAGGTGCCTAGAGCGCCATTCGAAGTGAAGTTATACTGTGTGCCGAGAAGGGTAGGTGTGTTGTAGAATGTGTGCGTCGAAGGTGTGTGCGTCGAAGGATGTGTGCGTAGAAGGATATGTGTGTCGGAGTATATGAGGGTCGAAATATGTGTGTGACGAAGTGTCTCAGTGTTGTTGTAGTACATGTATGTCAAAGCTAGTACAACCGAGGTGAGTGATGGTGAAGTGAAGCCGAGGTAGTATAATCGAGGTGAGTGATGGTGAAGTGAAGCCGAGGTAGTATAACCGAGGTGAGTGATGGTGAAGTGAGGAAGTGTGGCAAGGTGAGTGATGATGAAGTGAAGGAGTGTAACCGAGGTAGTATAACCGAGGTGAGTGATGGTGAAGTGAGGAAGTGTGGCAAGGTGAGTGATGGTTAAGTGAGGAAGTGTAACCGAGGTGAGTGATGGTGAAGTGAGGAAGTGTGGCAAGGTGAGTGATGGTTAAGTGAGGAAGTGTAACCGAGGTGAGTGATGGTGAAGTGGGGAAGTGTGGCAAGGTGAGTGATGGTTAAGTGAGGAAGTGTAACCGAGGTGAGTGATGGTGAAGTGAGGAAGTGTGGCAAGGTGAGTGATGGTTAAGTGAGGAATTGTAACCGAGGTGAGTGATGGTGTATTGTATATAAGTCGAAGTATAGTGGTCAAGGTGTAGTGTATATAAACCGAAGTGTAGTGGTCGAGGTGTAGTGTATGTATGCTGAAGTGTAGTGGTCGAGGTGTAGCGTATGTATGACAAAGTGTGTGTGCGACGAAGTGTAGATGTGACAAAGTGTTAGTATGTGTGTGCCGAGAGGTGTAGATATGTCGAAGTATATGGGAGTCGACTTGTAGATGTGTTGAAATGTAGGTGATGAAGTGTAGATGTGTATGGGAGTCGACTTGTAGAGGTGTTGAGGTGTAGGTGATGAAGTGTAGATGTGTCAAAGTATATGGGAGTCGACGTGTAGATGTGTCGAAGTATATGGGAGTCGACGTATATGTGTGTCGAAGTGTAGGTGTCGACGGGTAGGTGACGAAGTGTAAGTGTATGAGCCAAAGTGTATTTGCCGAACTATAGATGTATATCGAAGTGTAGTTGCTGGACTGTAGCGTATGTATACCTAGGTGTAGTTGCAGAAGTGTAAGTGTGTGTATACCGAAGTGTAGTTGTAGAGGTATAGTGTATATCTACCGAGGTGTAGATGTACCGAGGTGTAGTGTATGTATATCGAAGCTAGTGTTGTCGAAGTGTAGTGTACCGAGGTGCAGTGTAGGTGTGACGAGGTGTAGTGTGGTGTGCCAAAGTGCAGTATGGTGTGACGAAGGGTAGTGTAGGTGTGCCGAGGTGCAGTGTGAGTGTGCCGATGTGCTGTTTTGACGCCAGTGTGGCACAGATTGCTGCCATGCGCAAATTTGTGTGCTGTTTGGTGCCGAGTATGTCTAAGTTGCTGAATGGTGAAGCCAGTTTAGTCCTTAGGTGACAGTTTAGTCCTTATGTGACGGTTTGGTCCTTGTAGTCACCGTTTAGTCCACTACTTTTGGTGTCGATGTGTCGGGTGAGTTTGATATCAGCCATAGAGCTATTGATTGAGGTATAGACGTTAGCCATAGCGCTATTGATTGAGGTATAGACGTTAGCCATAGAGCTATTGATTGAGGTATTGACGTTAGCCATAGAGCTATTGATTTTGGTGTCGATGTGACCGATGTGTTGATGTTAGCCATAGCGCTAGTGACCGATGTGTTGATGGTAGCCATAGAGCTAGTGACCAATGTGTTGATGTTAGCCATAGAGCTAGTGACCGATGTGTTGATGTTAGCCATAGAGTTATTGATGATGTCTTGGTGAATTAATGACGGTGTGATGACGGTGTAATGACGGTGAAATGACGGTGTAATGACGGTGTAATGACAGTGTAACGACGGTGGATTAAATGACGGAGGTAAATCCAGTGACGCTGTCAATTCATACATGATATGATTGTTTGTGGTTGATGCATTGTTCATGGAGTCACATGCTTCATATTCATTAAACGACGGAGACAGGCTTTGGCCTCGATATTGTTGACTTCGGTCTTCATATCATTAACGACGGAGACGCACGAATGGCAAAATAACGACGGTGACGGTACCATTAAGCCGGTGATGGTACCACATGCATTATACCCTTGGTGTTGGGTTGCATTCATGCATATACTCATGCGATTGGTGATGTTTCTTGTTGATTATGAGTTGAAGTGTTATAACTTGATGAGGTGTGTTTGTTGATTGAGCCTTGGTGTTTCTAGTTGTTTTTCTCTAACATGATGTTTAACATACATCCTATTATATGTGTTAGAGACTCACCCTTCTGCTTCTTATGTCGGCAACGTGCAGGTGATCCCGAGTGAAGGTTCTTCCTTCCTCAGTCTTGTTGTGGCGTCTTGCTCTGATACGTAGCATAGGGGGGGGGGGGGGAAGTAGTTATTAGTTGTTTTAATTTAAGTGGTTGAACTGTAACTTGGTGATGTATGAATTATTTAAGGAACCGGTGTTTTGAGGGTTCGCCCCGTTTAAGTCGTGCTATGTATCACGCAATTATATTTATTATTGAAAAGTATTGTTGACTAGATTAAAGTGAAGTTTAGTGTGAACGTAGCATCCCTTGAGGATGTATTTTTAAAATAAAAACGATTTTGAACTCTGATTTTAAATTAAATTACCGTTAAGAAAATGGGGTGTTACAAGTTGGTATCAGAGCAGTTCGCACTCTAGACTGCGTTAAAAGTCTTTCGGTGTGGTATGTGTAAATTTGAAAAGACGTAGTTCTGTGACCTTAACTAATTGGTTGCGTGAGTAGGAGGGACTGATCACCCCAATAACTCATCCCCAATGAAGGAGGCGACAATAACTCGTAGTTATTATAAATTTTGGATATGTACTAATTTCAATTTGATTAATTGGGTGGTGTGTGCATGTTTGGTTGACTCTTGATTTTTAGATAATTAGGTGTCTTATGGATGTTTGTGTCTTTGATTTGGGGGTTGATAGTAGGGAAATATAAAGACAGGGATCGACACTTTGAGTTTGAAGTTCATGCAAAGCAATAAAGCATGTCTTTTTGGAAAGAGTTTAGAAATGCGGTTTCTGGGAAACCTGAGGTAGAATAATTGTTATTAAGAGTATGGTAGTCGAATAAGTACCTATATAGGATCTGGGTGGTCGTGTGTAACTTTGGTGATTAAAGGATTATAATTCAGTACGGGAAATAGGAATGCATAAATGGGGAGAGCATTGTTCGTAGTTTAGATATAGATTGACGTAAGAGATGAGCATTAGCACTTTAAGTAATTGCTATAGTGTAGTTTCCTAACGGTAGATTAATAGTGTTTGGATAATCGAGTGAGACTTTGGTGACCCTGAGAATAGAGTTTCGGTACAAGGTAAGGGCGTAGAGAGGTGTGTATGTCCTAGTACTTAGTGTACAAGAAGCCGTTGTTGATAGTTGGGAGCAGGAATAAGATTGATGGAATTGGTGTGTTCATATAATCGATGAGATTTTCAAGGATGAAAATATTCTAAGTGGGGGAGAGTTGTAACGCTCCAAAAATAATTTAATTATTTAGTTAATTGGGTTATTTAAGGCTTACAACATTTTATTAAGTCAAATAATTAATTTGGAAGTTTCATTTCATTTAGGAGGTGTTTGAATAATGGAAGAGGTGAGAATAAGGGCCCATGACCCATTAGTTAACCCGATATCCATGAATTAGGCCCATCTTCAAGTGATAAGTTAGGTGTCGATGGTGAGAGTTCATTTTGCAACCAAAAGCAAAGAAAAGTCAAAGAGTAAAGTGAGTAGAGAGAGTGAGAGGTGCGATAGCCTTAAGGAGGGAGAAGAGAAGATCTTGGCGCGGAGAGTTCAAGTCCAAGGAAGAGGAGCTTGCTTGTTTGTGATGGTTGGTGATTCTTGGTGGAGAGAGTGCTGGTTTCTTCAATAAGGTAAGGGGGCTCTCTTTCACCTATAATAGAGTATATGATGAGTGTTATGTGTGGGTTATACTCTAGGATGATTTTTGAGTTGTTTGTGTTGCTTGTTGTGTGATTGATGTTGTGTTTGCTTCACTTTGGTGAAATTGTGATGTGTGTATGTGTTGTTGATGATTGGTCATATGAAAGACCTAGAAAAGAAAATGGGTTTAAGGAACCCTAGGCGCAAGGGCGTCATTTTTGGTGTTGTCACCTTCGCTGTTACTTTGATGTGCGTTGAGTAAATTTCAAAGGAATATGTGTTGTAGTAATTGTGGTTTAAATTTGATCATAGTATGAGAATCAAAGAAAAGAGGGAAGATGAGGGTTAGGTGCCTAGAGCGCCATTCGAAGTGAAGTATTACTGTGTGCCAAGAAGGGTAGGTGCGTTGTAGAATGTGTGCGTCGAAGGTGTGTGCGTCGAAAGATGTGTGCGTAGAAGGATATGTGTGTCGGAGTATGTGAGGGTCGAAATATGTGTGTGACGAAGTGTCTCAGTGTTGTTGTAGTACATGTATGTCAAAGCTAGTACAACCGAGGTGACTGATGGTGAAGTGAAGCCGTGTAACGCCCCAAAAATTTAATTAAGTGATGATTTAACAAATTTAATTAAGTAATATTTTAGTTGTCTATATTAAAATAAATATAGGGTGATTAATTAAATTAAGGAGTGAGGTGTGGTAAATAAATGGTGAGTATTTTAGTTAAGTGGGGAGTATTTTATTTAGATTGGGAGGATGTGAGAAAGTACCTAGAGGGTGTAAATAAAGGGTCCAAGCCCACTAAATAGGCCCAAATTCAAGATATAAACTAGGGGTAGGGTTTTAGTCCATTAGAAGCAAAGAAAAGAAAAGAAAAGGAGAGGGAGAGAGTGAAGAGAGGGGACGGCCAGCAGCTCTAGGGGGAGGGGAGGAAGAGAAAAATCTCATTTTGGCTTGGGGTAAGTGGATTTGGGTACCATTCTTCTCCATTTTTCTTTCTCTATCTTTTAGTGTAAATTTCACACTCTAATTCCCCCTCATTTCCACTTTTCCATGAATGGGTTTTGAAGCTCAAGTGTTGGGGAAAGCTATTTATGGGGATTCTTGTGTTGTTGGAGGAGAGAACACTAGAGTTCTTCAATTTCTAAGGTAAGGGGGCTCTCTTTCATACATAATAGTTTGTAGGACGAGTAATTATGTGTGGGTTAGGTGTTTAGGGTAATTAATTGTTGTTTGTGTGTTGTTTGAATTAATTGATGGTTTATGTGTTGTTTGAATTAATTGGTGTTATGTTTGAAGTAAAATTGATGAACCCATGCTAATTGTTGTTAAGATGAACATGATATAAACTATGCATGCAAGGTGTTTGATGTATTGCCTCAATGAAATTGAGTATGAAAATATGATGATTGTAAGGTGTTTGATATCTTGCCTAAATGAATTGGTGTTGAAATTGATGTGTGAGGCATTGTGTCGTGATTATAGTTGGTTTGGGTGATTGATCATAATGAGTTTTACTTGCTTATGGTTTTGTGCGTTTTCTGGACACTGTTTCGGTCTTTTTAAAACTGGTACTGTTTGGTCGATTCAAAAATGATGTGGCTGAGTGTTTTCGAAAATAGACTTAAAGCCGGTCGTTTTGGCACTAGTTTCGTTAAATTCGGAGTTGTGTAGCTCCAGTTATGAGTCTCCAAAGTCGGGTCAAATTTCTAGAGTCAAACTGTGGGTATGTTCGGTTTTTGCAAGTTTTAGGTCTCCAAATGAACTCCGTTTTGAACGATTCTTTTTCTATTAGAAACTATACTCAAATTTCTTTTGTTCGGGCTAAGGTTTTGTCCCATTTGGTCAAGTTTAAGTCATTTTAGAGTAAAATGAAGTGGGAGGACAGAATCTGTCCAGTGTGGGAGCTGTTCGGGTTGTTTATAAAAACTGTACTAATTGGCTCATTGTTTTGAAACTTTAAAGATATATCCAGAAACTACACATCCGTGGCTTTCCGACGAGTGGTCTTTTGTAATTTTTCGATGTCGTTTGCTATTTTAAATAATCCGCCGAAGTAGGTGTACTGCTGTAGGAATCCAAAGATGTTGTGCGCGGTGTGTTGCCAATGTTGCCCAAAGTGTCAAAAAGGCTAACTTGGTCCCTATGCACCCTTAGTCCTTCTAAGATGTTGTTTTGGTCCCTATGTGACTGTTTAGTCCCTTAGGTGACCGTTTAGTCCTTGGGGTGTTGGTTTAGTCCTTGTGTGTTGTGTTGGTCCTTGGTGGGACATTTAGTCCAATGATGAGGTGTGTTGTATTGCGGTGATGAGTAAGCGGTGTGTAGACTTCGGTCAAAGCGGTGAGTGCCCTCAAGGCTTATATTGTGATTGAAGTTGAGTTGTGAAATGAAAAGTGACGAGTTTAATAATTGTTGTGGTAAATGTATTGTGTTGTGGTGCATTGTCATGGTGTCACATGAATCATGTGCATTCAGCGGTGATGTAGGCTTCGGCCAAAGCGGTGATGTAGGCTTCGGCCATTGCGGTGTGTAGGGTTCGGCCAAAGCGGTGTGTGCCCTCAAGGCTTATTGCGGTGATGATGGATCCACATGCATACTTGCACTCATGCATACATTCATATGTTTGGTGTTGCCTTGATGATGATTGTGAGTTGATGTGCCATACTTAATGCTAGATGCTAAATGTGATTTACGTTAGTTTCCTTCCCTAATATAATGCTTATCCTATTTGCTATTATTTATGTAAAGAGACTCACCCTACTGCGTCGTGTTGCTTCGTATGTCGGCAACTGCGGTGATAGCAAATGAAGTAGTCTAGTGATGGTCATGCTCGATATGTAGCAGGGGAGGAAGTCTTAGATATTTAGTAATTTATTTTGATGTATTCAGTCTGATATAGGATGTTGTATTAAATACTTTGAGACTGGTCGATGTTCTGCTGTGCTGGTGATTTATAATCAGGATGTTGTAAATAACTAAATAAGTGTTTTTGAGGTTCGCCCCATTTTGACGTGCTATGTATCACGCACAAGTTGTTTTATCAAAATTCAATTCGTCGTTTTATGTTTTTGAAGAAATGTAGCACTCTCTTTGAGGTGCGTGGAATATTTTTTGAAAACTCTGATTTTAAAATTGACTAAATAGTAGTAAATAGAAAGGGGGTGTTACAAGCCGAGGTAGTATAACCGAGGTGAGTGATGGTGAAGTGAGGAAGTGTGGCAAGGTGAGTGATGGTGAAGTGAAAGAGTGTAACCGAGGTAGTATAACCGAGGTGAGTGATGGTGAAGTGAGGAAGTGTGGCAAGGTGAATGATGGTGAAGTGAAGGAGTGTAACCGAGGTAGTATAACTGAGGTGAGTGATGGTGAAGTGATGAAGTGAGGCAAGGTGAGTGATGGTTAAGTGAGGAAGTGTAACCGAGGTGAGTGATGGTGAAGTGAGGAAGTGTGGCAAGGTGAGTGATAGTTAAGTGAGGAAGTGTAACCGAGGTGAGTGATGGTGTAGTGTATATAAGTCGAAGTATAGTGGTCGAGGTGTAGTGTATATAAGCCGAAGTGTAGTGGTTGAGGTGTGGTGTATGTATGCTGAAGTGTAGTGGTCGAGGTGTAGCGTATGTATGACGAAGTGTGTGTGCGGCGAAGTGTAGATGTGACAAAGTGTTAGTATGTGTGTGCCGAGAAGTGTAGATATGTTGAAGTATATGGGAGTCGACTTGTAGATGTGTTGAAATGTAGGTGATGAAGTGTAGATGTGTCGAACTATATGGGAGTCGACTTGTAGAGGTGTTGAGGTGTAGGTGATGAAGTGTAGATGTGTCGAAGTATATGGGAGTCGACGTGTAGATGTCTCGAAGTATATGGGAGTCGACGTATATGTGTGTCGAAGTGTAGGTGTCGACGGGTAGGTGACGAAGTGAAAGTGTGTGAGCCGAAGTGTATTTGTCGAACTATAGATGTATATCGAAGTGTAGTTGCTGGACTGTAGCGTATGTATACCGAGGTGTAGTTGCAGAAGTGTAAGTGTGTGTATACCGAAGTGTAGTTGTAGAGGTATAGTGTATATCTACCGAGGTGTGGATGTAACGAGGTGTAGTGTATGTATGTCGAAGCTAGTGTTGTCGAAGTGTAGTGTGCGAGGTGCGGTGCGGGTGTCGAGGTGCGGTGTGGTGTGCCAAAGTGCAGTATGGTGTGACGAAGGGTAGTGTAGGTGTGCCGAGGTGCAGTGTGAGTGTGCCGAGGTGCTGTTTTGACGCCAGTGTGGCGCAGATTGCTGCCATGCGCATATTTCGGTGCTGTTTGGTGCCGAGTATGTCTAAGTTGCTGAATGGTGAAGTCAGTTTTGTCCTTAGGTGTCGGTTTAGTCCTTATGTGAGGTTTGGTCCTTGTAGTGACCGTTTAGTCCACTACATTTGGTGTCGATGTGTCGGGTGAGTTTGATATCAGCCATAGAGCTATTGATTTAGGTATAGACGTTAGCCATAGCGCTATTGATTGAGGTATAGACGTTAGTCATAGAGCTATTGATTGAGGTATTGACGTTTTTGGTGTCGATGTGACCGATGTGTTGATGGTAGCCATAGAGCTAGTGACTAATGTGTTGATGTTTGCCACAGAGCTAGTGACCGATGTGTTGATGTTAGCCATAGAGCTATTGATGATGTCTTGGTGAATTAATGACGGTGTAATGACGGTGTAACGACGGTGGATTAAATGACGGAGGTAAATCCAGTGACAGTGTCAATTCATACATGATATGATTGTTTGTGGTTGATGCATTGTTCATGGAGTCACATGCTTCATATGCATTAAACGACGGAGACAGGCTTCGGCCTCGATATTGTAGACTTTGCTCTTCATATCATTAACGACAGAGACAGGCTTCGGCCTCGACATTGTTGACTTCGGTCTTCATATCATTAACGACGGAGACGCCTGAATGGCAAAATAACGACGATGACAGTACCATTAAGCCGGTGATGGTACCACATGCATTATACCCTTGGTGTTGGGTTGCATTCATGCATATACTCATGCGATTGGTGATGTTTCTTGTTGATTATGAGTTGAGGTGTTATAACTTGATGAGGTGTGTTTGTTGATCGAGTCGTGGTGTTTCTAGTTGTTTTTCTCTAACATGATGTTTATCATACATCCTATTATATGTGTTAGAGACTCACCCTTCAGCTTTTTATGTTGCTTCTTATGTCGGCAACGTGCAGGTGATCCCGAGTGAAGGTTCTTCCTTCCTCAGTCTGGTTGTGGCGTCTTGCTCGATCGTAGTACGGGGGAGGAAAGTAGTTATTAGTTGTTTTAATTTAAGTGGTTGAATTGTAACTTGGTGATGTATGAATTATTTAAGGAACCGGTGTTTTGAGGGTTCGCCCCGTTTAAGTCGTGCTATGTATCACGCAATTATATTTATTATTGAAAAGTATTGTTGACTAGATTAAAGTGAAGTTTGGTGTGAACGTAGTATTCCCTTGAGGATGTATTTTTAAAATAAAAACGATTTTTGAACTCTGATTTTAAATTAAATTACCGTTAAGAAAAGGGGGTGTTAAGGTAGGTGCAGAGAGTAAACTCAATTTATTGAAAAAGGCTCACGTCTTGTTAGCCCAACCCATTATTCTTAGTGAAACAGCCGACACCAAGTCAAATAAAACATTTTCCCTCTTCACTTCTCATTCATTTACACTGTTGTGTGAGTCTGTCAGCTTCTCTGTTTCTTTGTCCATCTATTGTATCTGGTTGAGTTGAGTTGTTATGGCCATTTCCTCGAAATACAACAACCCTGATTTGAATAACCCTGAGGTTCTTGATGAAATTTTGCTGCCTGAAACACAAAATGAAGAGTCTATGTTAAATACTGCCCTGGTAGGGTATATATATACTGAGAAACACCTGAATGTTAAAGCTGTTAAGGAAGTTCTGGTGAAAGCTTGGAAAATATTTCCTGGTCTTCATATATCTGAGCTAGGTCAGAATAAATACTTGTTTAATTTTGCTAAAGAGGAAGATGCAACTGAAGTAATGAGAAAAGCTCCTTGGTTTGTGTTGAACAACCTAATTTTCCTGCAGAAATGGTGTCCTAGTGTACCATGTGATGGGATCATTTTCAACAAATCACCTTTCTGGATACAAGTTCATAATCTTCCCCTTGAAAATATGAATATTCCCAGTGTTACTACAATCTTGAGTAAAGTGGGGGATGTGATTGAAGTTGAAAGCCCTATTGTAAGGGGAAGAATTCTAAGGAATTTTGTTAGAGGAAAAGTGAGTATTTCGCTTGAGAATCAACTACCTGCTGGTTGTTGGATTCCTAGAGGTGTGCTACCTAGAATCTGGGTTACTTATAAGTATGAAAGACTACAAGCTCTTTGTTATAAATGTGGTAAAGTGGGTCATGAGGTCAAGTCCTGCCCCTTCCCTCTGGCTACTATTCCTGGCAGACCAGGGAAACCTAAGTATGGCCCTTGGATGAATGTTCCTGCTCCTAGATCGATTGATTTTCTAGGGAGAGATGTTACTAAGAGTCCTAACCCTAATGATAGTGCCTCTGGTTCTTCACAGGGGAATGGTAACACTATGACTGGTAGAGTGGAAAGTGATGAGGAGAGTGTGAGGAAACATTATCAGGAGATTAATATTAGGATGGGAAAGCATTTTGTTGAAGAAAGGCCCTACCCTATCCCTATTCCCACCCTGCACTCTCAACAGGTGCCTAGTATACCCCATCAAGATGGTGAAGTTAGGTTAGTTAGAAGTTATGTGGCTAGTTGTTTGGTGGATGTTAATAAAACTCATGATGAAGTTTATAAATCAGTGGAGTGTAAGAGCCCAAACACAAGCATAAATGCCCTTCCTAACCCTGATCCTAACATAGTAGACCTAAATTTACCCATATCCATTCCCACAATTAACCTACCTAGCCAGGAAGAGAGTTCTAATTACATACACAAAACAAATATTGTTAATCAACCAACTCTAGCAAATAGTGAGTGGAGGGATCAGCTAGAAGAGAATAAAGCAATATATATTGTGGAATTACCTTCTAATGATGTAGAAGAGGTAGATAGTATCCATCCTGCCCAGATTGGTGTTGAGGAAGAGAATGCTCTGGCCTTAAGAATGGGAGTAAGTATGAGCCTGAAAAAAGAGAAATATTGAACATCAGATTGTTGGTAAGCATAAACAGAAAGCGAAAAGCTCATATAAGAAACATAAGTCTAGCACTGAATATATGAGGGAGGTTCAGGATGAGGTCCATGTGAATCCTTTTGGGATGTTTTGTATTGGGAGTTATGACTCTAAGGCTGAGGAGGCGAGCCAAAGCAAGCCCCCTAAGCCATTATGACCATTGTTAGCTGGAATTGTCGTGGTTTGGCGGCTACCACGGCAAGTAGAGAGCTTCAAGACCTCGTGAAGGGTCAAAAGCCTGCTATATTGTTCCTAATGGAAACTAGAGCCCAAAAGGAACATGTTGATAGAGTGAAAAGAAAGCTGAAATTCAAGAACACGTTCTGTGTGCCTGCACTTCGAACAGCTGGTGGTCTTGGTTTGTTTTTGAATAATTCTTATGATATTCAAATTTTGGAGTCTTGTAGGAATTATATTCATACGGGTGTGAAGGAAAAGAAATTTGGTCATCTGTTTCAAATGACATTTGTGTATGGCAACCCATTATTTAGACAAAGGAAACATTTGTGGGGCAAGCTGTCTAATTTAAATCCATTTAGAGGGGGTCCGTGGTGATGTGTGGGGGATTTTAGGATGAACATTGTACCTTTTTGACTAGGCCGTGTTCCAAATTCTTTGTTGCTTCTCCTCTAATGGCAGAATCTCTTGTTATCCGTGATGCAGTTACTTTTTCTTCTAGCCTCCTCATTCCCGGTGTTGTCATTGAATCAGATTGTTCGATTGCAATTGAGGTATGTAATGGAAAAAGAATCAGTAAAGAAATTGAAGACATAGTAGCAGATATTCAAAGTTTAAAGTGCGATTTTACCTGTTTGAGCTTTAATTGGGTGAATCGTGAGGGTAATTCTGCTGCTGACTTGGTTGCCAAGCTTTACGATTCTGATTCCTTGCCGATTGACTGGATCTTCCATATTCCTTCCTCTTTGCGTCTCATCTTGAACAATGAAGCATTGAGATCTTCTCCTAGTTAATTTTGCTGTGTTGCTTGTGGACTTTTTTGGGGAAGATGAAGATCGTGTTTGGGGTTCTTCCTAGGGTTTTCTCGTCGAAGTTTTCTTTCGTTTTGTGTTTCGATATTTCGTGGAGTTTGTGTTTCTTTTTCTCGCTGTGTCTTTGTAGCGTGTGTTGGGTTAGTTTTGAGCTGTGGGCCGGGTTGTTTTGACCCGTTTGCCTTTGGTCTAGCTTTCTTATTGGGCCTGTGTAGTTGTTATGGTCCTGTTGTTGTGTTTTGTTGTTCGATTGGTTTATGTCTCTGTATTCGGTAGGGCTTGGCCCAATATCAATGAAATCCGGATCTGTTGTTCAAAAAAAAAAAAGAGCTTGAGTAGAGAGTGAAAGAAAATAGAGAAAGAGCAACCATACAAACTAATGGCATTTAAGAAGGATAATGATAGTTTTCTAAAACATAACTAGGATTATGATAACCTTTACCATATCAATTACTATTACCACAATTTTTGGTGTATCCAAAATTATTATGTAAATCATTTGAAGCTCAATATATTGAGTGATTTGTGATTCTTCTTTCAATGACAATAATCTTGATACAAATATTTTTGAAAATATTTTCTCACTTTATTTGTTCATGAACATAATTGAGAAACATAAAATAACACATTTTCTCTTAATTTGCTTTTCCTCAAAACACACTAACATCAAATAGATCCTTTACATGTAAATCATGGTCTAAAGGTCTCTAGTCCTTCAAGAACTATACTGCAAATCTTTATATAAACACTAACCAAGAAGTATCATAGTTTGTGCAATCTAACAACGATGCTTTAATATTGAATTCTTCTTGAATTCATCAAAACATGAATCGTATTTAAGGATGAAAAAGATTAGATTATCGAAAAGATTAGCATGAAAAAACAAAGATATAAGGATGAACATGATAATGAGTTAGATTATCGAAGTAAAGAGAGGTTAACTATTCTTGTAACATAACCTTCATGTGGATCATGTCACCCATCATACGATAAAGTCTTGTGCTGATAATGTATCATGAAACAAGTTACGTTACAGAGCAATAATTTTACTATTTATGGTGATCATTTACAATGCTACATGAATCGTGTTTAAAGTATACAAATCATGTAAGTTGCTATTAATGGTCTAACATAATGTGTCATCAGCCCAACTTAGAAATATGAGTACGATTTAAGTCATAAATGCCGCCGGTGTAAGAGAATTTTTACACCACTAGTCAATCACAAAACGACATGGCATAAAGAAAATTTGATTTCACCTCAACTCACTTAAAAGTCACGGATGAAAATCTGCTGTCCCTAATTTTCCTGTTCCATCTCTGTCCCACCAATAATAATTTGCCACCTCATTTTGTGTTTCTGTACAAGAGCCCAAAGAGAATGAGATTCAAATAAATTTAATCTAATAATTAATAAAAAATCAACGTTTCAATTGGGTTGATCTTAAGAAATTCTGGAAACGCCCATCAAAAATAATGGAAAGTAAGAAACTCTGGAAACACCCATCAAAAAACAATCTTTCAGTAGGGTTCATCTTCTACCAACTGAACTTGAACGACATCTGCAACGCATAAGAGCTTTTTTTTTTTGAAAAAAAAAGAGCTTTGAGCTTGAAAGCATTTTTGTTGGTATTTTCCAAATAATGGAAGTATGAAAACAAAAAATGGAAAAATGATAAAGGAAGAAGAGATCCAAAATAGTTACAGAGACATGGTGAGGAGCTTGAAAGTAGAGATTTGAGGGAAGTGCAGAAAATATATTTTGTTCTTCCTGAACTAAACCCAATCTTGATGGAGGACTGGAGGTGGATACTCGCAGTTCATGTGCCTTTTTTTCCTCGTCAAATACCCGTTATTATCCCTAGTAAAATGTTAAGTGTGACGTGACTATTAAATGAGGTGGCAAATTATTATTGGTGGGATAGGGATGGGACATGAAAATTTGGGACAGTAGATTTTCATCCAAAAGTCACTTATACTATAATTTTTGATTGGTTTGCACCAACAATGTATACTAATTAAACTCATATAAACAACTTAACAATTTTAAATTAAATGGCATAATTCTTGGGGAATGTTTCATGGTGTGAGAATAACCTAAAACACTTCAGATTGAAATGAATACGAAGTAAATGTTATTCTCTCTTGCCATATATTTTTTTTGGGTGAATTGCCATATATTAAATGCAAACAGTTTTATTCATTATGAAAAATCTATGTATGTATTCTTTCCATCTTATGTTATGTGCAGATGATATTACAATGCGCATCTAAAAATTCAGAAACTATACACTATAATATGAAAGTATATAATATGAAGTCTATATGTGATCTGAATCGGTAAAATTAAGACAGATCATAAGAAAAAGTATTTGGGCAAGAGTGTATATATGTATATGTACCATACAGACAAATTAAGACAGATCATAAGAAAAAAAGGATTAATTGAAACAACAATAAGAAACTAAATTACATATATAGAAGCTTATATCAAGATTTATGACAATACATAATTTTGCTTATTTTTTAAATAAAAAAACGATAAAACAGAGAAATTTTGTCATATAGAAAACGAAAAGAGATCAAAAGACAGTGCAATTAAAAAGATGTTATAACCTAGCAAGTAAGCTAGCTAACGATCAGGCCTACCCATTATCGATGTCATCGGAGAAATCCTGCCGGAAACCGCCGCAGTCCGGCGAAAGATAGTGCCGGAAAATTGAACGGTGGAGACAAGAAGAAAAGCCATGCGAATTAAGAGGTATCCATATTCATGATATAGGTGTATGCACTTCCTTAGAATCACAGTGCTCAACATAGATAACAACGCCATGAATCTAGGGATTCCTCTTTCCACTTTTCTGTCTGCTCCTTCTTAATGTTTTCGCTTTGTCAATAAGCTAGCTAGACTCAATTTTTTCATTTCTCTTGCAGATTGCGGCTTTTACCAAGCTATCCTTGTTTTCATTTCTATGGGCTTTTACCAAGCTATCCTTTTTTAGATGAGTTCACTTTTTTTTTTTTTTTTTTTATAAATCAAGTATCTCTACGCGCAAATGTAGAGAGTAATTCTTAGAGTTGGGTAGGACTACAATGGGCGGCAAAACTCTCCATCAAGAGATTTAATACTGTTGTATGTTTAAGTCTGGATTTGAACTTAGGATCTTGGTTAAGCTGAAAGAAACTTCTACCATCTCATCTAAGTACTCTTGAGTCAAAGGGGGAGAAACAGTGGGTTGACATGCCCATTGTTAGCAACCCATTTCCGTTTTGAGGTACTCTTTTTCCTGTCCGAGGAGGCCCTCCTCTTTTAAATGTAAATGAGATTAGTGCACCCTTAGTGCTATCCATCAATACAATTTTTGCTTATTAAAAAAAAAAACTCTTGAGTTAAATTCACTTTTAGTACATTTGTGTCCTTTTGTTTAACGTATTTTTGAATTTTAACATTATTTTCACACAACTTTATATTCTTCCAATAAATTTAACTATCTAATCCCAAAGTTGCCTAACTATACACATATGAAACATGATTGTATGATATATATATATATATATATATATATATATATATATATATATATATATATATATATATATATATATAATATGTACCATTAATCTATTTTAACCAACTCAATTCACTTTGTCAAGGACATTATAATTGGTTTATTTTATCTCAGCCGTACGATGGGGTTAAATTGGTAACTTGCTTAATATTTAGGGGCGAATAAAAAAAGTAGAATATATGTCAGACTGAAATTCAGAATGAGCACATTATGTATACATTGGTATTAATAAAGGTGCTGATGGCTCCGAAACATATAACTATTCGTACTCCTTGGAATCTATGTGACGAAAATGTCGTCACTGTTAAACATAATAAAAGTTCCATAAAAACAAAACAGGAACATACATTATTAGCATACAACATGAGCTTCTTGCTAAGGCGGTTAATATTTTAATGAAAATGTTTTTAGGGTAAAACTAAAAACCTTTTTTTTTTTTTTACAAAAGGAAAAAACAATGTTGTTGTCATGAAATTAACCCGAAAGTGCATTTAAGGTCCTTTGATTCGCTAGCAGGTAAGTACTGGACTGGACAGTACAGTAGTACTAGATAACATGTTGTCTAGTACTGTTGAATTTTTACACTTTTAACACTTATTTGCTATGCACGTGGTATCAATACCCGACGTATATATTTCTTTTACTCTCTCTCTCTCTCTCTCTCTCTCTCTCTCTCTATCAGAAAATCAAGAAGCTCTTCTTCTCTCTTGATTCTCCGTTTGTCTTCTACTCTCTTCTCTCTCAACTACAGAAACTAGGGTTTTGCTGGTCCTCAATGGTTTTGTTCTGAAACACGAACTGAGACCTTCGATTCGTCTTCTCACCTTCGCAAACCCTAGTTTGCTCAGCATGAGCTCGATGTTGAGGCACTACAAGAATAACTCAAATTAGAAGGCATAACTTTCTGGCTGATTTTAATCCCCCAGAAATGTTCTGGCGGATTTTTGTATTTTTTGGGGGATTTATTCCACCGGAAACTTTGTGGCGGAATTTTAACATTTTTGGCGGAATTAGAGTATTTTTGGCGGACCATAAAGAGGAAGAAAAGCTGTCAAAAAAAAAAACGAATCCGCCGGAAAGGACACCCAAATCCGCCGGAAACGTCACCTTGAAATTAGGCGGGCATTTTGAAATTCAAAATCCGCCGAAAATGACACCCTAATCCGCCGAAAATTCATCTTCGATCTACGCGTCCCATATCCGCCGAAAATGACATTAATCCGCCGAAAATTACGCCTCGTTTGACGCGCGTGATTCCAGCGGAAATTACCACAATTCATGGAAATGATCATTATGCACAACGGCTATTTTCCCATCACGTTACTTAATCCGATTTCTCACTCATTCCACACCATTTTCACTCTTCTCAATTTTCTTCTTCACACATTCTCCACTCTCTTAAACTTCCCTTCAAATTTCTTCACTCAATCTTCTATCAAACTTCTCCTCTCTGAAACTTCTCCTCTCTCAAACTTCTGAAGGTATGTTTTAGTTTATATTTTGTTTTAATTTATACTTTGTTTTAAACTATTAGTTACTAATTGTTGTATTGTTTGCTTAGGAGTTGTTAGAGTTTGGTGACATCTGCTTGTTTGTTCAAAGGACTCCAATTTAACATCAAGTCAGAGACCTCTCAGCACTACCGGTTAGTTATTGAAGTTATTAGTTGTACTTTAACGTTATTTGATGTTATTAGTTAGAATTTGTTCAATAATTAAATATGAAATATTATAATATATTAGTTAATATTAGTAATTAATTACTTAATATTAATAAATGAATTAGTAGAAATAAATATTAATGTATTTAAATATTTTTTTTTACTTTTAAACTTTTGTTAATATTTTTTTAATAAAAAATACATAAATACGAAATAAAACAATTAATATATTTATTAAATTTTAATTTTTGTTAATATTTTAGAGGAAATACGAATTATATAGTTAAAAAATAAATTATATCTATTTATTAATTATTAATTTATATTTTTAATACTTTTTAGATAATTGTGAAATACAATAATATATTAGTTATTCGAAAATTCATTATATTATCATTTTTTTGTTTAAGTTGTTAAAATCTATTATATTTTTGAAAATTCATTATATTATCATTTTTTTTGTTTAAGTTAAAATCTATTATATTTTTGAAAATTTATTATATTATCATTTTTTTGTTTAAGTTGTTAAAATCTATTATATTTTTGAAAATTTATTATATTATCATTTTTTTTGTTTAAGTTAAAATCTATTATATTTATGAAAATTCATTATATTATCATTTTTTTGTTTAAGTTGTTAAAATCTATTATATTTTTAATACTAATATTTACGTTTACCATAACATAATATATAAAATGTGTAAAATTTTTTAAAATCTATTTATATTATAATTAATTAATGTAATGTTTACATTGTTAGTGTATGTAAATATTTGTATGTGTATGTTTATGTATGTATATGATCATATGATATTTGTATGTGTATGCGTATGTATTATTGTTTATGATAATTTTTATTGTTTATGATAATTTTTATTGTAATGAAAAGTAATAGTTATTGTTTATGATAATTTTTATTGTAGTACGTAGTACTAGGATCTTGAAAACATGGACCGTAGTTGGATGTATGATCAATCCTACCCTGCGGTAGCTGTTCCTGCGGTTAATGTTCCGGGTGAAGTATATCTTTCAAGTACTAATGTTCCGGTTGAAGAAGTAGCTTCCACATCTGGATCTGGCCAAATCATGCAACCCGCGTTAGATGTTTATCAGGGAATGATATCTCATGCCGTTGGAGTAAATTTGGATTTTGAAGAACCAGAATATGATGCTGAAGAAGTTCCTAATGAGGAAGCGCAATTGTTTTACACGTATTTGAGTGAGACAAATAAACCATTATTTGAAGGATCTAAAGACTCAAAATTATCAATGTGTGTTTGGTTGTTGAGTCTTAAGTCTCAATTTAATGTTGCCGAGTTGTGCATGGAATATATGACCAAAATGATGTTGGATGCAACCCCTATTAAGGGACTTTTTCCGCAGAGTTATTATGATGCTAAAAGACTGGTATCGAAGCTTGGCTTAAAATCTAAAAGAATTGATTGTTGTGTGTCTGGTTGCATGCTCTATTATAATAATGAGTTTGGCATAAATGATGGAAATTTGACGGAATGCAAGTTGTGTGGAGAGCCACGCTATCGTGTCAGCAGGAGAGGGATGAGCAGAGGCAAACCGGTTCCACGAAAAGCAATGTTCTATCTGCCGCTTATACAAAGGCTACAGAGGATGTTTACATCAATGGAGACCGCTGGTAAAATGACGTGGCACCATGAAAATAGAAACAATTCTGGTGAATTACATCACCCATCTGATGGTGAAGCTTGGAAGCATTTTGATCGTGTTCATCCAGATTTTGCCAGTGATCCACGCAATGTTTGGCTTGCATTATGCTCTGATGGTTTCACACCCTATATTCAAGCATCGGCATCACCGTATTCTTGTTGGCCAGTTATTGTTACCCCATACAACCTTCCACCAGAAATGTGTATGTCTAAACCATACATGTTTTTAAATGCTATTATTCCGGGGCCAAGCATTCCAACAGCTGGTATTGACATATATTTGCAACCTTTGATTGATGACCTAAAAAGGTTGTGGCATGGTGTTTTAACTTATGATGCAGCACGCAAACAAAATTTCAGATTGAGGGCAGCTTTGATGTGGACAATTAATGACTTTCTTGCCTATGGAATGTTGTCTGGATGGGGAACACATGGTAAGATGGTGTGTCCGATTTGCATGGTTGACACAAGGGCTTTCACTCTTAAATACGGAGGGAAAACTTCGTGGTTTGACTCGCATCGTAGGTTCTTACCTATGGATCACCCATTTAGAAAGCAGAAATATGCATTTATCAAGGGACATGTTGAAACAAGTGGACCTCCTCATAGTTTGACACCGAGAGGAAGTTTGGGGCAGTGTTAAAGACATCCTCCAAAGGAAGTCGTAGCGGGTGTTGTTTCTCGTCCGTAAGGCTATGGGCAATGGCACAACCGACAAAGAGAAGTATCTTTTGGGAACTTCCTATTGGAAAGATAATCTACTGAGACACAATCTGGATGTAATGCATACAGAGAAGAATTTTTTTGATAACATATTTAACACAGTCATGGACATGAAAGGTAAAACGAAAGACAATGAGAAAGCTAGGAAGGACATAGATCATTATTGTAGACGAAAGGATTTGTTGTTGGTTGAGCAAGGTACTAGGACATTGAAACCCAAAGCCAATTATACTTTATCTAAGGAAGAAGCGAAAGCAGTTTATCGGTGGATAAAAGAGTTGAAAATGCCAGACGGTTATTCTTCTAATTTATCTAGATGTGCGGATGTAGATAATGGGAAGTTGCATGGGATGAAGAGTCATGATTGTCATGTATTCATGGAGTGCTTACTTCCCATCGCTTTTAGTTCATTGCCAACACACGTTTTGAACCCGCTAATTGAAATAAGTACATACTTTAAGAATTTGTGTTCAACAACCCTAAAAGTTGATGATCTTACAAAAATGGAACAAGACATCCCACTTATCTTATGCAAGTTGGAGAGAGTATTTCCGCCTGGTTTCTTTGATTCTATGGAGCATCTACCGGTGCATCTCGCATCTGAAGCAAAACTTGGCGGACTTGTCCAATACAGATGGATGTATCCGTTTGAAAGGTCAGTTATTTATTATAATATAAAAGGAAGTTTAAAAAATAACATTATTAATTAATTAACATATCATTTTATCTAGGTTCATGGGTGATTCAAAAAGATCGGTGAAAAACAAAGCTAGAGTTGAAGGATCGATATGTTCTTCATACTTACACCGTGAAACAACCAACTTTTGTTCTTATTATTTCAAGAATGAATTTGTTCCAAGAAGCAGTCAAAATGAAATGGATGTTGAATGTCCTAGACATGAATTAGCTTTGTCTGTCTTTTGTCTACCCGGTCGTCCATCCGGGAGGAGTCAATTCACCGGGTGTGACAGAGGAAGAGTTCAAGGCAAACACATATTCATGTGTTGATAAACTGCATCTTGAGGTGCAACCATTCATTGAGTATGTATTCCTCAACATTAACTATATATATCGATCTTAATTAAGTCAATAAAAGTAGACAAATGTGTAACAATTAATTATTTCTTTTTAGGGAATTCTTGTCATCTGAGGAAATAAGTGAAGAACAATCTTCGACTTATATTAATGCACATTTTCCAATGTGGTTTAGGCAACGTGTTTATGCCCTCCCACCAACTCCTCCCAACCAACACTTGAGGAACTTATCAGACGGTCCTCGAAGATGTGTTAAAGAATGGCACACATACTTTGTCAATGGATTACAAATTTCACAATAATGAATGGACACAGGGCAGAGAAACAATCAATAGTGGAGTTTGCATGAAGGGTGTCACTGGAGGTGGTGAAGGTGATTTTTATGGTGTGATTCAACACATATACGAATTGGTTGCGTACCCCTATCTAGACTATAGTCAGACGGTAGTGCTTTTTTATTGTAATTGGTTTGATCCGTCTGCTCGAGGAACAAGGGTGAATCCAAAGTCAAATACAGTCGACATTAAAATGAGTAGTAGATATCGACTGTATGATCCGTTCGTCATTGCTCAAAATGTGAGACAAGTCTATTATGTCCCTTATCCATCAACGCGGACTGATAGGCGTGGTTGGTGTGTGGCAATTAAGACAAAACCAAGAGGCCGGATTGAGACAAATGACACACTGGAAGATGTCCCATTTCAAATGGATGAGATGTCTAATGTAAATGAAGTGATTCAAGTTGAACCCATTACTCGTTTATGTGATCAACCAAACACCGGCGATGAAGTTGATGACGAAGAAGATGCTGATGAAGATCACGCAGAAGACCATATTGGTGTATCAAGAATTCCTGCTCATCCGATGATGATGATTTTGAGAATGAGTGGAATTCAAATTAGTTTTTCTAGTTATTCAGTTTATTTGGTACTTAATTAGTAAATCGTAATAGTATGGATATTTATGGTTATTTTGTATGAATATTTGTGCGAATGTTTATGCAATATACATGTTTCTTTTTTTAATATTTAAATGTATGTATATATATATATATATATATATATATATATGTATATAGGTATGTCATCATCTGGATCCTCATCCGATCGTGACGACACACGATGTTCCTCCACCGTCGCGGATACGGCGGTGGGAGGAAGAAGATTATTACTCGCCTAACGTGCGTCACGGGGCCAGCGTCGTTGTGTTGTTCCTCTTGGCGATATTTGCCAAAGCCAAACACGAGAAGGTGCGAGTAGTAGTAGTTGTGCACCTCTTCCGGTGACTGTTGGCGGGGAGGACTTACGACCGACACATGTTGAAGATGGTCGTGTCATCGTGGTGCCTCAAGGAGATTCGTAAGTATATTATATATTAATTTTTGTTGCCTTTTATACAACTTTCGTGGTCCAAATTCACTTTTTAAAATTTTTCGTGTTTCTTCCTTCAAAGCTGCACCACATGATCATAAACTCAATTCAGCAGAATTTCCAAAAACGTTGGAAAAATTGGACTGCAGTTAAAAAAGATAAAGAAGATAATAACAAAGACTATTTTAAGGCCATGCTCAATTCTTCTTGGTAAGTTCTACGAAATAATTAATTTTTAATTATTTTATTGAATTGTTTAATTTATGCAGATTAACAATATTCTTCTAAATTTTTAAATAGGAACAATGTACATGGTTACCGAGAGCAGAAAAAGATGTTGAGCAAGCGTTCAACAAGAGATGTAGTGATCGATATTCTGAAGTACTGCGGGGTGTACGGAAGATGAAGGCAAAACCTGATTTTATGGGACTAGAGGCTTATGCACAACTGGAAGAGTATTGGAAGACAGATGAATTTAAAAATAAACAAGAGAAAGCTAAGAAGAACCGTGCTTACGAAAATGGCTCTTTGCTGCACGTAGTGGATGTGTTAGTCTTTGGAACTCATCACGGCGCATGGTACGTAATTTTATAACTATTACTTAATTCATCAATTAATTAAATTTATTAACTATGTGTTAAGTAGTTGTTATTAAATAAAAAAATTATGTATCTAGGAGGATGAACTTGGACGGGAGGTCGGTTTTGCACGAGTTGCATCGCAACTTGTATATCTTGAGAGGAGGATGATACATTTATCCACGATAGAGCGAGGAGGATTCGAGTAAAACTACATTATGTTATTAGTTATTTATCTTTAAATACAATATATATATATATATATATATATATATATATATATTGTTTTTATTGTTTTTTATTAATATTTATTTATTTATCATTTGTTTTTTAGGATGCTTATGATCTTTGGGATGGCCGAGTGGCGTGAGTCTCTCACTGCAGAGCAGTGGGAGCACATCGATCGATCCTGTGGAGGAGGCTAGAGTGGCTCGCTCTATTTGGGATAGAGCGATTGGCCACAAAAGAGTGATCGTTTGACGAGATCTGCAGTAGCATGGGACCCAAGTTCTTCAAGAAAGCATTCTCACGAGACGATCATATTCGGGGACGAGAGTATCGAGTCGTTCTTATGTTGCTCCCAACGCAGTGCTAGATCAATTGACCCAACAATTTAACCAGAGATTGAACGAGCAGGCGGAGCAACATGCACGACAACTGGAAGAGGTTAGGGAGCGCGCTGCTGAGCACTCTAGGATCATTGAGGAGCGCTTTCTTTGAGCAAGCTAGGATCATTGAGAGAGCGGCTGGCGAGCAAGCTAGGAGAACCGGAGCGCATTCAACGGTTGATGGCTCGGATGAACCACCTTGAGGCCATCATCATCATCATCATCATCATCATCACATATGGCTTCCTACCAGCGCATTCTTGGCCTCAGTATCCTCCGTACCCTCAGCAGTATCCACAACCCCATTATTCTCAGCAGTATCCACCCCAAAGATATCCACCCCAAAGATCCTCCCAAACATCCTCTCGGCTGATCACCACCCATGGCAAAGAAAAGATATCCACCCCAAAGATATCCTCCCGGCCTGATCCACCACCCAGCCGAAATTAAGTATCAACCCCAAAGAAGAAAGATCCTCCTCCCAAAGAAGAATCACCCCATCTCTTCAATAATATTGATCTGAATTATACAGCATTTGAGTGTGCTTTGTTCGGTGATGACATCCAACCAGCACGAGGTGGTAACTATTATCACAGAGATGACTCGGATGAGCACGCACCTTAGTAGCTTTATATTTGATTATGGATGTTTATTATTATGGATATCAGAGTGATTTGTTGGATTTTAATTTATGGATGTTTATTATTTGGTTGATTATAGATGTTTATTATTTCGTATTTGAGTTTTTTAATTTAAATATGCTATTTATATTTTTAATTTAAATTTATTTATTTTTAAAAAACAAGGTTATCACTATTTGAGTTTTTTAATTTAAATATGCTATTTATATTTTTTTAAAAAAATTTATTTAATTTTAAAAAACGTTTATATAAAATTTTAATGTTTATAATTTTTTTTTAAAAAAAAGAAAAAAGTATTTTTTTGGGGGAATTTTGGGTATTTGCGGCGGATTTTGATAAAAAAAAAAATTTGGCGGAATATTGTGAATTTGCGGCAGATTTTTGTAAAAAAAAAAATAAAATTTTGGTGGAATTTTGGGTATTTGCGGTTGAAAAAAAAAATTTATTTTTGGCGGAAAAATCCGCCAAAAAGTCCAAAATTCCGCCGGAAAGTACTGGGAAATCCGCAAAATTCCCCAAAAAATCCTGGGAAGTAACTTAAAATTCGCCGGAAATTACGCCGGAAATACCTTGCGACCAGCCTTTTACCGGCAGAAAAATCCGCCGAAAATACCCGTATTTGCGGCGGAATTGGGTGTTTTTTGGCGGAAAAATCCACCAAAAAAACCCATTTTTCTTGTAGTGAGGAAGCTCGTGTTCGTTCACCTGTCGTCTTAGATACAAAAGGTAAAATCACTTCCTTGTAGCTTTAAACCTTCTTTTCACTTGATTGATTTAGAACCCAAGAAACCCTAATTTCTTCAATGTTCTTTGCAGGTACTCAATACTCAAGCCGATTGTTTCTGGAGCCCTAATGAAGGTAAAATCACAACCCTTTGTGATTTTCCCCTTGATTTTCACTCACAATCAGAAACCCTAATCTTCTTTTTGTATCTTTCTTGTGCATGTAACTTGAAGAACTGTTTCTTGGAGCAATACAAGCCTTCAATACCTCTCAGAATGTGTAACACCCCAAAATTAATTAGATGAGTATTTAACTAATTTAATTAGGTGATTATTTGACTAATTAAATTAAGTGATTATTTGACCAATTTAATTAAGTAATATTTTAGTTGTCTATATTAAAATAAATATAGAGCAAGTAATTAATTTCAGGAGTGAGGCGTGGTAAATAAATGGTGAGTATTTTAGTTAGATGGAGAATATTTTAATTAGATTGGGAGGATGTGAGGAAGTACATAGAGGGTGTAAATAAGGGGCCCAAGCCCACTAAATAGGCCCAAAGTCAAGACTTAAACTAGGGTAAAGGTTTCCTTCCCATTAGAACAAAGGAAAACAGAAAAAATAAGAGAGGGAGAGGGAGAGAGGAGAGCAAGCGCAATTGATGTGCTTGAGGGAGGAGAGAAAAATTCATCTTCTAGCTTTGGGTAAGTGTTTTTGGTACCAAACAACTCCATTTTTCTTTCTCTATCTCTTAGTATAAGTTTTAACCATCAATCCTCTTCCATTTCCTCTTTTCCATGGATGGGTTTGGAGCTCAAATATTGGAGAAAGCTAGCTACTTGGGTTTTCTTGGGTTATTGGTGGAGGAGTTCTCGTGGGTTTGGCAAATTTGAGGTTAGGGGGCTCTACTTTACCTATATAATAACTTGTATGATATGTGTTATGTGTGGAATGGCTCTAGGATGTTTAATTGTGTGAATTTTGTGTTTATCATATGTTTGTTGTTATATTTGATGTTTAATTTGGTTATACAATGATGCTTGATGTTGGAATTAAATGTGTTGTTAAATGTGCATGTAAAGTGTTTGATGAAATGCTACAATGTGATGAAACTTGAGAGCATGTTAATTTCATGAATGTAATTAAATGTTTAAGTGATTGTTGTTGGATTGGGTGTTGAATTGTTGAATAAAAATGTTGTTGAATTAAATTGATGATGAGTTTTACTTGTTTATGGTCTTTGTGTGGTTTTCTGGGCACTGTTTCAGTATTTTTAAAACTGGTACTGTTTGATTGAGTCAAAAATCATGTGGCTGAGTGTTTTCGAAAATAGACTTAAAGCCGGTCGTTTTGGCACTAGTTTCGTTAAATTCGGAGCTGTGTAGCTCCAGTTATGAGTCTCCAAAGTCGAGTCAAATTTCTAGAGTCAATCTGTGGGTAGGTGCGGTTTTTGCAAGTTTTATGCCTTCAAATGAACTCCGTTTTGAACGATTCTTTTTCCATTAGAAACTATACTCAAATTGCTTTTGTTAGGGCTAAGGTTTCGTCCCATTTGGTCAAGTCTAAGTCATTTTAGAGTAAAATGAAGTGGGAGGGCAGAATCTGTCCAGTCAGGGGACTGTTCGGGTTGTTTCTAAAAACTGTACTAATTGGTTCACTGTTTTGAAAATCTAAGGATATACCCAGAAACTACATATCCGTGGCTTTCCGACGAGTGGTCCCTTGTAATTTGTCGATGTCGTTTGCTATTTTAAATACTCCGCCGAAGTAGGTGCACTGCTGTAGGAATCCATCATTTTGTGCGGGTATTGCTAATGTTGGCCGAAGTGTCAAAAATGCTATTTTGATCCTTGAACCTTTTAGTCCCTAAAAATGTCAGTTGGTCCTTAGGTGCTAAATAAATCTTTGATGTGTCAAAATGGTCCTTGAGTGTGGAAAAGGTCCTTATGAGGTGGTTGGGTCTTTAGGTGAGAATCAATTTAATAAATGGTAAAGTGGTGGTTAATAAATGACGTGGGCTTCGGCCAAAGAGGTGGGTTAATAAATGACGTGGGCTTCGGCCAAAGAGGTGGGTTAATAAATGACGTGGGCTTCGGCCAAAGAGGTGGGTTAATAAATGACGTGGGCTTCGGCCAAAGAGGTGGGTCAATTAATGATGTGGGCTTCGGCCAAAGTGGTGAGTTATTACTTGATGTGATAAATCTGTGATGTTGTGATGCATTGTCATGGTGTCACATAAATCATATGCATTTCAAAAGTGGTGGGTGGCTTCGGCCAAAACATGGTGGGTGGCTTCGGCCAAACGTGGTGGTTGCCCGACGGGGTTTTGAGGTGGTTATGGATCCACATGCATATTGCACACATGCATATAACCATGCATTCTTTGAATTCTTGTTGATGATTAATTAATTCATTATTGTTGTTTATTGGTATTCTAATTGAATGGTAGATGCCTTGATCTCTGTGGTTGTTGTTACTAGATGTTTTCCTAATATAATGCTTATCTTATTTGTTATTATTTATGTAAAGAGACTCACCCTAGCATTTTTATGTTGCCTGCTCTCGTGGCGACATGCAGGTGATTCTGATCTAGTAACACTGGGGATGGGCTTCTAGTATCATTATTTATGTTATATATTAAACTGATTTAAACTTTGTATTGAGTATGTTGAACTCAGTTTTATTTCCGCTGCTGTGAACTGTTTTTCTGGATTATTGTAAACACTAAATAGGTTTTGAGGGTTTTAACCCACGTGGCTATGATATGCATTTCACGCACTAGATGCGTTTGAATTTTAAATGTGCCTTGATGATGTTTTTATAAAATGTAGCACTCTCCTTGAGGTGCGTGGAAAAGTCATGTGACATTCGGGGCTGAGGAGGGCGGGGAGTGATCGCCGGTGCCCAAAAAGGTGGCATGGCAAAGAGCGGCTCCTGGCAGCTTCAAAGCGAAGGGGCGCGTGAATGAACCGAATACGCACCTAATGAGAGGATCCCGAGGTCATGCGGTATGGGGCTATGCATGATTGAAGGAAGGCTTAAAAGAATTGATTTGAACTACCTATACCAACAAGGTGCATCTTCTTTTTTGAGCTCATCCCATAAGAACTCCATAGTTAAGCGTGCTTGGCTTGGAGTAGTAGTGGGATGGGTGACCTTCTGAAGTTTCCCGAAAGCATGCAAGTGAGGACAAAACATGCCGAAAAGACTCGTGTTGGTTCGTGAGGCGATCGGCGATTAGGCGATGCAGGATGTTACAAATGGTATCGAGCGTGCGGACCTCTCCCAAGATGCGGTGTGGTTCGAGGACGAACCAAGCGGAAGCCGGTGGGCATGTGACATCCGGGCCGAGGAGGCGGGAGTGATCGTCGGTGCCCAAAAAGGTGGCATGGCAAAGAGCGGCTCCTGGAAGCTTCAAAGCGAAGGGGCGCGTGAATGAACCGAATACGCACGCACCGGAATGAGAGGATCCCGAGGATGTGCGGTATGGGACTATGCATGATTGAAGGAAGGCTTAAAAGAATTGATTTGAACTACCTATACCAACAAGGTGCATCTTCTTTTTCGGAGCTCATCCCATAAGAACTCCATAGTTAAGCGTGCTTGGCTTGGAGTAGTAGTGGGATGGGTGACCTTCTGGGAAGTTTCCCGAAAAGCATGCAAGTGAGGACAAAACATGCTGAAAAGACTCGTGTTGGTTCGTGAGGCGATCGGCGATTAGAGCGATGCAGGATGTTCTGAGATGAGTTTCCCGAAACTCAAAGGTAAAACACATTTCTTTACACTCAATTTCAATCTGTTTCTATTTCACTCACTGAAACCCTTACTAACCTTGTTCTTTCTTTTACATGCAATGTACAACCACCTTGTTGGACACTTGCAGAAACTTAAAGAAGCAGATAAGGTGTAGAAAGGAGCAAACGTAAAAGGGAGTATAGAGATTTAGGAATGTAGTAGTAGTAAAACTAAATTGAAAACTTGTATTATTAAAAATGTAAATTTCTGTACAATGTATGTATATATATATATATATATATATATATATATATATATATATATATATATGACTGAAACTAGTGATAGAACTAGTTTGTTGCTACTCAACAAACTAAGTTTGTTGCTACTCAACAAACTAAGTTTGTTACTACTCAACAAACTAAGTATGTTACAATAACAAACTAGAGGTAGTTAGGTTAGTTAGAAACCGTCATACTTCTGTTTTGTTATGTAACGCCAACGGCTATAAAACTAGTTGTTTTTAATTAAACTAGGGTTTTGATTATACATTTCAACACGCTACCTTAATCAAAACACTCCTAGGACTTAAAGTAGACAACCATACCTTAAGCTTAACTAGAGCTAAACTAAGAACAGAAAAACATAGGGAACATAGAATCATCAGGACAACCCCTTGGTAGGCCAAAATAGAAAAATGATCTAGGACATGCCCCTAGATAATAGCTTTTAGATTATTACTTTCTTAGAGACTTAGAAAGAAATAACATTTAGTTGCCTTCTTAGTTTAGAGAACACTTCATGTAACACCCCAAAAATTAATTAGGTGAGTATTTAATTAATTTAATTAGGTGATTATTTAACTAATTTAATTAAGTGATTAATTGACTAATTTAATTAAGTAATATTTTAGTTGTGTATATTAAGATAATAATAGGGTGTTTAAAATAAATAAGAGGTGGTGGTTAATAAATAAGGGAGTAGTGATTTTATTATGATAGGGATTGGTTGAAATAAATGGAGGTGGTGCAATTAATAGGCCCATGATCCAATGGGCCCATTTAATGAGACTTAGAAAAAAAAAGAAAGAAGAAAGGAACCCGAGAGAGAGTCAGAAAGGGAACAATAGAAAGAAAAGGAAAATAGGAGAGAGGGAGAAGGTAAGGGCGTGGAAATACTGTTCATCAAAGGGGAGGAAGATAAATTCATCCTCTTGCTTTTGGGTAAGTGTTCTTGGTACCAATCAACTCCATTTTTCTTCCTCTACCTTTTAGTGTAAGATTTACACACTAATCATGTTCCATTTTCCTTTTACCATGGATGGGGTTTTGGGAGCTCAAATTGTTGGGGAAGCTATTTTGGTGGTTCTTGGGTTGTTAGTGGAGGTGACTTTCTTGGGTTTGCAATTTGGAGGTATGGGGGCTCTCTTTCATGGCTAATAATTTATAAACCTTGAAATCATAGAGTTTAGGTGTTAGGATTATTTAGTTGATTGTTTGAGTGTTGTGTTAATTCTATGTGTATTGTTGTATTTGTATTTAATTTGGTGATGCTATGATGCTTGAGGTTGGAAATAAATGTGTTGTTAAATGTGCATGCCTTATGTTTGATAAAATGCTTCAATGTGAAGGAATATGTGAATATGTGATTTAATGATGTTGACTAAATGCCTAAGTAAGTGTTGATAAAGTGAGTGTTGATTTGTTGAATAAAAGTGTGTTGAAGTGTTTATGGTGTGTGGTAAGTGTTAAATAATAATGAGGTGTTTGGTTGATAATCAATATAATTGATTAAGAGAAATATTGGTGTTTGTTAGGTGTTGATAAATAGTCTTGATATTAGAGTTTGGTAGGAGGGTGTATGTGTTGTTGAGAAATTTTATAGTGAGTTGCTGGAAATAGTGTTAGGGGCGCCACTTTGCTATGACTGTCAAGGTTTTAGAAACAAACATAGCTAATTTTAAGTACCTTCTGAGTGTGAATTACAAATGTGAAAATTTGTTCGATTTATGATTTAACGGTGGCCTTTGTTGTTGACATTAGTATTGTTTGCCACTTCTTGGACATTGTTTTACGAGGCTTATAAATCTAATGGCGAAAACTGTGCCATGAGACTTTTGTGCACTTCTATTACTTGATTAGTTTTCCTTGCTAAGAATTGACGAGAGTATTTAATTTCATTTGGTTAAACTAATATCAAGTCTTGAATCAAAGCAATTGTATTATAATGCATGTGGGTTATATTCTTTTGTGATATGAAATCAATCCAATTTGCTAGAATTATATGAACCGTGCTATTTTCTAGAGAAGTTGTAAGAATTGCATGTTAGCCAACTCCTAGGAATAAAGAGATTGAAGATGATGCCTACGTATTTAAATCTTTTCGGACTTGAGTGTTTAAATTGTTGCATGATTGGTTATGCTTATTTGGTGCTTGATGAAATGCATAAGTATGTGATGATTATAATTGGTCTTGGTGATTGATCATGATGAGTTTTACTTGCTTATAGTTTTATGCGTTTCTGGACACTGTTTCAGCCTTTTGAAAACTGGTACTGTTTGGTTAAGTCAAAATTATGTGGCTGAGTGTTTTCGAAAATAGACTTAAAGCCGGTCGTTTTGGCACTAGTTTCGTTAAATTCGGAGTTGTGTAGCTCCAGTTATGAGTCTCCAAAGTCGAGTCAAATTTCTAGAGTCAATCTGTGGGTAGGTTCGGTCTTTGCAAGTTTTGTGCCTCCAAATGAACTCCATTTTGAACGATTCTTTTTCCATTAGAAACTATACTCAAAATGCTTTTATTCGGCCTGAAGTTTTGTCCCATTTGGTCAAGTTTAAGTCAGTTTAGAGTGAAATGAAGTAGGGGAACAGAATCTGTCAAGTCTGGGAACTGTTCGGGTTGTTTCTAAAAACTGTACTAATTGGCTCATTGTTTTGAAACTTTAATGATATATTCAGAAACTACACATCCGTGGCTTTCCAACAAGTATTTATTTGTCGAAATCCGAGGTCGTTTACTATTTTAATTAATTCGCCAAAGTAGGCGCAAAGTTACAGAATTTTCTGCACCCGAGTTTAGGTGGACTAGTTTGGACGTTGAATAAAATGATTAATTGTGGGATAGGTTGAACTTGAAGTTTGTTGTTATGATCGTGTTAATTGTTGATGTGAATGATGTTGGATATATGATAAATTGTTGAGATGGGTATTGTTGTGTAATTACGGCTGTTAGGGTTGTTGGGCCTCTGGGCATAATTGTTGTTGTCTCTTGTGTTGGGTAGTCGGTAAGGATTTTGACAACCTACAGGTTAGAATACCTAATTGGGGAGTAAGAGTGTAGGGAAGAGTGTTTGATCTGTTTTGCGTACGATAGGACTTAGATGATAACAGTTAGAGGAGATAAGAAGAGTGGATGTTGATTTCATGAGTTTAGCGTAGATTTTCGAGGAGGATAGCAATCGTTCATACAAGATAGTGAAGGAGAAGAGGATTCTCGGTTTAGTGGGAAGCCTATGATGTGTCAGGTGGTAAGGGCAAGGGAGAGGAGAGTTCGGGCAAGAAGCCAAGTGGGGGAGACGCAACTGCGGGAATTGTGTGTCATAAGTGTGGTAAGCCGGGGCACGAGTCCGGTTGCATGGTCATCAAGTGTTTCGGTATGGTAAGGAAGGTCATATAGGCGCTAAGTGCGAGAAGAAGGGCGTGATCCGCTACAACCGTGGGGAAGTGGGGCACATTAGTACCAAGTGTTCAAAGCCGAAGAAGGAGAAGTCTAGCGGGAGAGTGTTTGTTCTGGCAGGTTCGGAGCCTGCGGAGGAGTGATGGTTACATTTAGAGATACGAATTTCATTTACGGTACTTTACTAGAGTTTAATGTTTGTTGTAGTGAGTGTTTAAGTTTACATGTCCATGATAGTTAGATTTTCGAGGACGAAAATATTCTAAGTGGGGGAGAGTTGTAACACCCCAAAAATTAATTAGGTGAGTACTTAATTAATTTAATTAGGTGATTATTTAACTAATTTAATTAAGTGATTAATTGACTAATTTAATTAAGTAATATTTTAGTTGTGTATATTAAGATAATAATAGGGTGTTTAAAATAAATAAGAGGTGGTGGTTAATAAATAAGGGAGTAGTGATTTTATTATGATAGGGATTGGTTGAAATAAATGGAGGTGGTGCAATTAATAGGCCCATGATCCAATGGGCCCATTTAGTGAGACTTAGAAAAAAAAAGAAAGAAGAAAGGAACCCGAGAGAGAGTCAGGAAGGGAACAATAGAAAGAAAAGGAAAATAGGAGAGAGGGAGAAGGTAAGGGCGTGGAAATACTGTTCATCAAAGGGGAGGAAGATAAATTCATCCTCTTGCTTTTGGGTAAGTGTTCTTGGTACCAATCAACTCCATTTTTCTTCCTCTACCTTTTAGTGTAAGATTTACACACTAATCATGTTCCATTTTCCTTTTACCATGGATGGTGTTTTGGGAGCTCAAATTGTTGGGGAAGCTATTTTGGTGGTTATTGGGTTGTTAGTGGAGGTGACTTTCTTGGGTTTGCAATTTGGAGGTATGGGGGCTCTCTTTCATGGCTAATAATTTATAAACCTTGAAATCATAGAGTTTAGGTGTTCGGATTATTTAGTTGATTGTTTGAGTGTTGTGTTAATTCTATGTGTATTGTTGTATTTGTATTTAATTTGGTGATGCTATGATGCTTGAGGTTGGAAATAAATGTGTTGTTAAATGTGCATGCCTTATGTTTGATAAAATGCTTCAATGTGAAGGAATATGTGAATATGTGATTTAATGATGTTGACTAAATGCCTAAGTGAGTGTTGATTTGTTGAATAAAAGTGTGTTGAAGTGTTTATGGTGTTTGGTAAGTGTTAAATAATAATGAGGTGTTTGGTTGATAATCAATATAATTGATTAAGAGAAATATTGGTGTTTGTTAGGTGTTGATAAATAGTCTTGATATTAGAGTTTGGTAGGAGGGTGTATGTGTTGTTGAGAAATTATATAGTGAGTTGCTGGAAATAGTGTTAGGGGCGCCACTTTGCTAGGAAAATGGCGTCTGAGTTGCTGTATTTTCAGTCTGGGTGAGTTGCAGGGGATGGGGGCGCCAATTGGCTAGGAAATTGGCGCCTGGTTCTGTGTGTTGCGTGCGTGGAGCTTGTACAGGGGAGGGGGCGCCAATTCCCCAGGAATCTGGCGCCTGGTGCACTGTGTGTGTGTGCAGTGTGGCTGAGTGAGGGAACGAACAGGAGCAGGGGCGCCAACTTGCTGGGAGTTTGGCGCCTGGGTGTGCAGCAAGTGCTGCTGTGTGGCGTGAACAGTGCCAGGGGCGCCATTTGGCTGCCCTGTGCGCCTGTTTTGGCGCCTGTGTGTGCCAAGGTGTCTAAGTGTGGTTTCAAATTAGTCCCTAAGTGTGAAATTGATCCTTATGGTGCCAGATTAGTCCCTAGGTGTCAAAATAGTCCCTAGGTGCTAAAATAATCCTTATGATGTCAAAATGGTCCCTAGATGTCATATGATCCCCGAGGTGTCAAAGTAGTCCTTAGGTGTTAAAATGGTCCTTATGGTGTTGGATTGGTCCCTAGATGCTAAAATGGTCCTTAGATGTTAAAATGGTCCTTATGGTGTTAAAATAGTCCTTAGGTGCTAAAATGGTCCTTACGGTGTTAAAATAGTCCTTAATGTGATATTTAGTCCAATAATGAGGTGTGTTGTGTTGTGGTGATGAATAAGCGATGGGTAGGCTTCGGCCAAAGCGACGAGTTGTGTTGTTGTGATGAATAAGCGATGGGTAGGCTTCGGCCAAAGCGACGAGTTGTCTTGTGGAGATGTTTAAGTGATGAGTAATGATTGTTGTGATAAATTTCTTGTGTTGTGATGCATTGCCATGGTGTCACATAAATCATGCATATTCAGCGACGAGGGCTTCGGCCAAAGTGACGAGGGCTTCAGCCAAAGCGACGAGGGCTTCGGCCAAAGTTACGAGGGCTTCGGCCAAAGCGACGAGGGCTTCGGCCAAAGTGACGATGATGGATCCACATGCATATTGTATTTCATACATTACATGCATGCTCTGGTGATTGATTGGGTGTTCCTGAATTAATGGTGTGTTTGGTGTAAATGTAATTGGTGTAACTGCATTAATGATGTATTCGAATTGACTGTATTTCTGGTGTGCCTATTCTACTGTGTTCCCTGTTTTATTTATTATATATGTATTGAGACTCACCCTACTGCGTCGTGTTGCCTCGTATGTCGGCAACCTGCAGGTGACGGTGACTAAAGGTGTTTAGAGATCCTCTTTCTAGTGTGGTCGAGTCGGCTCTGATACGTAGCACCGGGGGGAAATATTTAATAGTTGTTATTTTATATTATTTTGAACCATTAGGTTAAGTTATGATCTTCCGCTGTTGTACTATGTATCCTCAGACTGATTGGTGCTATGTATAATACACTGAGTTTTATTTTAAGTACTATTTTGGAGTTATGTAAGGTGTTTGATTAAATGTAGCACTCTATTTGTGGTGCGTGGAAAGTATTTTGAAAACTCTGATTTCGGAATTAACATAAATAGTAGTTATGTATAAGGGGGTGTTACATTAGTGGTATCAGAGCAGTTCGGTCCGTCCGGCCAAGTTGTCGAGTCTGTTAACCCTCGATTCTTGGTACTCGTTCTAAATCATAATTATGTTGCTGTTTATTACTGTTAACTTTGTTGGTTTGTTCATTCATTGACGTGCCTTGTGACTTAATTGTTAGATTACGATTGAAAGTGATATTGCAATATTGGGGTATATGGACCGAATCGTATGGCGTGATTGTGGCATTGACTTTGTTTGTTCGTGACTGTTGTCTGTATCATTCGGGTATGTGTGATTAAAAGAGTTCTAACGACGTCAAAGGAGTGAAAGTCGTGACGACACCTTCACACTCCGGACTGCGTTAAAAGTCTTTTAATGTGGTAGTTATAAATGGAAAGAAAGTAGTTTTTGTGACCTTAATTAGTTGGTTGCATGAGTAGGAGGGACTGATCACCCCAATCACTCATCCCCAATGAAAGAGGCGACAATAACTCAAGGTTATTATTAAATTTGGATGCATGCATTAACTTTAATTTGATTGATTGCTTGATTAGCTTGTTAGAATATAGAAAGTAATTTTTATATGACCTAACCGTGGTAAGTATATACTGAACGAAATTTGAAGATTGCTTGTTGATTATTGTTGCGCTTGATTGACATGTCTGCTATAGGTTGATTGTTGCTGTGATGTATAGGAATTTGAGTTTACTTGTACTTAATCGTTTCGAAGATTGTATGTCAAAATGAAATAATGTGTAATGCTATAGTTTCGTTATCTCAATTAAAGTTGCCTAACTCGAAGTTTCGACATTTTCAATGTTTCAATTTGGCTTGTTTCGTGAGCATGATGGGTTTTGTCAAAATTAAATGATTAATTTCCTTACCTTTTTAGTGAATATCGGAAGTTAAATTTTGAACTAATAGGTAGTTGTTGCATGCTCGAGTGATAGAAAGGTTGGGTTCCCGTGTAGTTTCCTTTTTGACGAAACTGTGAATTCTGTGATTTTCGAAAAAGCGGTACTCGGAAAATTTTTGTGCTATTAGGAATGAACGTAATGTAAGGGTTGGTGTCGAATTCTGTTTCCGAGTTGTTTTCTGATTCTTATTTCAAAAAGTGACATGACTTAGGTCTTTGGATCGATTAAGCTATAATTTGATGTTGTTTGAAAATGATGGAGTTTTACACTAATTGCAAGGTTAGATAAGATAGAATTTTTATGATATGGGGAGGTGACTTCAAAAATGACTGTCAAGGTTTTAGAAACAAACATAGCTAATTTTAAGTACCTTCTGAGTGTGAATTACAAATGTGAAAATTTGTTCGATTTATGATTTAACGGTGGCCTTTGTTGTTGACATTAGTATTGTTTGCCACTTCTTGGACATTGTTTTACGAGGCTTATAAATCTAATGGCGAAAACTGTGCCATGAGACTTTTGTGCACTTCTATTACTTGATTAGTTTTCCTTGCTAAGAATTGACGAGAGTATTTAATTTCATTTGGTTAAACTAATATCAAGTCTTGAATCAAAGCAATTGTATTATAATGCATGTGGGTTATATTCTTTTGTGATATGAAATCAATCCAATTTGCTAGAATTATATGAACCGTGCTATTTTCTAGAGAAGTTGTAAGAATTGCATGTTAGCCAACTCCTAGGAATAAAGAGATTGAAGATGATGCCTACGTATTTAAATCTTTTCGGACTTGAGTGTTTAAATTGTTGCATGATTGGTTATGCTTATTTGGTGCTTGATGAAATGCATAAGTATGTGATGATTATAATTGGTCTTGGTGATTGATCATGATGAGTTTTACTTGCTTATAGTTTTATGCGTTTCTGGACACTGTTTCAGCCTTTTGAAAACTGGTACTGTTTGGTTAAGTCAAAATTATGTGGCTGAGTGTTTTCGAAAATAGACTTAAAGCCGGTCGTTTTGGCACTAGTTTCGTTAAATTCGGAGTTGTGTAGCTCCAGTTATGAGTCTCCAAAGTCGAGTCAAATTTCTAGAGTCAATCTGTGGGTAGGTTCGGTCTTTGCAAGTTTTGTGCCTCCAAATGAACTCCATTTTGAACGATTCTTTTTCCATTAGAAACTATACTCAAAATGCTTTTATTCGGCCTGAAGTTTTGTCCCATTTGGTCAAGTTTAAGTCGGTTTAGAGTGAAATGAAGTAGGGAACAGAATCTGTCAAGTCTGGGAACTGTTCGGGTTGTTTCTAAAAACTGTACTAATTGGCTCATTGTTTTGAAACTTTAATGATATATTCAGAAACTACACATCCGTGGCTTTCCAACAAGTATTTATTTGTCGAAATCCGAGGTCGTTTACTATTTTAATTAATTCGCCAAAGTAGGCGCAAAGTTACTGAAATTTTCTGCACCCGAGTTTAGGTGGACTAGTTTGGACGTTGAATAAAATGATTAATTGTGGGATAGGTTGAACTTGAAGTTTGTTGTTATGATCGTGTTAATTGTTGATGTGAATGATGTTGGATATATGATAAATTGTTGAGATGGGTATTGTTGTGTAATTACGGCTGTTAGGGTTGTTGGGCCTCTGGGCATAATTGTTGTTGTCTCTTGTGTTGGGTAGTCGGTAAGGATTTTGACAACCTACAGGTTAGAATACCTAATTGGGGAGTAAGAGTGTAGGGAAGAGTGTTTGATCTGTTTTGCGTACGATAGGACTTAGATGATAACAGTTAGAGGAGATAAGAAGAGTGGATGTTGATTTCATGAGTTTAGCGTAGATTTTCGAGGAGGATAGCAATCGTTCATACAAGATAGTGAAGGAGAAGAGGATTCTCGGTTTAGTGGGAAGCCTATGATGTGTCAGGTGGTAAGGGCAAGGGAGAGGAGAGTTCGGGCAAGAAGCCAAGTGGGGGAGACGAATCATGGAATTGTGTGTCATAAGTGTGGTAAGCCGGGGCACGAGAGTCCAGATTGCATGGTCATCAAGTGTTTCGAGTATGGTAAGGAAGGTCATATAGCTGCTAAGTGCGAGAAGAAGGACGTGGTCTGCTACAACTGTGGGGAAGTGGGGCACATTAGTACCAAGTGTTCAAAGCCGAAGAAGGAGAAGTCTAGCGGGAGAGTGTTTGTTCTGGCAGGTTCGGAGCCTGCGGAGGAGTGATGGTTACATTTAGAGATACAAATTTCATTTACGGTACTTTACTAGAGTTTAATGTTTGTTGTAGTGAGTGTTTAAGTTTACATGTCCATGATAGTTAGATTTTCGAGGACGAAAATATTCTAAGTGGGGGAGGGTTGTAACACCCCAAAAATTAATTAGGTGAGTACTTAATTAATTTAATTAGGTGATTATTTAACTAATTTAATTAAGTGATTAATTGACTAATTTAATTAAGTAATATTTTAGTTGTGTATATTAAGATAATAATAGGGTGTTTAAAATAAATAAGAGGTGGTGGTTAATAAATAAGGGAGTAGTGATTTTATTATGATAGGATTGGTTGAAATAAATGGAGGTGGTGCAATTAATAGGCCCATGATCCAATGGGCCCATTTAGTGAGACTTAGAAAAAAAAAGAAAGAAGAAAGGAACCCGAGAGAGAGTCAGGAAGGGAACAATAGAAAGAAAAGGAAAATAGGAGAGAGGGAGAAGGTAAGGGCGTGGAAATACTGTTCATCAAAGGGGAGGAAGATAAATTCATCCTCTTGCTTTTGGGTAAGTGTTCTTGGTACCAATCAACTCCATTTTTCTTCCTCTACCTTTTAGTGTAAGATTTACACACTAATCATGTTCCATTTTCCTTTTACCATGGATGGTGTTTTGGGAGCTCAAATTGTTGGGGAAGCTATTTTGGTGGTTATTGGGTTGTTAGTGGAGGTGACTTTCTTGGGTTTGCAATTTGGAGGTATGGGGGCTCTCTTTCATGGCTAATAATTTATAAACCTTGAAATCATAGAGTTTAGGTGTTAGGATTATTTAGTTGATTGTTTGAGTGTTGTGTTAATTCTATGTGTATTGTTGTATTTGTATTTAATTTGGTGATGCTATGATGCTTGAGGTTGGAAATAAATGTGTTGTTAAATGTGCATGCCTTATGTTTGATAAAATGCTTCAATGTGAAGGAATATGTGAATATGTGATTTAATGATGTTGACTAAATGCCTAAGTGAGTGTTGATTTGTTGAATAAAAGTGTGTTGAAGTGTTTATGGTGTTTGGTAAGTGTTAAATAATAATGAGGTGTTTGGTTGATAATCAATATAATTGATTAAGAGAAATATTGGTGTTTGTTAGGTGTTGATAAATAGTCTTGATATTAGAGTTTGGTAGGAGGGTGTATGTGTTGTTGAGAAATTATATAGTGAGTTGCTGGAAATAGTGTTAGGGGCGCCACTTTGCTAGGAAAATGGCGCTTTGAGTTCTTTGTATATTTTGGTGCAGGTGAGTCAGCGGGGATGGGGCGCCAATTGGCTAGGAAATTGGCGCCTGGTTCTGTGTGTTGCGTGCGTGGAGCTTGTACAGGGAGCGCCAATTCCCGAGAATCGGCGCCCGGTGCACCGTGTGTGTGCAGTGTGTGGTGAGTGAGGAAACGAACAGAGCAGGCGCGCCAACTTCTTTGGGAGTTTGGCGCTGGGTGTGCGGCAAGTCTTTGCTTGTGTGGCGTGAATAACAGTGCGGGGCGCCATTTGGCCCACAGGCGCTGCTTTGGCGCTGTGTGTGCCAAGGTGTCTAAGTGTGGTTTCAAATTAGTCCCTAAGTGTGAAATTGATCCTTATGGTGCCAGATTAGTCCCTAGGTGTCAAAATAGTCCCTAGGTGCTAAAATAATCCTTATGATGTCAAAATGGTCCCTAGATGTCATATGATCCCCGAGGTGTCAAAGTAGTCCTTAGGTGTTAAAATGGTCCTTATGGTGTTGGATTGGTCCCTAGATGCTAAAATGGTCCTTAGATGTTAAAATGGTCCTTATGGTGTTAAAATAGTCCTTAGGTGCTGTCATACCCCAATTTTTTCCGGCTTAGGTCAAAACCCTAATTTTCCCCAAAAATAATCAAATTAAAAAATAAAAAAAGCATCATGCATTGCATTTAGGTTTCTAAAGTCATTTCAAAGTTTCTAAAATCATTTTTGGAGTTGAAATGCACTTTTTAGACAAATTAGGGTTTTTCAGTACAAAAGGGTATTTTGGTCATTTCACAAATAAGGGACAATTCCTCAAAACAAGTCATCCAACATGCATTTCAAGGTACTAGAGGTCACTACTAGGGAGAAAAATCGGTTTTGAAGTGGAAATGTGTTTGAGCAAAAACTAGGGTTTTTAGAGTGAAAGGGTATTTTGGTCATTTCACAATAAAAGCGGTTTTTGTCCCAAATCCTTGGATAATCATCAATGATTTATTTAAAGGATATTTGTGCTCCATTGTGATTATTTTTGTGATCGACAATTAAACCTTTTGGTCTAAAAACCTAGTTTTTAGATAGAGGGGTAAAATGGTCTTTTCCTTTGAGGTGGGGCAAATAAATCAATTTTGGGATTGTTGAGATCATAAAATTCAGAGCCCAATCATTGAATCATGGGATATAGCCCAAAATGGCATGAAGTAGGAAGAATAATCTAGAAGGGAATATTCTACACTCTTTTGAATTTTGAAAGGATAATGATAGTACAATAGTACAATTTGCAATTCCACTCACTCTCCATTCCCTTAGCTGCGCATAAACAGCCATATACACCCCATTTTCATTTATTTTTATTGTTTGCAAATTGTGTTAAATCATGGCCATCCATTCAAGTGTGAAAATCAATCCTCACCCTTCATTTGAATCAAAATGGCACTTGTGTAATAAGCTTTATGGAAAATTACATTTTTGTAAATGAGTTTATCCTTCACCACCCTTCCTAAGCTGCGCCCTCAGCCCTCTCTCTCCTCACTTTATTGCCCTTAATCCATGTGATAATGCATCTTGACCATTGATTCAATTTCTTTCTCAAATCCTATTGATTTACAAGAGATACATTGTCACAAATACCCTTTAAGTTTTCACTTCATATAAAAGCCCAAAAATAGGAGACCTCACAGACACTCTCTCATTTCTAACCTAGCACTTATACTCAGCCTCCATGCTCTCCTCTCCTCCTCTCTAAATTCGAACCACCATCATCAACTCTCCTTCCATCTTTCCTTCATTCTTTCACCATCAAAACTCCATAATTCTTTCATCATTCAAAAGATCTCCTCATAAGCTTCAATAATCATCCAAGTTTGATCAAAGAGAGGCTATTTGCGTGGGGTTTCAAGTTTGTTGAGGTTGTGTCCTTCAAGTTCTTGCTCTCTTTTTCATTTCCTAGTTATTTTGTGAGGTAAATAAATTCTCCTTTGCATTTTCTTCACCTTTCACCATGTAGATCTCTTCATCTCTTCTCTCCTTCTCGAAAAGAAGCTTTGAGGACTTGTTTCAAACATTATGTACAAGGACATTGGGAGCCTTGGGTGTTTGAGACAAGTCCTTGGCCTGAAGGAGAGATTCTTATGTTTGTTTGCATTTCTAATCATTTTTAGCATGTTTGCATCATTTTCATGAAATAAAATGCCACTTTCCTCATGTTTTTGCTTTGGCCTTGGGTTAGAAATTAGGATCCTCATGTTTTCTTGCCTATTTCATGTGTCAAAGTTGAATAAGAATGGTATATGGGACCAATAGTGCATTCGGGTTTAGGTCCCTAAATTAGGGTTTCATCATCTTTTATTTTCTTTGATTTTGTGTGTTGAATAAATGATGAAATGATGATTGTTTGAGTGTGATATACATGTGTAAATCTTAGGGTTTATGTGTGTGTGTCTAATGATGTGATTTGGTTGCAAGAAATTTGTTGAATTTGAGCCTTATTGTGTATAGGTATGTTTCGGCCATAAAGCCATTTTTGTGACCAATTTACTTACTCAAATTTGTTGTTTGATCTTGTTTGGTAAATTAATTGTTGTGAATTGTGTTTTTTCACTTTTTACCTTTTAGTTTTACCATTCACTTAAGTGTTACTAAATAGTAAAAACATTTTCTTACCTTTTTTACCTTTCACTTAAAACCCTAAAAAACATTTTACCTTTACCATTTACCTTCACTTAAATAATTCACCACCTTCACTTAAATAAGTTACCATTTCATTAATAATTTACCTTTACTTTTTACCTTTCTTAAATTACAAAAAGACCCAAAACATTCTCTAGTTTACATTTATAACTTTTCAACTTTATAAAATCAACCCAAAAATACTTTTTACCACTTTTTCATAAGACTCTAAAAACACCAAAACATTTCACCATTTCCTAAGAATAAGGTGACTAAATTTTTACCACTTTTTATGACACACTCTCACACACTTGCACTTAAATAAAACCTTATTCACTCTCTTGCATTCTCATTTGCTTGTATCTCTTGCATACTCTTTTGTTTTAATCTTCATGTCTTTTCATATATTCATATCTCTTGCATATTCATTTGCACTCTCACTTGTTAGTACCTCATGCATCCTTACTTGTTTATACATGCAATAATGATGAGCCTTGCATATTGTAATTGTATGTTCATGCACCCACATGTTAGCTCAATCATGTATTCAATTGGTTCATTACAATTTGTGGATATTCTTTATGATTGCTATGCTTGTGTTCTTATTGTTGCCTTGGTTTGGACTTGAAAAGATTTGAAATGTTCTATTTCTTTTTCAAACTTGGAATCACATGTTTTTCTAATAAAAACCCTAAGGCATTTTTTTCATAAACAAATCATTGGCCATCACTGAAGCCGTTGCTTGTTTGATCGTCAATGATGGAGTTACTAGTGGTAGTCACTCAAAGCCCTTGCTTGTTTGACTATCACGAAAACTCCACACCTTAATCAAATACAAGTCAATTTAAAAACTCAAAAAAAACAATATGAGCCATTAGTGATAATCATCACTACGACTCATCCTTTTCCAAAACAATTTCAAAAAGATAATAAAAACGTTGCAACTTGTAATCACTTGAAGCAATTGCTCGATGATTATCGGTTCCAACACTTTTCTTTCAAGTTAGTAATGAACGCAACTCGAAGCCATTGCTTGTTTGGTATTCATGAACGCTTGAGTCATATTTCCAAAACTCAAAAGATAAGATAAAGACAAAACACGATTTTCTCAAGATTAAGAACCAAGAACTACGTAGCTTTGATCCTCATCTCATTGAGGTGCGTAGGAGCGGGTCACATCCCGTCAAGCACTCTTTTAAAAATCTTAGTTTAGTTTCGCTTTTCAAAGATCCCAAAAAGATTTCTTTCTCTCTTGTTTTCTAAAAAACTCTTTCAAATAAAAAGGAAAAGAAAAGAAGTAGAACGATTTATTTCAAATCAAACAATCCAAACCACACATCGAATTAATGGTTCCCTTTCGGTAGAAAGGAGGTTTGGGGTGCTAATACCTTCCCCACACCTAACCGACCCCCGAACCTACATCTCTGAGTTTTCGAAAGACCAGTTACTTTCCAAAAGGTTTTCCTAATATTTTCCTTAATAAATGTTAGTGGCGGCTTCATTGATCGATTTCTTTTAGAAAAGTTGTAAACGAGGAAGGTTCTCCCTCGGGGACTTTTACGGGCGCAAATAATTTGGCGACTTCATCTGGGAAATTTTTTATTTTTTTATTTTTTTATTTTTAAAAAAAAAATAAGTGGGTCAAACCTAATTAATCCGTTGTGTGGTTCAAAATGTTTGATTTGAATTATTTTTCGTTTTACTTCTTCATTTCCTTACCTTTTTCCTTTTCTTTCTTCATATCCGTTGTGTGGTTCCCCCATCTATTATAATCCCTTCTTCTCTGCTCCTTTTCTTGAGGTAAGCTATATATGGTTGTTGATGACACCTTAGGTTAGTTCATTTGTTTTGAAGTGATGCTAAACCTTAGGGTAGACGACATGTTACCGCTTTTGCTTCTATCCGGACTGATCCGCTTTTTCCTTGCAGTGGGGAGGGTAGATTTTAGAAAGTATGTCCTCAATCACACACTTTCACACCTTACATTTTGTATGTTATGAGTGGGCTCCTATACCCGGATCCAACAAATACCTAGGAGAGTGGAGACGATTAGTGACTGTCATTCGAGACCTTTGTCTGCCTGACACTCATGAAAGTCTCAACCATAGTACGCTTTCTCATGACGCTTCACACTTGGTAGTTCTCTACATTTGTGGATGTCGGCATGAGGATTCTATAGCTCTGGTAGCCATTGTGAGGGTGTGAATTAGAACTACATGGGAGGAACCTTTGAAGTTGCCCTAGAACTTAGGATTCCCACCTTTGTAGGACACGAGGACATACAAATTGTGTGTTGCATTGTAGTTTAGACATGTCTTTCCTAAAAAAAAAAAAAAGATTTTCAAAAAAAAAAAGAAAGGGTTGCCGTTGTAGCCTTTTCTTTTGCCGTTCATTATAAAGCGACATATGACCCACTTTATTTCAAAAAGGGAAGAAAGAGTTACTGATGTAGCTTTCCTCCTACCTAGGTCTATATGAAGCGATGTGCGGTCCGCACTTTCAAAAAAAGGAAACTCCGAGTTATCGCAAATAAAGTTTTTTCTAACCTTGCATTTGCATAAAGCATCATCGTCATTTGCATACATTCCCGCATTGCATAAAGCTTAAGATTCTGCAACTCATGCATTCATAGAGCATCTCATTTGCATTTGCTTGTCAAGGACCACTGAATAATGCATCATCTTGTCATAGGTGTGTCAAAATGGAATCAAGTAGCAAAGCTTCACTTACTCCTCGCCTCCCGATTGTGACGAAAGTGGATGTTGGTAGCCTGAGGCAATGTGCAGCCCTTATGGGTCCAATTGAGAGGGATTCCTTCGACTTAGCATATGGGAATATCCGTAGGCTCTTGCAGTTGAATGTTGAAGAAGATGCTCTTGTGGCTTTAAGCCAATTCTATGATTCTGATATGAAGTGCTTCTTCTTCAAAAACTTCCAGCTTTCGCCCACACTAGAAGAGTACGAGCAGCTTTTGGGATTCTCCAGGTCTCATGCTAGGCCCTATCAATTCCAGGGACTGTATTACACAGATGAGAGGTTAGCAACATTGTTGAGGATTGGTAAGGACCATTGAAGTTACTGAAAACTAAAAAGAAATGGTGTAGCTGGGTATCCACAAGAGTACTTCAAGATCCGATGCAATCTTATGCTCTGGCCAAGAATTGGGGTCCATTCAAGTTAGTATTAGCCCTTACCATATTTGGGGTCGTTCTTTTCCCTCAAATAGAGAAGTATATTGATGAAGATGCAATTGGTGCGTTCTTAGCCTTCAAAGACGCCAAAAACCCTATCAATCCCGTGCCTGCTGTTCTTGCTAACACATATCATTCCTTCACTCGCCACAGTCGGTTCCATACAAAAAGATATGCCTTTACATTCACGCCCTCTATGCCTGGCTTATTCTTCATGTGGTCCATAACCGTCTAGATGTCAAAGAGTTAATTTCCTATGCTCTAAGTTGTGAGGTGAAGGTCAGAACTTCTCTAGAATGGGTTGAGTTTCTGAAAAACCTTAATGATCTCCAAATCCGATGGTACACCGCTGCATACTGGAGTGACAAACCTATGGTGGTTACCCGATGAAGAACTCACCCTCCGAAAGCATGTTGTCCCGTGTTTACCTCTGTAAGGGGATGCCTAAATGCGGTGATTTGCTTCGAAGAGTTCAACAGTCATGGGAATCCGTAGTGCGAAAAGGAAGTGAGGAATTGTCAAAAAGAACCAGTGACATCACCTTCAATCAATGGCTTAAAGACAAGCTTCAAAGGGTGAGGTCACCAAGTCAAGGAATGCTTACCCTTGAGGAGGAGATACCAGAACCCTATGTCCCTACCTATGAAGAGTTGAACGAAGCCAAACTCGCTTTAGCAAAGGTAGAAGAAGAGAAGAAGGCATTGCAAGCCAAGTTAGAAGAGACGGTTCTAGAGAAGGAAAGGCTAGAGGAAGAAAATGTTATTAAGATGATGGTCATGGAGGAAAGTGTTAAGCGATTCAAGAATGAAGAGCAAGGCAAGATAGAGGCCTGTGGATTTCTCGAAAGAGCTGCAGAGAAGAACTCCAGAGGTACAAACAGAAAGCAAGGAAGGCGCTTGAGGAGGCACAAGAGTGGAAGACACTAGCCCACCAGTCAGAGCAAGAATCACACCTGGTGAGGGAGTTGAAAGGTCAGCTGAGGAACCTCGAGAAGGAGAAAATGTCATTGAGGAGATCCTCAAGGAATATCGCAAGCCTTGAGTTTTGAAAGAGAAATATTTGGTGAATTAAAAGGTAACCTTCGCGATGCTGGAGGAGGCCTACAGGCAGGTTCGAGTTGAGAGTCAGTATTGGGAAGAGCGCTTCCTGGAATTGATAGGGAAAATTGAGGAGCAAGAGATCATTAAGGAGCTTAGAGAGGAGATCCAGATGTGGAAGGGTAAATTCTCAAAGTTACCCGAGTTGGCTAGTCAAGCTATGGCAGGGAGTTCCCGTAAATCTAAGGCACTAGAGGCCGAAATGTGTTTCTTCAACACCCCTCCGGAGATGTACAAGTTTGTGAAGTATTGCTTAGGGCATTGGTCATGGAGTTCAAGGAACAATCTCGGGGAGCAAGAGTCAACAAGAAGAGGAAGAGAGCCGAAGAGTTTAAAGCCATTTGTAATTGAGTTGATTAGATGTACTTCTTTATCCAAAACATTTACTCCGAATATTGTATTCTGAAATATTGTACTCCTTTACTTTATTTCGTTATGAATATGGTACCACCTTTTCCCTTGGCAAAAGTCGTTGAAGCTCTTTGTCCTTGATGAATGAAGTGTTTGGTTTGCTACTTTGATTCCTCGTTCATTTCACTTTCTAAAAAAAAAAAAAAAGAGAAAAAAGAAGAATAATAAATAAAAAATAATAATAAAAGGAAGGGAAGGAAAGTTGACGCGCCTAAGACAAGATGAGGCATTACGTGGTTCTTGACGTCGAGCAAACATTATGCATACATTCATGCATTCATTCATGCATTTTTCTTTTTTCGCTCTTATGTAATAAAAGTCTAAATAAACAGAAAAGGCAAGTGGTGCGACAACATCGGTATTGGACACGCTCACGGGCCGGAGGGATGGCAATCTTAGCGAATATCGATCCACCTCACCCGGCAAAGAGAGAATCGTAATCCTCCTATTCCGCACTCAAAGAAATGGAAGTGGAGCAAACCCGACCACGATGCAGAATCGAACGATCGGCTCCCGGTAGCTCCAAATGAGTGATCCTGAAATGAGGAATGAGATGAATGCTTTAAAAGCGCAGATGAGCGAGGTGATGAGGCTTTTGTTGTCCTTGAAAGATGGGAATGACTTTCAGACTGCCCAGTGGCCCACTTATGGCCTTCCTTTGGGATACACTCCCCAAGTCAAGAAGCAAATCGGGAGGCTCGTCTTTGTGTCGACAATCGAGAATGTGCGACCAACGTCTGTTGGACCGTAAGAGTGCTTCTTTGAACCCCGGGTTCAAGTTCCCATCCAATTGTTATACCTCACCCACTCCTCAGAATCTCACTACACCGCCAGCTGTTTTTCCGCAGACTCAGGGCTTCGTGTCTGGCAACTCTGCTTATCCCCAGGTTCAATACTCAAGGCTGCCACCGCAATATGTTGTAAGCAATTCTCCCCCGGGTTATTCTGCTGAGCACCAACAGACCAAGGAACAGTTCCAAATGTTAGAAGAAAGGTTAAGGATGGTTGAAGGTTTTGGCTTCAGAGCTAAAGAGGCCAGAGATTTGTGCCTTATCCCCGATGTGGTGCTGCCCCCAAAGTTCAAGGTCCCCGACTTTGACAAATATAGAGGTGCTACTTGCCCAAAGAGTCATCTGACGATGTACTGCAGGAAAATGTCTACATACTCCCGTGATGACAAACTGTTAATCCATTGCTTCCAAGACAGCCTAGCCGGGGCATCTCTTAATTGGTACATGAAGTTAGAGCCATCCCAAATCCATTTCTTTGGAAGGATTTGGCGATGCTTTTCTCAAACAAGATCAATACAATGCGGATATGGCGCGGATCGGACACAAATTGCAGAACATGAGTAAGAAAGACGATGTGAATCATTCAAGGAGTATGCCCGAGAGATGGAGGGCTTTGGTCACGCAAGTTACACCCCTTTGTTTGGACAAAGAGTTGGTTTCTATGTTCATGGAAACCTTGCCATCGTTGTATTATGACCACTGATCAGTAGTGTCTCGTCCAACTTTTCAGATTTGGTGATTGTGGGAGAGAGGTTGGAAAGCGGATTGAGAAGTGGAAAGATTACACAAGGATTCACCAGTAATGCAAACCCCCAGAAAAAGTCATTCTCCGGCTTTCCCAAAAAGAAGGAAGGAGAAACCAATGCCATCACCATCAACCCACCATATCACCCACCCAATATTCCAGCCCCACTCCCGCACAAACACAATTGGCATCCATTCCAAAACAACGACCAAAGCAACTACCAAAAGACCTACCAAAACAGAACAACCTTTGACCCAATCCCCATGTCCTACACATGCACCTTTTTAACTACCTCTCGTCACCAACAAGCTCATCAGCACAAGGCCCATGAAACCTGTCCAACCACCTTACTTCAAGGGGTACAATCCCAATAGCACCTGTGCTTTCCATGAAGGAGCAGTGGGGCATGTTGTGGAAGACTGCAGAGCCTTCAAGATAGTGGTACAAGATTTGATAGATGCAAAAGGCATAACTTTCAAGCAAGAGGATCCAAATGTTACCACTAACCCATTCTTGGTCACTGAGAGACCAGCCTACCAACGCTTATAGAAAGTTCCGTGGGCGATTGATAAAGAAAGTGCACGAGATCAAGACTCCTCAAAGTGTCGCTTCTGTTGAGTTATGTCGGTGAGGTTGTTAAAAAGGGTGTTGCCATGAAGAAGGGTGTGCCGACTCTTTATGTGAGGAGGTTGTGAAAGCTTCACAATGATCCCGCAGACTTAATGGATCGATACATGGTCCGGTAGGAACTCATGGTATGGAAGATGAAGTGTTGACTCTATATTCGCATTTACGTAGAGAGACCAAAAAGCCGATTGAAATTCTCAAGCATAAATCGATCCAAGAATGGTTCAAGTCGGTTGCTTCGACCAAAGATCATTAAAGACCCCAGCCCTTTCTCATGCAAAGAAGAAACCATTAAGGACATAATAGTAAGTGCCTACAAAGGAAGGATGTTGGGATACTCTAGGAGAGCCCAAAGTGGAAAGTTTGATTACTTGGTCGAGATATGATGCTCTCGCGAGCGCTCAAATCGAATAGAAGATATCCAACCTTACGGGTGGGATGAAGAAGATGAGCAAAGACAACCAAGTAGTTGTCCCCATGGCAAAGGAAGGATGTTGGGATACTCTAGGAGAGCCTAGTGGGAAAGTTTGATTACTTAGTCGGGTATGATGCTCCGCGAGCGCTCAAATCCGAATAGAAGACATCCAAATTTCGGGGATGGGGTGAGGAAGATGAACAATACAACCAGATATAGTCAGCTGCCGAGGAAGAGTTAGTCAAGAAGAAGAGAGGTCGGGATATGGTTTGTCGCAGTTGTTGCGGGAGAAGAAGTTGGCAACCGGAAGATCGCCGATTTCCCTGTTGTTTTCATTTCAAAGTAATGATTTTTGTAATGCAAATCCTTTGGCTCTGCCAAGGCCTTAGGACATTTTCATAAGGGCATGCATGTTTTCTTTTAAAATACCATCTATCAATAAAATGTAGTTTTGAATTCTCAAATGAATGAAAATTGCTTTTTTGTGTCTTCATTTTGTGTCTCTATTTTTGCTTGTTCATTGCTTTTCTATTCCCGCAAATGCGGATCTAAGATGAATGTCTCTGAAATAATAGTGCCAATGGCTCATATGTTAATTTTGATTACCCCGTTAATCAAGTCGAGGAGGATGTTGAGGATGACCGAGACTCCTCCGAATTGATGAGAATGGTTGAGCAAGAAGAAAAGGTTATTCTACCATGTGAGGAAACTGTTGAGACCATCAATTTAGGCACAGAGGGTGAAAAGAAAGAAGTCAAGGTTGGCACTTCAATGAAAAAGGGGGAATATGAGAGGTTGGTCCAACTCCTGCGTGATTATGTTGACGTCTTTGCATGGTCGCATTTGAGGATATGCTCGGATTAGATATCGATATAGTGGTGCACAAGTTGCCAATTAAACTCGAATGTCCTCCTGTTAAATGTAGTTAAGGAGGATGAAGCTCGAGATGTCTTTAAAGATCGTGAGATGAAGTGAAGAAACAGCTTGACGCTTCCTAGCCGTAGCTAAATACCCACAAAGTGGGTTGCTAACATTGTGCCGATCTAAAAAAGGATGGAAAAGTTAGAATGTGCGTTGACTACAGAGATCCGAATCGGGCGGTCCCAAAGATGACTTTCCCTTGCCTCATATTGATGTTCTAGTAGATAGCACAGCACAGCACTCCCTTTTCTCCTTCATGGACGGGTTATAATCGATTAAAATGGCTCCCGAGGATATGGAGAAGACGACTTTCACGACCCTTTGGGGGCGCTCATTCTGCAGTCATGCCGCTTCGGTTTGAAGAACGCCGGTGCCACCTATCAAAGGGCTATGGTCACATTGTTTCATGACATGATGCACAAAGAAATAGAGGTCTATGTGGATGATATGATTGCAAAGTCCAAAACCGATGAGGAACATATTGTTAACTTGCGTAAGCTCTTTTTGGCGGTTGAGAAAATTCAAGCTCGTGTTAAACCCGCCAAGTGCACTTTCGGGGTGAGGTCGAAAATCTGCTAGGGTTTATCGTCACCAAAAAGGGATAGAGGTGGACCTGCACAAAGCACGCGCAATTCTTGAAATGCTCGCTCCTAGAAACAGAGAAAGAAGTTCGTGGTTTTCTTGGAAGATTGAATTATATTTCCGTGTTTATCTTCCAGTTAACTGCCACATGTGAGCCGATTTTCAAACTGCTGTGCAAGAATCAAGAGACTAACTGGAATGATGATTGCCAAGAAGCTTTTGAGAAAATTAAGAAATACTTGCGTAATCCACCTATTTTAATGCCTCCAAAGGTATGGCGGACCTTTGATCTTGTATTTGGTATCGTGTTAGAAAATTCGATGGGTTGTGTGCTAGGGAAACATGACGAAACTGGCAAGAAAGAGCATGCAATTTATTATCTGAGCAAGAAGTTCACCGATCGTGAGACAAGATACTCATTACTAGAAAAGACTTGTTGTGCCTTGGTTTGGGCCGCCACCGCTTAAGGCGTTACATGTTAAGTCATACCATTTGGTTAGTGTCAAAGATGGATCCTATCAAGTATATCTTCGAGAAGCTGCGCTCCACAGAAGAATCGCCAGTGGCGAGATGCGCTTGTCGAGATATGATCTTCTTTATGTCACTCAAAAGGCCATAAAGGTAGTGCGTTGGCGAATATCCGCGATCGACCTATTGAAGATTATCACCAATGCAAGTGATTTCCGATGAGGACATTATGGCTCTGTTTGAAGAAGGAAAGTCCCCAGAGAATGAAAGATGGAGAGTAGTGTTCGACGGTGCTTCCAACAGTTATGGGCACGGAGCTGGGGCAGTGTTGATTTCCCCTGACAATCGTTTCATACCAGTCACCACTAGACTAAGTTTCTATGTCCCAAACAATATTGCAGTACGAGGCATGTATTCTGGGTATTCAGGCAGCTCTAGATTGGAAAGTCAAAAGACTAGATGTGTACGGAGACTCAGCTCTAGTTGTAACACCCCCTTAATTCTAACATTACTTAACAAATTTTAAATCAGAGTTTTCACAAGACTCTACTCAAGAGAGTACTACGTTTTAATTAAAAGAAAAACAACTAGCATTAATCTACAAAAACATCAAACATCGCATGATATATAGCAACTCCCGGCCAAAGGAAACAAACCCAACAAAACACATGTTTTTAGTTTACATCACATCGGAAATACACATAGTCAAAATATACATAGAGTTCACAAAGACATCCAGAACACCCCATTTCTACCCGGTAATTTAAATCAAAAATCAGAGTATACAAAAATCTTTTCTGGTCATCTTTTAGTTTAGTGTGTTATAAAATAGTGAACTGGCTGACTATGGGATTACTCAGGTAACTGATACTACTTGCAACAGGCATTGGCCACCTTTGCAAGGCTCTCAGTGATGCCCTTTGTAAATACACCAAATGAAAGAAATTCTAGCCTTAGTGGCGAACCACGCTTTAGCCATAGTCATTCAAAGACACTAATAGTATAACATAGATTATTCCTCAATAAAATGGAGCGTCACAACTCTCTCTCTAAAACAAACTCAGAATACGTAACACCATTAGATAAACTCATAGAAGTATAATTTCACATAATGCAGCGGAAAATACTCATCATCTCAATAGCATAATTCAAAGAATATCAAAACAAATACACATAAGGCTCAACAAGGAGCAAAACAATCGACAACAGTCTAAACCCCGACCCCTAGGTGCTACGTATCAGAGCAGACCGACTCGGGGAGTAGTGAAGGTAGAAAGCCCTCACTCCTGACTACCTGTGTAAATAACAAATGTAAGGGTGAGTCTCGAACTATATAATAAAAGTGATAATAAGCAATATATAAGCATAGTTTACAAAGATACTCAAACACGCCAAACATCAATCAACAATATTCATGCACTAATGGGAATGTATGCAATGTCAAGTATGCATGTGGTACCATTGGCCCACCGCCGCCTCGAAGCTTCACAATCACTTTATAAGGCCCTCCTACGCCTCAAGCTTCACAATCATTTTATAAGGCCCCTACCGCCTCGAGCTTCACACATCATATTATAAACTCTACGATCACAGCAAATGTATGCATGAGACTCCATGTACATCACAAACATCATTTCAAACAATTCCACACACCCATTAACTCTTACCTCGGTGTCAACCTCATTCTATAGCCCTCCCGGCTTGGCCTCCGACCCATGCCCCCATGGCATGCTCAATCACCTCATTATAAACCCTCAACATCATTAAGTCCCACCCTGGACTATTCTCCTCTAGAGTACTCAACCTCACCCGGGGACCTAAACCACCATTTAGGACCAAAACAATCATCTAGGGACCAAATCGTCACCTAGGGACCAAAACAAAGACACCCTCTTAGGCACTTGGCAAGACTAGCGCCATTTTCCCCACATTCAGCGCCCGTGCAACACAAAGACTAGCGCCAGAAACTCAAAGATTTTGGCGCCCGTGGCAACACACGTACCATCGGCCGCCATTTTCCTAGCAATCTGGCGCGCTGGGCAACACAGACCTGCACACAAACTCGCATACGCTTTGGACACAAACTAAGACACGAGCGGCACAGCTTTGGCGCCCGCTGTGACCAGCTCACCCAACACTTTCAAACCAAAAACCACCCGAGCCAAAATGTTTAAAAATGAATTTGGGCGTGTAAACACAAAATTTGGCAAAGTGAAATATGCCTAGAAAAGTAAGTTTCACTCCCCGGCTCCAAAACACACACAAAACGAGCCCCACCGACATTTTCAAAAATACACCGCAACTTAAAAACAACTCGAGCCAAAACACTTAAAATTGAAAGTCAGCGGTGAATACAAAATTTGGCACGAGGAAATATGTTTAGAAATACAAGTTTCACTCCCGGGCCCAAAACACACACAAAACAAGCCCCACCGGGACATTTTCAAAAATACACCGCAACTGAGAAAACCACTCGAGCCAAAACATTTAAAATTGAAAGTTGGCGGTGAATACAAAATTTGGCACGAGAAAATGTGCCCAAATGCAAGTTTCACTCCCTGCCCAAAATACCCACATTCTCGCGCCTGACAAAGAACTCACTCACCCAGACATCAAGCATAGCTGACACAGCGCCATTCTGGGCACCTGGGGCGCATTTGGCGCCCACATCGCACACACGCACTCTAACACACAAACGAAGGCACGGCGCCATTTTCCCAAAGAATTTGGCGCCCGGCGAACACACCGCACAGAACACACTCCAAGACATGAACAGCGGTTACGTGGCGCCATTTTCCCAAAGAATGTGGCGCCACAGCGTGCATTCCTGCACAAACTCCCAATTTCACCTGTGAACAGTACACAGGGCGCCAGAATCCTAGCATCTTGGCGCCCCCTACCCCAAAATTCCAATTTTTCCGAAATCTTCCAAATCAATTCACTCAATAACTCTTCTAACACTCCTAATATCAGAATCAAACAACCAATTGCATGCTCAAATCATCAATCACATCAAAATCACGAAATCATCCATGGTAAAACCCTAACTCACGCCTAAATCAATTTTTACCAACAAATTCATCAAATTCAAAGAATCAATCATCATGCAATCATCAATTAACATCAAAACAGCCCCTATGATACATATAATACCCATTATCTCCTCTATTATAGAGTGAGACTCCCCTTACCTCAAATTAAACCGTAGAAAACCTTCTTTATCGAGACACCACCAAAACCACAAAGAACAAGAGCTCCTTCCTTTCCTTCTTTGCTTGGTGCGATCAACTCTTCCTTCTTCTCTCCCTCTTAGCGCCGCTTCTCTTCTCTCTTCTCTCCTTTCTTTCGCTTCTTTCTTTCTTTGGTGAATGGTGCGAATTGCACCAACCCTAGACCTAAGTCATTGGGCTTGGGCTCTGGGCCAATACTTGCGATTCCCTGGTATCTCCAATACCACTCCCTTCAATTAAATAAAATACCAAATTATAAAACACTATATTATAATTTGATATAATTAAAATAGTGCAACACTTAAACAATTTAATCAATCTCTTAATTAAATTATTCGGGGTGTTACAACTCTCCCCTACTTAGGAGATTTCGTCCTCGAAATTCATACCGAGTCAAATAACCCCGATAAGACTCCCGCATCTTGCTCTCCACCTCCCAAGTCATACTCTCACCAAAGCGGCCCCTACACACTACCTTGACCAAGGCAATGTCTTTCCTCTCAACACCTTCACACTTCTCTATCATCAATCCTCACCGGCATAGTCTCCACAGTGAGGTTCTCACGCACTCCACATCATCCATGTGGATCACATGAGACAGTGCGGAATATACTTAGGCCGTGACACGTGGAAGACATCGTGCAAGTTCGAAAGATTAGGTGGTAAAGCCACTCTATAAGCAACCTTTCCAACCCTCTCAGTGATTTGGTATGGTCCAATAAACCTTGAGTCAACTTCTTTGCCTTCGTGAGCACGCCCAACACCACCATAGGCGTGACCTCAAGAACACATGCTCACCACCTGAAACTCCAAGTCCTTTCTCCTCTTATCATGATAACTTTTCTCGCGACTCGAGACTCTTTCATCTTCTCTCTCTCGATCATTTTCACTTTCTCGGTAGTCTCCCGACCAACTCGGTCCAAGAACAACACTCTCACCGGATTCATGCCAACACAAAGGAGTTCTCGCACCTCGCCCATACAATTGCCTCAAAAGGAGCCATCCCGATGCTCGAATGATAGCCGTTATTATAGGTGAACTCAATCGCTGGAAGATGCGTATCCCACGCACCTCCTCGCTCTAACACACAAGCTCTCAAAGATCCTCCAAAGATCGGATGGTTCTCTCTGTCCGACCATCACCGAGGGTGATAAGTCAACTCAACCTCGCCTTGGACCCCAAAGCCTCCTGCGCAGCTTCCCCAAAACTCGATGTAAACCGCGGGTCTCTATCCGACACAATACTCTTCTTCGAACCCCATGAAGCTTCACAATCACCTGAATGTAGATTCTAGCCAACTTTGGCACAGGAAAGGTGATGTTGATAGGAATAAAGTGAGCAGACTTGGTCAACCTATCCACAATCACCCAAATAGTGTCAGACCCTCTCACAGTATTTGGCAACCCAGTCACAAAGTCCATGGAAATGCTGTCCCACTTCCATTCTGGAATCTCTAAAGGTTGCATCAACCCCGCAGGCTTCTGGTGCTCAATCTTTGACTTCTGGCAAGTCAAACATGCATATACAAACTGCGCAACATCTCTCTTCATACCAGGCCACCAAAATAGTTTCTTCAGATCATGGTACATCTTAGTGGCACCTGGATGAATGCTCAACTTACTCCTATGACTCTCCTCAAGTATCATCTTCTTCAACTCAGCATCATCTGGAACACAAATTCTGTCTCTGAACCTCAACACACCACTCGAATCCAACCTCAATCCCCTCAACGGCTTGCTCACCCGAACCAAAGCAAGTCTACCACCTTCACATCTAGTCTCTCAAGGCGTCTCGATACTAACCAAGAATTGCTCCCAATTCTCAAGATCCCCAATCGACACTCACGAGGTGTCACCTCACGCACTAAACTTCAAGTCACGGAATTGCTCAATCAATTCCAACTCCTCACCATCTTAGTGACATATGCAAAGTCTTCCGACTCAAAGCATCGCCCACGACATTAGCTTTCTTGGGGGTGATAGTTCAAGCCGAAATCATAGTCCTTCAATGACTCTAACCAACGCCTGCATCTCATATTCACTCCTTCTCGTCAAACAAGTACTTCGGACTCTTGTGATCACCGAACACTTCGAATCTAGTACCATAGAGATAGTGCCTCCAGTTTTCAACACAAACACAATCGCAGCCCGGCTTTCTAAGTCATGAGTAGGATAGTTCTTCCTCATGGGTCCTCAACTGTCGGACGCATAAGCCACCACCTTCCCATCCTCGCATCAAAACACCTCCCAAACCCATCTTGGAAGCATCACAAGACACAACAAATGGTTGCTCCGCACGAGCAACACTAACACTAGAGACGTGGTCAACCTCCTCTTTAACTCTTGGAAGCTCTCTTCACACTTCGCATCCCACACAAATGCCTTTCCCTTACAGGTCAATCGAGTCAATGGAAGGGCTAGCTTAGAGAACCCTTCAATGAACCTCCTGTAATAACCACCAACCCCAAGAAACTCCCGATCTCGATCGCGGACTTTGGGCTCTCCCAATCGTAACATCGTGCATCAACCTTGGCCGGATCCACGGCTATACCATCACCAGAGATAATATGACCCAAGAAGCTCACCTCATGCAACCAGAACTCACACTTCGACAACTTGGCATACAACTTCCTCTCTTTCAAGACCTCTAGCACCAACCTCAAGTGCTCTGCATGCTCTTCCTCGATTTTGAGTACACCAAAATATCGTCAATGAAGACCACCACAAACCGATCCAGATAGCTATGGAAAATTCGGTTCATGTACTCCATAAACACCCCGTGCATTTGTGACACCAAACGGCATTACAGAGTACTCATAATGCCCATACCTTGTTCTCGAATCTCACTCTTACGGATATCCTCATCCTTCACCTTAACTGGTGATACCCGACCTCAAGTCAATCTTGCTAAACACTTTAGCACCCACCACCGATCCATTAGATCATCTATCCTCGGGAGAGGATACTTATTCTTGATAGTCACTTTATTCAACTGTCTCGTAATCCACGCATGCACGCATACTCCCATCCTTCTTCTTTACCAACAAAACTGGAGCTCCCATGGTGATACACTAGGCCTCACAAACTTCTTCTCAAGAAGCTCCTCTAATCGCTTCTTCAATTCACCCAACTCGAAGTTTCGATCCTGTGCGGTGCCATAGACACAGGCCTAGTACCAGGCACAAGTTCAATCCCGAACTCAACTTCCCTTTCTGGGGGCACACTAGGAATCTCATCCGGAAACACTTCAGGGAACTCACACACCACCCGTAACCCATCAACCACAGCTCTGTTCTCAGCAGACATAGACGCCATCAAAGCAAACAACTGACCACCCTCTTTCATTACCTGCGCGCACTGCTCGCCAGACAAAGAAAGCGTACTCTTCCTCTTCAGGAAGGAGAAAACTAATAGACTTATCAGAACAGTTGATGTGCACGTAGTAATAGCGCTGGGGTGGTGGTAGTGGGAATGCGTTGGAAATGTACATGAGGTACGAGGTTCGATTCCCACGGAAGGCAAAAACTCTACATGAGGTAGAGAAGTTCTTTGAGGTAGCGCACGGGCCATGAGAGTGGGCCCGGGGCGTTACACACGTGGTTATCTACTAACCACCCATGCCCGAAATCACATCTAACCCACCCAAAGGCAAACAAATCGATCAACTGGAAAATCTCTGCCAAGACCGACAGAGGACACCTAGCACACATCGCAGAGAAGTAGTTCATCGGACCCTTAGCCGGTGTGTCGATAACCATCCTCTCTCCATAGTAGACATTACTAAATTTAACTTTTCAAAGACAAACAGATGCAATAAAAGAGTGCGTAGCACCCGTGTCAACAATAGCAACTAAAGGTGTACCAGAGATGAAACATGTACCTCGGATATCATTAGGTCCCTCCAAACTCGCCAATGCAAACACCTCCCAATAGATCTTTCCTTCTTAGGCTTGGGACACTTGAAGCTAATGTGACCAAATTTCACCACAGTTGAAACATACAGGTTCCTTTCGATCACACTCAGATGCCATGTGACCACTCTTTCCACACCTAAAACATCTCCTCACTTCCATCTTACAGTCAAAGCTCTTGTGACCTGGCTTGTCACACTTGAAACACACAATATCGGATGGGGCGTCTCCCACTCTGGCTTCTTGCCCTCATGGTGCCTCCTACCCTCAGCAGACTGCTTTCCACCATTGTACTGCACACCACCGAATACCTTTGCTTCCCTTTGTCGCCAGAGGCGTCTCATAAGGTTTACCTGCGTGATGAAATTTCCCCCTCTGGTCTCTCATGACCCTAGAGCGGGCATTGTTTGTCTTCCTCATATATCCTGCAAAGAATCTACCGGATCAAAGAAATACTCTAATTTTACGATACCCCACACCGCTTGATATCGCTCACCCATTCTCAAACTTAATGCATTTTGAGAATTCATTCCCGACCTCGGCATAGTGTGGATAGAACTTGGCCAACTCGTGAACTTGGCAAAGATATTCAATCATACTCATACTCCCCGCGCCTTCAAGGAATTCCACTCTTTTTCTTACCTCTCACGCCCTCCGGAAATACTTTCTCAAGAATTCCTTCGAACACACCTCCAGTGATCTCCTCCCGCAAAGACTCCAATCTCTCACCGGTCTCTAGCCACTACCATCGCCTCTTCGAGATAATGTATGAGTACTGCACGACTTTCTCGCTCATCAAGTCACGGCCAATCACCCCAAGATCCTCTCAATCTCCTTCACCAAGTCAAGGCACCATCCGGGTTGTACCTCCCTTGAAGGTAGGGGTTCTCTCTCGAACGCCGCCAGATCGCGGTCTCATTATTCTCATTGGGTACCAACAATCTGCGCTATAGCCTGCAAGGCCTCAAGAAGCGCGTGCTCGATCCTTCCGCCATATCAACCTAACACTGCGCAAAGATAAACAACCGATTGAGAATTACTTTAAGACACCTAGTTGTCATACACACTATGACAGATCGACACACTTGGCCGAGACAGACCGAACTTTTGCTCGATACCACTAATGTAACACCCCATTTCTACCCTGTAATTTAAATCAAAAATCGAGTATACAAAAATCTTTTACTCGTCATCTTTTAGTTTAGTGTGTTATAAAATAGTGAACTGGTGACTATGGGATTACTCGGAGTAATCGATACTACTTGCAATGAGCATTGGCCACCTTTGCAAGGCTCTCGATGATGCCCTTGTAAATACACCAAATGAAAAGAAATTCTAGCCTTAGTGGCGAACCACGCTTTAGCCATAGTCATTCAAAGACACTAATAGTATAACATAGATTATTCCTCAATAAAATGGAGCGTCACAACTCTCTCTCTAAAACAAACTCGAAATCGTAACACCATTAGATAAACTCATAGAAGTATAATTTCACATAATGCAATGGAAAATACTCATCATCTCAACAAAGATAATTCAAAGAATATCAAAACAAATACACATAAGGCTCAACAAGGAGCAAAACAATCGACAACAGCCTAAACCCCGACCCTCTAGGTGCTACGTGATCGAGCGGCATCGACTCTGGGGAGTAGTGAAGGTAGAAAGCCCTCACTCCGACTACACCGTAAATAACAACGTAAGGGTGAGTCTCGAACTATATAATAAAAGTGATAATAAGCAATATATAAGCATAGTTTACAAGATACTCAAACACGCCAAACATCAATCAACAATATTCATGCACTAATGGGAATGTATGCAATGTCAGTATGCATGTGGTACCATTGGCCCACCGGCCGCCTCGAGCTTCACAATCACTTTATAAGGCCCTCCTACCGCCTCGAAGCTTCACAATCATTTTATAAGGCCCCGGCCGCCTCAAAACTTCACACATCATATTATAAACTCTACGACCAGCGTACCCAATGTATGCATGAGACTCCATGTACATCACAAACATCATTTCAAACAATTCCACACACCCATTAACTCTTACCTCAGTGTCAACCTCATTCTATAGCCCTCCTGGCTTGGCCCTCCGGCCCATGCCCCAATGGCATGCTCAATCACCTCATTATAAACCCTCAACATCATTAAGTCCCACCTGACTATTCTCCTCTAGAGTACTCAACCTCACCAGTGGACCTAAACCACCATTTAGGACCAAAACAATCATCTAGGGACCAAATCTGTCACCTAGGGACCAAAACAAACACCCTCTTAGGCACTTGGCGGCAGACTAGGTGCCATTTTCCCCACATTCTCGCGCCCGTGGTGCAACACGAAGACTAGCGCCGAAACTCAAAGATTTTAGCGCCCGTGGCAACACACCACCGGGCGCCATTTTCCTAGCAACTGCGCGCCCCACAGGCAACACAGCACCTAGACACAAACTCGCACCACGCTTTGAGACACAAACTAAGACACAGCAAAGACACAGCGCCCCTGCTGACCACTCACCCAACACTTTCAAACCAAAAACCACCCGAGCCAAAATGTTTAAAAATGAATTTGGGCGAGTAAACACAAAATTTGGCACGATGAAATATGCCTAGAAAAGTAAGTTTCACTCCCGGGCTCCAAAACACACACAAAACGAGCCCCACCTGACATTTTCAAAATACACCTGCAACTGAAAAACAACTCGAGCCAAAACACTTAAAATTGAAAGTTTGCAGTGAATACAAAATTTGGCACGAGGAAATATGTTTAGAAATACAAGTTTCACTCCCGCCCCAAAACACACACAAAACAAGCCCCACCGACATTTTCAAAAATACACTGCAAACTAAAACCACTCGAGCCAAAACATTTAAAATTGAAAGTTGGCGGTGAATACAAAATTTGGCACGAGAAAATGTGCCCAGAATGCAAGTTTCACTCCCGGCTCCAAAATACCCACATTCTCGCGCCCGGACAAAGAACTCACTCACCCAGACATCGCATAAAGTGACACAGCGCCATTCTCAGGCACCACAGGGCGACATTTGGCGCCACATCGCACACACGCACTGCCAACACACAAACAAATGCACAGTGCGCCATTTTCCCAAAGAACTTGGCGCCCGGCGGCGAACACACTGCACAACACACTCCGGCACATGAACAAGTGCACGTGGCGCCATTTTCCCAAAGAATGTGGCGCCACGGCGAGCTAGCATTCTGCACAAACTCCCAATTTCACTGTGAATAGCATACGTGGCGCTGAATCCTAGCATCTTGGCGCCCCTACCCCAAAATTCCAATTTTTCCGAAATCTTCCAAATCAATTCACTCAATAACTCTTCTAACACTCCTAATATCAGAATCAAACAACCAATTGCATGCTCAAATCATCAATCACATCAAAATCACGAAATCATCCATGGTAAAACCCTAACTCACGCCTAAATCAATTTTTACCAACAAATTCATCAAATTCAAAGAATCAATCATCATGCAATCATCAATTAACATCAAAACAGCCCCTATGATACATATAATACCCATTATCTCCTCTATTATAGAGTGAGACTCCCTTACCTCAAATTAAACCGTAGAAAACCTTCTTTATCGAGACACCACCAAAACCACAAAGAACAAGAGCTCCTTCCTTTCCTTCTTGCTTGGTGCGATCAACTCTTCCTTCTTCTCTCCCTCTTGCGCGCTCTTCTCTCTTTCTCTCCTTTCTTTCGCTTTCTTTCTTTCTTTGGTGAATGGTGCGAATGCACCAACCCTAGGACCTAAGTCATTGGGCTTGGGCTCTGAGGCCAATACTTGCGCTCCTAGATCTCCAATACCACTCCTTCAATTAAATAAAATACCAAATTATAAAACACTATATTATAATTTGATATAATTAAAATAGTGCAACACTTAAACAATTTAATCAATCTCTTAATTAAATTATTTGGGGTGTTACAACATCAATCACTAAGACTACTGCCTACTCTACTCGGCCCCCCAGTGCTACATATCAGAGCAATTGACGCCGTAACCAAAAAGAGTAAGAGAAGACCTTTACTCAGGGGTACCTGCAAGTTGCCACATGAGAACAACATAAAAGCAGCTAGGGTGAGTCTCAGAACACATATAATGAAGTTTTATGACAAGTATCATGCTAAGTAAACACACAAAGGCACTTCCGGCACAAAGACACAATAACGCAAGTATTTAGTGCATGAATTAGATGAATGATGCACTCCATCGTTTCGTGGTATATGCATGATGGATCCATTAAGACCAAGTCTTCACACACCGTTGGACCAAGTCCTAGGACCAAGTCCTCTGCTTTCACCATAGGACCGAAGTCCTCTGCTTTCACCATAGGACCGAAGTCCTCTGCTTTCACCAAATGCTTATGATTTATGCGACGCCATGAACAATGCATAACACACAACATATACATTATTCAATTAAATCATAGCACCATTTCAAGACTCACCAATTAGGCCATGACCTTTTATTTCACAAATAGGACCTAAGTCCTCTGCTTCACCTCTAGGACCAAAGTCCTCTCGCTCACCATTTTCATTCACCAATGCCCTCGTGGACTTAAACATTTATTTAACTCTCTGCTCGTAGCCCTACGGCCAACGCAACTCTCAGACGTCATTACGGCCCTAAGGCCGACGTCCTTGCACCGGCCTACAGCTCTAAGGCTGTCGCCTCAGCTCACCAACCACCTCGGCGCCTAGTAGTGGACCAAACGGTCCCCACGAGGACTGCCATGACACTTAGGACTAAAACGTCCATTAGGGACTAAAATGACAACGCATTTAACCTCCCCACGCACTTGGTACTCCAACACGACACTCACAAATCGCTCAAAGAACGACCTTAGCATCGCTAGCGTTAAAACCACACCTCGGCACCTATAGCACCTCAGCATGCTCGGCACCTCGGCACTCTGGGCACCTCGGCATACCTACACTCGGTTTCATTCTTAGTCACTCCACCTCACACTAAACGTACACCTCACCTCGTCTAGTGCACCTAGGTATGATGTACTCTATATCTCGGCCATAGCACCTCGGTTACTTCGTACTACACATTGTCAACGGCACTTTAACAACTAAGCCTACGTGTTTTACCTCGGCCTAAGCATCTCGGCCTATCTACTCTATACTTCAGCAAGCGCAAACCGATCCTTATACCTAATCTTACGTACTCGTATACTTAGGTACTGGTGCTCTATCACTCACCTCGGCTTCTATGACCTCTTTGTTTACGTTCTTGACACTCATGTTTATTCACTTAAGTTCTAACTTACGTATGGGAGTGACTTCACCTCGGCAATCCTAACCGACTACTCCATTTGACTCAAACGCACGCTCGTTACCTCGGGATGTACGTTTCCAGCTACTCCTCGGTATTCTAGGCTTACTCTTGAGAACTTCCTCAGCTTATATTACTCACTCTCGTTCACTCTAGCTCGCTCTAGCTCACTGAGACTGAGAAGTCTCAGCTCCCATTTCTCTCATAGTCTCTCAAGATTATTACCTCAACCCCTCAACACCATCTCACTGGAAACGAGCTAAAACACAACAGCAAAACATCAAAAGAAAACACAACAAGCATGCAAAGCAACTCAGCGAACATGACTTCAGTCTACTCACACATCACAACTCATCATACTACAAATTTATACGTGAAAGAGAGCTCCCCTAACCTTGTTCAGTTGAGCACAAGGTCCTCTCTTCACCGATTCCTCCAGTTAACACTCGCAGCAACACTTCTCCGTTGAACTTGAGCTTCTTCCTTGCCAAAATACTCTCCCTTCTCTCTAGAATTTCTGATCTCACCTACCACTTCTCTCTCTTACTTCACTTTGACTTTTCTAGATTCTCTTTGGTGGAAACATGTCTCATTTCCTTCGACACACTCACTTAAAGCTCACACTTGGGCTTCTAATGGCTCATGGGCCTCCAATGGCTCATGGGCCTCTACGTCCACCTTCTCCTTTCACTTAAGCATCCCCTAAATGAATAAACTTCTAATTAGTAACTAGCTTAATTTAAAAAAAAGTTGAAAACCTTAAATAATTCAACTAATTAATTAATTGAACTATTTTGGGGTGTTACAACTCTCCCCCACTTGGAATATTTCGTCCTCGAAATCTTACCTGAAGCAAACAACTCGGGATAGGCTTCCTGCATCTTGCTCTCCAGCTCCCAAGTAGCATTCTCACCGGCAGCTCCAAACCAAATCACCTTTACTAGCTTGATCTCTCTTCCTCTTAAAGTCTTCACTTCTCGGTCTTCAATCCTAATCGGCACTGTCTCCACAGTCAAATCCTCCCTTACATGGGACGGGTCTGAAATATATTTCCTCAGCTGAGACACATGGAACACATTATGCAAATTTGACAGGTTAGGTGGCAAAGCAACTCGGTAAGCCACCTTCCCAACTCTCTCTAGGATCTGATATGGACCAATGAAACGAGGGGATAACTTCTTAGCCTTCAAAGCTCGACCTACACCAGTCACCGGATTGACTCTCAGAAACACATGCTCACCGACTTGGAATTCTAAGTCCTTCCTTCTCTTGTCATGGTAGCTCTTCTGCCTACTCTGTGAAGCCTTCATTTTCTCTTGAATTTGCTTTACCTTCTCGGTGGTCTCTCGCACGACCTCGGGTCCGAGTACCACACCCTCTCCTGACTCTCTCCAACACAATGGAGTCCTGCACCTTCTCCCATATAAGGCCTCAAAGGGTGCCATCCCTATGCTTGAATGAAAACTGTTGTTGTACGTGAACTCAATCGGTGGTAGATACGAATCCCACGCCCTCCTTGCTCAAGAACACACGCTCTCAAAGAAGTCCTCCAACGATCCGGATGGTCCTCTCTGACCACCATCACCGTGGGTGATATGCCGAGCTCAGCGCAATTTCGCACCCAACGCATCTTGCAAACTTCTCCGCAGTGCAAGTAAACCTTGGATCTCGATGCGAAATGATACTTCGAGGAACCCCGTAGCTTCACGATCACTTGGATGTATATCTCGCCAACCTTGACATCGGATAGGTGATGTTGATGGGAATGAAATGAGTCGACTTCGTCACCATTCCACTACTACCCAAATGGTATCAAACCTCCTTCATCAGTACTCGTGCAAACCGGTTACAAAGTCCATTGCAATCTTGTCCCACTTCCACTGAATCTTCAATGGTTGCAACAACCCCGCCGCTTCGATGTTCCACCTTGGATTTCTGACAAACCAAACAAGCGTACACAAACCGGGCTACATCCCTCTTCATACCTTGCCACCAAAACAACCCCTTCAAGTCTTGATACATCTTGGTCGCGCCTGGATGAATACTCAACTTACTCCTATGACACTCTTCTAAGATTGCTCTCTTGATCGCCTCGTCATCGAACACAACCGAGTTCTATACCTTAATGATCCTTGCGCGTCCACTCAAAAATCCTTGTTCTCGGCTCGGCCAATACCTGCTGCCACGTCTACAAGCTTGATGTCCAGCTGCTGCGCCTCTCTGATGTCACTCAGAAATTCATTGGTGATTGTCAGCATTCCCAACTTAATGCTTTGAGGAGTCGGCTCACATACCAAACTAAGGTCTCTGAATTGCTCAATTAGTTCTAGCTCCTTTACCATCATTGCTGATGCATGCAACGACTTCCTACTTAGTGCATCAGCCACCAAATTTGCTTTCCCTGGGTGATAGTTCAACTCAAAGTCATAATCCTTCAGTAACTCCAACCATCTCCTCTGCCTCATGTTCAGCTCCTTCTGATCAAACAGATACTTCAAACTCTTATGGTCACTAAACACTTCGAACCTTGAACCATATAGATAATGCCTCCATATCTTCAATGCAAACACCACGGCAGCAAGCTCCAAATCGTGGGTAGGGTAGTTCTTCTCATGAATTTTCAATTGCCTTGAAGCGTAAGCAACCACCTTACCTTCTTGCATCAGCACACAGCCCAAACCCATCTTAGACGCATCACAGTACACCACAAACGACTCATTTGGATTAGGCAACGTCAGGACAGGAGACGTTGTCAACCTCTTCTTCAATTCTTGGAAACTTTCTTCACACTGTGCGTCCCACACAAACGCCTTCCCCTTACATGTTAACCGGGTTAGTGGCAACGCTAACTTGGAAAACCCCTCTATGAACCTTCTGTGATACCCAGCCAAACCAAGAAAACTCCTCACCTCGGTAGCCGACGTGGGTGCTTCCCATTGCAACACTGCTTCTACTTTGGAAGGATCAACTGCTATACCCTCACTGGAGATCACATGACCTAGGAAATTCACTGCCCTCAACCAAAATTCACACTTAGACAACTTGGCGTACATCTTCTTATCCTTCAATACCTCTAACACTAATCTCAAATGCTCAGCGTGCTCCTCCTCGGACTTGGAGTAGACCAAAATGTCGTCAATGAACACTACTACAAACCGATCCAAATATTCATGAAAGATACGATTCATGTACTCCATGAATACTCCAGGAGCATTAGTAACACAAAATGGCATCACTGAATACTCGTAGTGTCCATACCGAGTTCTAAATGCTGTCTTAGAAATATCCTCGTCCTTCACCTTGATCTGATGGTACCCTGACCTCAGGTCAATCTTTGAAAATACTTGCGCACCCACCAATTGGTCCATTAAATCATCAATTCTTGGGAGTGGGTACTTGTTCTTAATTGTTACCTTGTTCAGTTGCCTGTAATCCACGCATAATCTCATACTCCCATCCTTCTTCTTCACTAATAACACTGGTGCGCCCCAAGGCGACACGCTTGGCCTTATGAACCTCTTCTCCAACAACTCTTCCAACTGCTTTTTCAACTCGGCTAGCTCAGCTGCAGACATCCTGTAAGGTGCCATAGACACCGGCCTAGTTCCTGGCACTAATTCAATGCCGAACTCAACCTCTCTTTCGGGTGGAACCTCAGGAATCTCGTCTGGAAACACTTCTGCAAACTCTCGCACCACTGGCACTTCACCAATTTTAGCTCGGCTTTCAGCAGACATAGTCACACTCAACGCAAACAACGTAGCCCCTTCCTTCATTACTCTGCGCGTACTTTGCTCGGTGAACATTAGAATGCATTCTTCCACCTCTAAGAAAGGAAACTTAGCGACCTACTAGCGCAATTGATATGAACTCGGTTAGCCACTAACTACCCATACCCGTGATGACGTCCATCCCTTCCAAAGGTAGATGCAGTTAAATTAACTATGAAGTCTCTCACGAAAGGCTAACAGAGGACACTTCAAACAAACGAGAGAGGTAGTCATCGACCCGCTTTGGCGGAGTGCCAATAACCATCTCCTCACCATGGTAGACAACGCTAAACCCAATCTCTCAAAGACACAATGCGAAATAAAAGAGTGCGTGGCACCATGTGTCCACGATTGCAATCAAAGAAATTCCATTTATAAAACACGTACCTTTTATCCGGTTCACCACCTCCTGACCCAGCTAAGCGCAAACACCTTACCAACATTCCTTTCCTTTTTCGGCTCGGACATCTGCGAATCGATATGCCCTACCTCCCCACGCTTAAAACAAACCATATCCTTCTTCACACAAGATGGAGCCTTGTGGCCTTCCTTGCCACACTTAAAACACCTAACGATCAAGCGGTCAAAACTCTTGTGCCTGTGTTTTCCACATTTGAAACAGTAATACCCGAGGAGCATCTCCCCACTTGGCGCCTTGCCCAACCAAACTTTCCACTTCCTTTTCCTTTCCACACGTAACCTTCGTGATGGCTTAGCATGTGCATCGAGAATTCTGCTTTCTCCTTCCACTTTATAGGTAGCGATCGCGCCCACCTTATCTCCTCGAAGATTCTCGCAACTATTCACCAACCGAGCAAACACCCTTATCTCGCTGATACCCAATGGCTCGCTTGATGTCGGGTCTTAAACCATTCTCAAACTTAATACACTTGGAGAACACAGCATTAGCTCCAGTGTAATGGGGGTAGAACTTTCAACTCGGTAAACTTGGCCGCGTACTCGGCTACGGTCTTATTCCCCGGCTTCAGCTCTAAGAACTCCATTTCTTTCTTTCCCTTGACATCCTCAGGATAATACTTCAACAGAACTCCTCTTGAAAATATCCTGTGTGATTTCTTCTTCAAAGAACCTCCAACCTTTGAAGATTCTCAAGCCACTACTGCTCATCTCTCTCCTGCAAAGATGTGAGTACCAAATCTCACCTTCTCGCAGATTGAACACTCCATCACTCGAAAGATCCTTTCTATTTCCTTTAACCAGACCATAGCTCCGTCAGGATCATACCTCCCTTTGAAAGTAGGAGGATTCTCCCTCTGAAACGTAGCCAATCTCCTCGCCCCAGCATCCTCGGCGGCCATCTGAGGCTGATTCCCTATGGCAGCAGCCATTGCTTCCAAAGAAGAGCAACGCAAATCATGCCTCCCACTCTTCCAAATCATTACTCTAAACATATAAACAAATCTACTTAGAACGAGCCATAAAACTCGAAATTTTTGGAACTCAAGACTCAACACTTGGTCGGACAAGACCGGACTTTTGCTCTGATACCACTATTTTGTAACACCCCCTTAATTCTAACATTACTTAACAAATTTTAAATCAGAGTTTTCACAAGACTCTACTCAAGAGAGTACTACGTTTTAATTAAAAGAAAAACAACTAGCATTAATCTACAAGAAAACATCAAACATCAGTATGATATATAGCAACTCGGCCAAAGGAAACAAACCCAACAAAACACATGTTTTTAGTTTACATCACATCGGAAATATACATAGAGTTCACAGTACATCAATCACTAAGACTACTGCCTACTCTACTCGGCCCCCCAGTGCTACATATCAGAGCAATTGACGCCGTAACCAAAAAGAGTAAGAGAAGACCTCTACTCAGGGGTACCTGCAAGTTGCCACATGAGAACAACATAAAAGCAGCTAGGGTGAGTCTCAGAACACATATAATGAAGTTTTATGACAAGTATCATGCTAAGTAAACACACAAAGGCACCTCGGCACAGCACACAATAACGCAAGTATTTAGTGCATGAATTAGATGAATGATGCAGACCCATCGTTTCAGGGTATATGCATGATGGATCCATTAAGACCGAAGTCTTCTGCTACACCGTTGGACCGAAGTCCTAGGACCGAAGTCCTCTGCTTTCACCATAGGACCGAAGTCCTCTGCTTTCACCAAATGCTTATGATTTATGCGACGCCATGAACAATGCATAACACACAACATATACATTATTCAATTAAATCATAGCACCATTTCAGTACTCACCAATTAGACCGCAGCCTTTTATTTCACAAATAGGACCTAAGTCCTCTGCTCACCTCTAGGACCGAAGTCCTCTGCTCACCATTTTCATTCAGTCAATGCCCCTCAGGGACTTAAACATTTATTTAACTCTCTACTCGTAGCCCTACGGCCAACGCAACTCTCGGGACGTCATTACGCCCCTGGCGCCGACGCCCTGCACCGCCTACTGACTCTAAAGTCGTCGCCTCGACCACCAACCACCTCGGCGCCTAGTAGTGGACCAAACGGGTCCCCACGAGGACCGCCATGACACTTAGGACTAAACGCCCATTAGGGACTAAAATGACAACGCATTTAACCTCCCCACGCACTTGGTACTCCAACACGACACTCACAATCGCTCGGCCAACGACCTTAGCGTCGCTAGCGTTAAAACCACACCTCGGCACCTATAGCACCTCGGCCACGCTTCTCGCACCTCGGCACTGGGCACCTCGGCATACCTACACCCTGGTTTCATTCTTAGTCACTCCACCTCACACTAAACGTACACCTCACCTCGCCTCAGTGCACCTGGGTATGATGTACTCTATATCTCGGCCATAGCACCTCGGTTACCGTACTGCACACATTGTCAACGGCACTTTAACAACTAAGCCTCACGTGTTTTACCTCGGCCTAAGCATCTCGGCCTATCTACTCTATACTTCAAAAGCGCAAAACCGATCCTTATACCTAATCTTACGTGCTCGTATACTTAGGTACCGGGTGCTCTATCACTCACCTCACGGCTTCTATGACCTCTTTGTTTACGCTCTTGACACTCATGTTTATTCACTTAAGTTCTAACTTACGTACGGGAGTGACTTCACCTCGGCAATCCTAACCGACTACTCCATTTGACTCAACGCACGCCGCTACTTACCTCGGGATGTACGCTTTCCACTACTCCTCGGTATTCTAGGCTTACTCTTGAGAACTTCCTCACTTTATATTACTCACTCGCTTACTCTAGCTCGCTCTAGCTCACTGAGACTGAGAAGTCTCAGCTCCCATTTCTCTCATAGTCTCTCAAGATTATTACCTCAACCCCTCAACACCATCTCACTGGAAACGAGCTAAAACACAACAGCAAAACATCAAAAGAAAACACAACAAGCATGCAAAGCAACTCAGCGAACATGACTTCAGTCTACTCACACATCACAACTCATCATACTACAAATTTATACGTGAAAGAGAGCTCCCCTAACCTTGTTCAGTTGAGCACAAGGTCCTCTCTTCACCGATTCCTCCAGTTAACACTCGCAGCAACACTTCTCCGTTGAACTTGAGCTTCTTCCTTGCCAAAATACTCTCCCTTCTCTCTAGAATTTCTGATCTCACCTACCACTTCTCTCTCTTACTTCACTTTGACTTTTCTAGATTCTCTTTGGTGGAAACATGTCTCATTTCCTTCGACACACTCACTTAAAGCTCACACTTGGGCTTCTAATGGCTCATGGGCCTCCAATGGCTCATGGGCCTCTACGTCCACCTTCTCCTTTCACTTAAGCATCCCCTAAATGAATAAACTTCTAATTAGTAACTAGCTTAATTTAAAAAAAAGTTGAAAACCTTAAATAATTCAACTAATTAATTAATTGAACTATTTTGGGGTGTTACAACTCTCCCCCACTTGGAATATTTCGTCCTCGAAATCTTACAGCAAACAACTCTGGGATAGGCTTCCCTCTCTTGCTCTCCAGCTCCCAAGTAGCATTCTCACCGGCAGCTCCAAACCAAATCACCTTTACTAGCTTGATCTCTCTTCCTCTTAAAGTCTTCACTTCTCGGTCTTCAATCCTAATCGGCACTGTCTCCACAGTCAAATCCTCCTTACTTGCACGTCGTCCACTTGAATTACATGGGACTGGTCCAAATATATTTCCTCACCGAGACACATGGAACACATTATGCAAATTTGATGTGTTAGGTGGCAAAGCAACTCGGTAAGCCACCTTCCCAACTCTCTCTAGGATCCGATATGGACCAATGAAACGAGGATAACTTCTTAGCCTTCAAAGCTCGACCTACACCATCCACCTGATTGACTCTCGTAACACATGCTCACCGACTTGGAATTCTAAGTCCTTCCTTCTCTTGTCATGGTAGCTCTTCTGCCTACTCTGTGAAGCCTTCATTTTCTCTTGAATTTGCTTTACCTTCTCGGTGGTCTCTCGCACGACCTCGGGTCCGAGTACCACACCCTCTCCTGACTCTCTCCAACACAATGGAGTCCTGCACCTTCTCCCATATAAGGCCTCAAAGCGGTGCCATCCCTATGCTTGAATGAAAATTTGTTGTTGTACGTGAACTCAATCGCGGTGGTAGATCTGAATCCCACGCTCCTCCTTGCTCAAGAACACACGCTCTCAAAGAAGTCCTCCAACGATCGGATGGTCCTCTCGGACCGACCATCGATCAGGGGTGATATGCCGAGCTCAGCGCAATTTCGCACTCCAACGCATCTTGCAAACTTCTCCGCACTGCAAGTAAACCTTGGATCTCGGTCTGAAATGATACTTCGAGGAACCCCGTGTAGCTTCACGATCACTTGGATGTATATCTCTGCCAACCTTGACATCGGATAGGTGATGTTGATGGGAATGAAATGAGTCGACTTTCGCTCGACCGTCCCACTACTACCCAAATGGTATCAAACCTCCTTCTCGTACTCGCAAACCGGTTACAAAGTCCATTGCAATCTTGTCCCCACTTCCACTGAATCTTCAATGGTTGCAACAACCCCGCCGGCTTCGATGTTCCACCTTGGATTTCGACAAACCAAACAAGCGCATACAAAACCGGGCTACATCCTCTTCATACCTTGCCACCAAAACAACCCCTTCAAGTCTTGATACATCTTGGTCGCGCTGGATGAATACTCAACTTACTCCTATGACACTCTTCTAAGATTGCTCTCTTGATCGCCTCGCCATCGAACACAAATCCGAAGTTCTATACCTTAATGATCCTTGCGCTGGCCCAAATCAAAATCCTTGTTCTCGCCTCGGCCAATACCGCCGCCACGCCTACAAGCTTGATGTCCACCGCTTCGCGCTCTCTCGATGTCACTCGTAAATTCATTGGTGATTGTCAAGATTCCCAACTTAATGCTTTGAGGAGTCGGCTCACATACCAAACTAAGGTCTCTCGAATTGCTCAATTAGTTCTAGCTCCTTTACCATCATTGCCGATGCATGCAACGACTTCCTACTTAGTGCATCACCACCAAATTTGCTTTCCCCGGGTGATAGTTCAACTCAAAGTCATAATCCTTCAAGAACTCCAACCATCTCCTCTCCCTCATGTTCAGCCTCTTCGATCAAACAGATACTTCAAACTCTTATGGTCACTAAACACTTCAACCTTGAACCATATAGATAATGCCTCCATATCTTCAATGCAAACACCACTACAGCAAAGAAGCTCCAAATCGTGGGTAGGGTAGTTCTTCTCATGAATTTTCAATTGCCTTGAAGCGTAAGCAACCACCTTACCTTCTTGCATCAAAGACACACCCAAAACCCATCTTAGACGCATCACAAGACACCACAAACGACTCATTTGGATTAGGCAACGTCCAGATGTGAGACGCGTTGTCAACCTCTTCTTCAATTCTTGAAACTTTCTTCACACCGCGGCCCCACACAAACGCCTTCCCTTACATGTTAACCGGTTAGTGGCAACGCTAACTTGGAAAACCCTCTATGAACCTTCCGTGATACCCACCAAACCAAGAAAACTCCTCACCTCAGAGTCGACGTGGGTGCTTCCCATTGCAACACTGCTTCTACTTTGGAAGGATCAACTGCTATACCCTCACTGGAGATCACATGACCTAGGAAATTCACTGCCCTCAACCAAAATTCACACTTAGACAACTTGGCGTACATCTTCTTATCCTTCAATACCTCTAACACTAATCTCAAATGCTCAACAGGCTCCTCCTCGGACTTGGAGTAGACAAAATGTCGCCAATGAACACTACTACAAACCGATCCAAATATTCATGAAAGATACGATTCATGTACTCCATGAATACTCCAGGAGCATTAGTAACACAAAATGGCATCACTGAATACTCGTAGTGTCCATACCGAGTTCTAAATGCTGTCTTAGAAATATCCTCGTCCTTCACCTTGATCTGATGGTACCCTGACCTCAGGTCAATCTTTGAAAATACTTGCGCACCCACCAATTGGTCCATTAAATCATCAATTCTTGGGAGTGGGTACTTGTTCTTAATTGTTACCTTGTTCAGTTGCCTGTAATCCACGCATAATCTCATACTCCCATCCTTCTTCTTCACTAATAACACTGGTGCGCCCCAAGGCGACACGCTTGGCCTTATGAACCTCTTCTCCAACAACTCTTCCAACTGCTTTTTCAACTCGGCTAGCTCAGCTGCAGACATCCTGTAAGGTGCCATAGACACCGGCCTAGTTCCTGGCACTAATTCAATGCTGAACTCAACCTCTCTTTCGGGTGGAACCTCAGGAATCTCGTCTGGAAACACTTCTGCAAACTCTCGCACCACTGGCACTTCACCAATTTTAGCTCGGCTTTCAGCAGACATAGTCACACTCAACGCAAACAACGTAGCCCCTTCCTTCATTACTCTGCGCAGCTGCTCGGTAGACATTAGAACAGATTCTTCCACCTCGGAAGAAAGGAAACTTAGCGACCTACTAGCGCAATTGATATGAACTCGGTTAGCCACTAACCACCCATACCTGTGATGACGCCCATCCCTTCCAAAGGTAGATGATTAAATTAACTATGAAGTCTCTGCGAAAGGCTAACAGAGGACACTTCAAACAAACGAGAGAGGTAGTCACTGACCCCTTTGCTGGAGTGCCAATAACCATCTCCCTCACCATGGTAGACAACGCTAAACCCAATCTCTCAGCACACAATGCAGAAATAAAAGAGTGCGTGGCACCAGTGTCCACGATTGCAATCAAAGAAATTCCATTTATAAAACACGTACCTTTTATCTGGTTCACCACCTCGGACCCAGCTAGCGCAAACACCTTACCAACATTCCTTTCCTTTTTCGGCTTGGGACACTGCGAACTGATATGCCCTACCTCCCCACAGTTAAAACAAACCATATCCTTCTTCACACAGTATGGAGCCTTGTGGCCTTCCTTGCCACACTTAAAACACCTAACGATCAAGCGGTCAAAACTCTTGTGCCTGTGTTTTCCACATTTGAAACAGTAATACCCTAGGAGCATCTCCCCACTGGCGCCTTGCCCAACCAAATTTTCCACTTCCTTTTCCCTTTCCACCGAACCTTCGTATGGCTTAGCAAGATCGCATCGAGAATTCTGCTTTCTCCTTCCACTTTATAGGTAGCGATCGCGACCACCTTATCTCCTCAAGATTCTCGCAACTATTCACCAACCGAGCAAACACCCTTATCTCGTTGATACCCAATGGCCCGCTTGATGTCTGGTCTTAAACCATTCTCAAACTTAATACACTTGGAGAACTCGGCGTAGCTCCAGCAGTAATGGGGTAGAACTTTCAACTCGGTAAACTTGGCCGCGTGCACTGCCACGGTCTTATTCCCCGCTCACTCTAAGAACTCCATTTCTTTCTTTCCTTGACATCCTCGTGATAATACTTCAACAGAACTCCTCTTGAAAATATCCTGTGTGATTTCTTCTTCAAAGAACCTCCAACCTTTGAAGATTCTCAAGCCACTAAATGTCGTCGCCTCCTCGGCCAAAGATGTGAGTACCAAATCTCACCTTCTCACGCGCTTGAACACTCCATCACTCGAAAGATCCTTTCTATTTCCTTTAACTGTGCCATAGCTCGTCGAGATCATACCTCCCTTTGAAAGTAGGAGGATTCTCCTCTCAAACGTAGCCAATCTCCTCGCCCAAAGATCCTCGGCGCCATCCGAGGTCGATTCCCTATGGCAAAGAGCCATTGCTTCCAAAGCAAAGAAATAACGCAAAGATCATGCCTCCCACTCTTCCACCATTACTCTAAACATATAAACAAATCTACTTAGAACGAGCCATAAAACTCAAATTTTTGGAACTCAAGACTCAACACTTGGTCTGACAAGACCGGGACTTTTGCTCGATACCACTATTTTGTAACACCCCCTTAATTCTAACATTACTTAACAAATTTTAAATCAGAGTTTTCACAAGACTCTACTCAAGAGAGTACTACGTTTTAATTAAAAGAAAAACAACTAGCATTAACGGCGCAAAACATCAAACATCAGTATGATATATAGCAACTCGGCCAAAGGAAACAAACCCAACAAAACACATGTTTTTAGTTTACATCACATCGGAAATATACATAGAGTTCACAGTACATCAATCACTAAGACTACTGCCTACTCTACTCGGCCCCCCAGTGCTACATATCAGAGCAATTGACGCCAGAACCAAAAAGAGTAAGAGAAGACCTCTACTCGTGGGTACCGCAAGTTGCCACATGAGAACAACATAAAAGCAAACTAGGGTGAGTCTCGTAACACATATAATGAAGTTTTATGACAAGTATCATGCTAAGTAAACACACAAAGGCACCTCGGCGACAAAGACACAATAACGCAAGTATTTAGTGCATGAATTAGATGAATGATGCGGACTCCATCGCTTGTGGTATATGCATGATGGATCCATTAAGACCAAGTCTTCACTATACACCGTTGGACCAAGTCCTAGGACCAAGTCCTCTCGCTTTCACCATAGGACCAAGTCCTCTGCTTTCACCAAATGCTTATGATTTATGCGACGCCATGAACAATGCATAACACACAACATATACATTATTCAATTAAATCATAGCACCATTTCAGTACTCACCAATTAGACCGCAGCCTTTTATTTCACAAATAGGACCTAAGTCCTCTGCTCACCTCTAGGACCGAAGTCCTCTGCTCACCATTTTCATTCAGTCAATGCCCCTCAGGGACTTAAACATTTATTTAACTCTCTACTCGTAGCCCTACGGCCAACGCAACTCTCAGACGTCATTACGGCCCTAAGGCCGACGTCCTTGCACCGGCCTACAGCTTTAAGGCTGTCGCCTCAGCTCACCAACCACCTCGGCGCCTAGTAGTGGACCAAACGGTCCCCACGAGGACTGCCATGACACTTAGGACTAAACCGTCCATTAGGGACTAAAATGACAACGCATTTAACCTCCCCACGCACTTGGTACTCCAACACGACACTCACAAATACGCCAAAGAACGACCTTAGCGTCGCTAGCGTTAAAACCACACCTCGGCACCTATAGCACCTCAAAGACGCCTCGGCACCTCGGCAAGACTGGGCACCTCGGCATACCTACACTCGGTTTCATTCTTAGTCACTCCACCTCACACTAAACGTACACCTCACCTCGTCTAGTGCACCTAGGTATGATGTACTCTATATCTCGGCCATAGCACCTCGGTTACTTTGTACTACACATTGTCAACGACACTTTAACAACTAAGCCTCGTGTTTTACTCTACCTAAGCATCTCGGCCTATCTACTCTATACTTCAGCAAGCGCAAACCGATCCTTATACCTAATCTTACGTACTCGTATACTTAGGTACTGGTGCTCTATCACTCACCTCGGCTTCTATGACCTCTTTGTTTACGTTCTTGACACTCATGTTTATTCACTTAAGTTCTAACTTACGTATGGGAGTGACTTCACCTCGGCAATCCTAACCGACTACTCCATTTAACTCAAACGCACGCTCGTTACCTCGGGATGTACGTTTCCAGCTACTCCTCGGTATTCTAGGCTTACTCTTGAGAACTTCCTCAGCTTATATTACTCACTCTCGTTCACTCTAGCTCGCTCTAGCTCACTGAGACTGAGAAGTCTCAGCTCCCATTTCTCTCATAGTCTCTCAAGATTATTACCTCAACCCCTCAACACCATCTCACTGGAAACGAGCTAAAACACAACAGCAAAACATCAAAAGAAAACACAACAAGCATGCAAAGCAACTCAGCGAACATGACTTCAGTCTACTCACACATCACAACTCACCATACTACAAATTTATACGTGAAAGAGAGCTCCCCTAACCTTGTTCAGTTGAGCACAAGGTCCTCTCTTCACCGATTCCTCCAGTTAACACTCGCAGCAACACTTCTCCGTTGAACTTGAGCTTCTTCCTTGCCAAAATACTCTCCCTTCTCTCTAGAATTTCTGATCTCACCTACCACTTCTCTCTCTTACTTCACTTTGACTTTTCTAGATTCTCTTTGGTGGAAACATGTCTCATTTCCTTCGACACGCTCACTTAAAGCTCACACTTGGGCTTCTAATGGCTCATGGGCCTCCAATGGCTCATGGGCCTCTACGTCCACCTTCTCCTTTCACTTAAGAATCTCCTAAATGAATAAACTTCTAATTAGTACTTAGCTTAATTTAAAAAAAAGTTGAAAACCTTAAATAATTCAACTAATTAATTAATTGAACTATTTTGGGGTGTTACACTAGTCATTCATCAAATGAACGGAGATTGGGAGGCCAGAGATCCCGAGTTGATACTCTATAGGGATTATATTCGAGGATTGGTTGAACCCTTTGAAGAAATCACATTTCAGCATCTGCCTCGTAGAGAGAATCAGCTGGCCGATGCACTAGCTACTTTGTCTTCAATGTTTAATGTCACCGTGATAAGAACTTGACCCAAATCGAAATTCAAAGATCGGTTTGCCAAAGACATTATCACCACTCCCGCACAAAGAATTGAAGATGAAGAAGATGATAAGCCTTGGTATCATGACATCAAGCGCAGACATCCGAATGCAGAGTATCCTCCAGGGGGCATCGTAAAATGATAAAAGAACACTTAGAAGGTTGTCGATGAGTTTCCTTTTGAACGGTGAAGTGCTCTACAAAAGGAACCATGATAAAGTACTCCTTAGCCGTGTGGTAAAGGAGGAGGAGGCGAGAAAGGATCATGAGGAGGTGCATGAAGGCACATTCGGGACTCATTCCAAAGGCATACTATGGCAAGAAAGATATTAAGGGCAAGCACATCGGGTTGCGTATGGAAGGTGATCACTACAGCTTTTGTGGGAAAGTGCCACAAATGTCGATTTATCTTGATCATATTCATGTTCCACCGGCCGTTAAATGTCTTGATCGCATCTTGGCCATTTTCAATGTGGGGCATGGATGTCATTGGTCCCATAGAGCCCAAGGCGTCAAAACGGCACCGCTTCATCCTAGTTGCAATTGATTACTTCACTAAATGGGTTGAAGGCGCCTCATATCCCAAAGATAACTAGTTCGGTGGTTGCCAAGTTTGTAAAGAAAGACTCGGTGTGTCGCTATGTCTCCCGATAAAATCATCACAGCATAATGGTAGCAATCAATAGTAAAATGATGAAAGAGTTGTGCACGAGTTTTTAAGATTAAGCATCACAATTCCTCTCCCTACCGTCCCAAAGATGAATGGGGCGGTTAAGCGCCAACAAGAATATCAAGAGAATTGTGCGTAAAATGGTAGTGACCTACAAGGATCGGCACGAAATGCTTCCCTTTGCTTTGCACGGGTATCGTGATTGAAGGGCGCACTTCGACCGGGGCAACCCCTTTCTCTCTAGTGTATGGGTCGAAGCGCTTCTTCCCATTGAGGTTGAGATAACATCTCTCCGAGTGCTCATGGAAGCCAAGTTAGAAGAGGCCGAATGGGTCCAAACTCGCCTAGATCAGTTGAACCTCATTGAAGAGAAGAGAGTTGCGGCTCCGTGTCATGGTCGGTTGTACCAAAGAAAGGATGAAAACAACATTTGACAAGAAAGTTCACACCGAGAATTCAAATGAGGAGACCTTGTGCTCAAAAAGATTCTCGCCTATTCAAAGTGACTCCCGTGGGGAAATGGACTCCTACCTATGACGGACCATATGTGGTAAAGAAAGCCTTTTCTCGGAGGAGCATTAATACTCACCAGCATGGATGGTGAAGAACTCAGAAACCCAGTCAATTCAGATTCAGTCAAGAAATATTACGCCTGAGAAAAATAAAAGAGAAAAGAGAAAGATGAGCCAAGCAAGAAAACCCGAGAGGGCGGCCTAGGCAAAATTGAGCGACCCGGTGGATTGAAAACCCAAAAGGGCAATCCAGGCAAAAATTAGGGTCAGAAAATTGGACATAAAAAGGAAAAAGAAAAGGGGCAAGCGGCACCTCCAAAAGCTTGGTTAAAAAGGTGATCAAAGTTGCAAGTATGAGTAGTTGGCATCAATGCTCCAGAGGCAAAGAATATTCATAAGATCTACTACGTCCATTTCTTTTGTTTTTTTAGTTTCAGAAAAGTTTCCAATGCACTCCTCTCAGTCAGCGTGGCATTCTGCATGTCTGACTTCCATATGAATAAAAGTCCAAAATTTTCACTCTTTTAGTTTGTTGTATTGTCATTGCCTTCTTTTCATTTCTGCTTTAAAACTACGTTTTATGGTAGATGATAGATAAATCATGGAAATGTGCATAAGTCGAGCATTAAGATCATTGCGAAATTTTTGAAAATAACAAAGAAAAAGAGACGATCCTTCATCAAGTAAACTCACGTAAATCAAATAAGAAGCGATTGCGTTAGAACAAGAGGACGGAGCTCGGCCTCGAATCGTATCATAGATGGTTGTGGTGTCCCATGATACAAATTCGATTTGGTCGGGCAAGAAAAAGAAAAGCCAAAAAAAGAAAAAAAAAAAAGGGGGACAATGAACAAACAAAGTCATGCATTGCATCCATCAAGCATAAAATCATGCACTCATCACTCATACACTATGAAGTAAATTTAGGCATTTGCATTACACCATAAGGAAAAGAAAAAGAAAATAGCAATCATGGCATTTGCATTGCATGCGTTTGTTTATCTTACTTGCAGTACAAGGATGGATAGGTACTTCTGCAGTTAATGTTCGACTTCGTGTTCCGTAGGAACTCCTCGATGGAGAGATCAGGAAGAAAGAAAGAGAAAAGAGTAAAAAGAAAAGAGAGCGCCCAGGCGCGCAAAAGAGGAAAAGAGAGCGCCCAAGCGCGCAAAAAGAGGAAAAGAGAGCGCCCAAGTGTGCAAAGGAGAGGTCTCACATCGTATACGAGAAGGACGCGATGGACCGCAGCCCCATGCGAGGCGCAACGGAATAGTTGATCGGCCAGATATCTGATGGGACGCCGTGAGATTGATCCGTATATCGCCTCCGAGCCGATAACGATCCCCGGCCGCCGAAAGACCAAAGATTTCAGAAACGCGTGCTCTCCAAGCCGCGTGCAAACTCGGATTCGCCAAGAGTTCGCTTTAAGGATTACGAGTTTTAGGCAACCCGGCATTTTACCGCTTTTTGCACGCCAGTGCCCATTTATCGCTTTCAAGACGCCGGTACCCCTTTATCGCTTCACAAGACGCTAAGTTTTCATTTATCGCTTTTTCAAAAAAATACGTAAGGCTAAGTAGTCATCACAATAGGGCGCTTGAATTGATCACTCAAGAATCTAAAAAAAAAAAAAAAAAAAGGAGGAAGAGAAAGAAAAAGAAAATTCGTGTTTTTCCTAAGTGGACAAAATCGGTATATTTTCTGAATTCTTTATCTCTATTTTGCCTCTAATATGTTTCGCCAATTCATATTCCTTGTTAAAATCTAGATAAAGAGGGCAAATTGTCATACCCCAATTTTGTCCTAACTTTAGGTCAAAACCTAATTTTCCCAAAAATAATCAAATTAAAAATAAAAAAAGCATCATGCATTGCATTTAGGTTTCTAAAGTCATTTCAAAGTTTCTAAAATCATTTTTGGAGTTGAAATGCACTTTTAGACAAATTAGGTTTTTCAAGACAAAAAAGGGTATTTTGGTCATTTCACAAATAAGGGACAATTCCTCAAAACAAGTCATCCAACATGCATTTCAAGGTACTAGAGGTCACGACTAGGGAGAAAAATCAGTTTTGAAGTGGAAATGTGTTTCAGTGCAAAAACTAGGGTTTTTAGAGTGAAAGGGTATTTTGGTCATTTCACAATAAAAGCGGTTTTTGTCCCAAATCCTTGGATAATCATCAATGATTTATTTAAAGGATATTTGTGCTCCATTGTGATTATTTTTGTGATCGACAATTAAACCTTTTGGTCTAAAAACCTAGTTTTTAGATGTAGGGGTAAAATGGTCTTTTCCTTTGAGGTGGGGCAAATAAATCAATTTTGGGATTGGTGAGATCATAAAATTCAGAGCCCAATCATTGAATCATGGGATATAGCCCAAAATGGCATGAAGTAGGAAGAATAATCTAGAAGGGAATATTCTACACTCTTTTGAATTTTGAAAGGATAAGGATAGTACAATAGTACAATTTGCAATTCCACTCACTCTCCATTCCCTTAGCTGCGCATAAACAGCCATATACACCCCATTTTCATTTATTTTTATTGTTTGCAAATTGTGTTAAATCATGGCCATCCATTCAAGTGTGAAAATCAATCCTCACCCTTCATTTGAATCAAAATGGCACTTGTGTAATAAGCTTTATGGAAAATTACATTTTTGTAAATGAGTTTATCCTTCACCACCCTTCCTAAGCTGCGCCCTCAGCCCTCTCTCTCCTCACTTTATTGCCCTTAATCCATGTGATAATGCATCTTGACCATTGATTCAATTTCTTTTTCAAATCCTATTGATTTACAAGAGATACATTGTCACAAATACCCTTAAGTTTTCACTTCATATAAAAGCCCAAAAATAGGAGACCTCACAGACACTCTCTCATTTCTAACCTAGCACTTATACTCAGCCTCCATGCTCTCCTCTCCTCCTCTCTAAATTCGAACCACCATCATCAACTCTCCTTCCATCTTTCCTTCATTCTTTCACCATCAAAACTCCATAATTCTTTCATCATTCAAAAGATCTCCTCATAAGCTTCAATAATCATCCAAGTTTGATCAAAGAGAGGCTATTTGCGTGGGGTTTCAAGTTTGTTGAGGTTGTGTCCTTCAAGTTCTTGCTCTCTTTTTCATTTCCTAGTTATTTTGTGAGGTAAATAAATTCTCCTTTGCATTTTCTTCACCTTTCACCATGTAGATCTCTTCATCTCTTCTCTCCTTCTCGAAAGAAGCTTTGAGGACTTGTTTCAAACATTATGTACAAGGACATTGGGAGCCTTGGGTGTTTGAGACAAGTCCTTGGCCTTGAAGGAGAGATTCTTATGTTTGTTTGCATTTCTAATCATTTTTAGCATGTTTGCATCATTTTCATGAAATAAAATGCCACTTTCCTCATGTTTTTGCTTTGGCCTTGGGTTAGAAATTAGGATCCTCATGTTTTCTTGCCTATTTCATGTGTCAAAGTTGAATAAGAATGGTATATGGGACCAATAGTGCATTCGGGTTTAGGTCCCTAAATTAGGGTTTCATCATCTTTTATTTTCTTTGATTTTGTGTGTTGAATAAATGATGAAATGATGATTGTTTGAGTGTGATATACATGTGTAAATCTTAGGGTTTATGTGTGTGTGTCTAATGATGTGATTTGGTTGCAAGAAATTTGTTGAATTTGAGCCTTATTGTGTATAGGTATGTTTCGCCATAAAGCCATTTTTGTGACCAATTTACTTACTCAAATTTGTTGTTTGATCTTGTTTGGTAAATTAATTGTTGTGAATTGTGTTTTTTCACTTTTTACCTTTTAGTTTTACCATTCACTTAAGTGTTACTAAATAGTAAAAACATTTTCTTACCTTTTTTTTTACCTTTCACTTAAAACCCTAAAAAACATTTTACCTTTACCATTTACCTTCACTTAAATAATTCACCACCTTCACTTAAATAAGTTACCATTTCATTAATAACTTTTTACCTTTCTTAAATTACAAAAAGACCCAAAACATTCTCTAGTTTACATTTATAACTTTTCAACTTTATAAAATCAACCCAAAAATACTTTTTACCACTTTTTCATAAGACTCTAAAAACACCAAAACATTTCACCATTTCCTAAGAATAAGGTGACTAAATTTTTACCACTTTTTATGACACACTCTCACACACTTGCACTTAAATAAAACCTTATTCACTCTCTTGCATTCTCATTTGCTTGTATCTCTTGCATACTCTTTTGTTTTAATCTTCATGTCTTTTCATATATTCATATCTCTTGCATATTCATTTGCACTCACTTGTTAGTACCTCATGCATCCTTACTTGTTTATACATGCAATAATGATGAGCCTTGCATATTGTAATTGTATGTTCATGCACCCACATGTTAGCTCAATCATGTATTCAATTGGTTCATTACAATTTGTGGATATTCTTTATGATTGCTATGCTTGTGTTCTTATTGTTGCCTTGGTTTGGACTTGAAAAGATTTGAAATGTTCTATTTCTTTTTCAAACTTGGAATCACATGTTTTTCTAATAAAAACCCTAAGGCATTTTTTTTTCATAAACAAATCATTGGCCATCACTGGCCGCCGTTGCTTGTTTGATCGTCAATGATGGAGTTACTAGTGGTAGTCACTCAAGCCCTTGCTTGTTTGACTATCATGAAAACTCCCACACCTTAATCAAATACAAGTCAATTTAAAAACTCAAAAAAACAATATGAGCCATTAGTGATAATCATCACTACGACTCATCCTTTTCCAAAACAATTTCAAAAAGATAATAAAAACGCTTGCAACTTGTAATCACTTGAAGCAATTGCTCGATCGATTATCGGTTCCAACACTTTTCTTTCAAGTTAGTAATGAACGCCACTCGAAGCCATTGCTTGTTTGGTATTCATGAACGCTTGAGTCATATTTCCAAAACTCAAAAGATAAGATAAAGACAAAACACAGATTTTCTCAAGATTAAGAACCAAGAACTACGTAGCTTTGATCCCTCATCTCATTGAGGGTACGTAGGAGCGGGTCACATCCCGTCAAGCACTCTTTTAAAAAATCTTAGTTTAGTTTCACTTTTCAAAGATCCCAAAAAGATTTCTTTCTCCCTTGTTTTCTAAAAAACTCTTTCAAATAAAAAGGAAAAGAAAAGAAGTAGAACGATTTATTTCAAATCAAACAATCCAAACCACACATCGAATTAATGGTTCCCTTTTCGGAGAAAGGAGGTGTGGGTGCTAATACCTTCCCCACACCTAACCGACCCCCGAACCTACATCTCTGAGTTTTCGAAAGACCAGTTACTTTCCAAAAGGTTTTCCTAATATTTTCCTTAATAAATGTTAGTGGCTGCTTCATTGATCGATTTCTTTTAGAAAAGTTGTAAACGAGGAAGGTTCTCCCTCGGGGACTTTTTCGGGCGCAACAGGTGCTAAAATGGTCCTTACGGTGTTAAAATAGTCCTTAATGTGATATTTAGTCCAATAATGAGGTGTGTTGTGTTGTGGTGATGAATAAGCGATGGGTAGGCTTCGGCCAAAGCGACGAGTTGTGTTGTGGTGATGAATAAGCGATGGGTAGGCTTCGGCCAAAGCGACGAGTTGTGTTGTGGAGATGTTTAAGTGATGAGTAATGATTGTTGTGATAAATTTCTTGTGTGGTGATGCATTGCCATGGTGTCACATAAATCATGCATATTCAGCGACGAGGGCTTCGGCCAAAGTGACGAGGGCTTCGGCCAAAGCGACGAGGGCTTCGGCCAAAGTGACGATGATGGATCCACATGCATATTGCATTTCATACATTACATGCATGCTCTGGTGATTGATTGGGTGTTCCTGAATTAATGGTGTGTTTGGTGTAAATGTAATTGGTGTAACTGCATTAATGATGTATTTGAATTGACTGTATTTCTGGTGTGCCTATTCTACTGTGTTCCCTGTTTTATTTATTATTATCTATGTATTGAGACTCACCCTACTGCGTCGTGTTGCCTCGTATGTCGGCAACCTGCAGGTGACGGTGACTAAAGGTGTTTAGAGATCCTCTTTCTAGTGTGGTCGAGTCGGCTCTGATATGTAGCACCAGGGGGAAATATTTAATAGTTGTTATTTTATATTATTTTGAACCATTAGGTTAAGTTATGATCTTCCGCTGTTGTACTATGTATCCTCAGACTGATTGGTGCTATGTATAATACACTGAGTTTTATTTTAAGTACTATTTTGGAGTTATGTAAGGTGTTTGATTAAATGTAGCACTCTCTTTGTTGTGCGTGGAAAGTATTTTGAAAACTCTGATTTCGGAATTAACATAAATAGTAGTTATGTATAAGGGGGTGTTACACTTCACCTTTCAATGCCTTAGTGAATATGTCTGCCACTTGATCATTTGTAGAGCAATAATCAAGCACTAGTTTCCCTTTAGAGACCTGATCCTTAATGTAGTGGAATTTGGTCTCAATATGTTTAGTCCTGCCATGAGAAATAGGATTCTTAGCAAGATTAATAGCAGATTTATTGTCCATAAAAGGCTTTATAGGATCAGTTAGATCAACACAAATTTCCCTAAGTAGGGTTTCAAGCCATGCTGCTTGGGTAGTAGCATTGCAGGCAGAAATATATTTTGCCTCACATGATGACAGTGCCACTATGGCCTATTTTTTAGAACTCCATGAGATAGCGGCTCCTTGGAATAGAAAAACATAGCCACTGGTGCTCCTTCTATCAACTTTATCTCTGCACCAATCTGAATCACAATATCCAACTAGGATATTTTTGCCTTTAGCCCTGTCATTAGGAAAAAATAGACCATAATTAGTAGTGCCTTTAATATAACTTAGGATGCGCTTTGCAACATTCAAATGAATCTGCAGAGGGCAATTAATAAACCTACTGGTTACACCAGTAGCATATAGGATGTCAGGTCTACTGTGACACAAGTATCTCTGAGACCCAACAATTTGTCTAAAATAGGTAGCATCAACTTTCATGCCCTCTTCCTCTTCTTTCTTAGTTAGGTTACCCTCAGCCGGGTTAATTGCAGGATTGCAGTTTTCCATCTCAAACCTCTTTAAGACTTCATTGGCATATTTTTGCTGATGCAAAACAATTCCTTCTTTGACCCTTAGGAATTCCAACCCAAGGAAATAGGTTAGTTTTCCCAAATCTATCATTTCAAATCCTCTTTCATAGAATGTTTGAAATTAGCTATCTCTTTAGCACAACTACCAGTCACAAGTAAGTCATCCACATATAATACAATCAGCAAGTAGGAGTTTATGTCACCTTTGACATAGACTCCATACTCTGTAGTACACCTAGTAAAACCATTTTGAATAAAGAATCCATCTATCCTTTTATTCCAGGCCCTAGGTGTCTGCTTAAGACCATATAGAGCTTTTTGTAGATGAAACACATAGTCTTCCTTGCCTTTTTCAACAAAACCAGGAGGTTGGTTTATATAAACTGTTGCCTCCAAAGGACCTTTTAAGAAGGCAGATTTTACATCCAAATGGTACATGTCCCAACCTCTACTACAGGCTAGTGCAGTCACAGGCCTAATAGTTTCAGGTCTAGCAACTGGGCAAAGACTTCTGTAAAGTCAATGCCCTGTTTCTGTTGGAAACCACGTGCCACTAACCTTGCCTTGTACTTAACTATATTATAGCTAGGATCAAGCTTTAGTTTAAATACCCATTTAACACTAATAGCTCTCTTTCCACTAGGTAACTTAGTTAGAGTCCAAGTCTGGTTTTTCTCAATGAAGTTTAGTTCCTCTAGCATAGCCATCTTCCACTCTTTCTTCTAAAGAGCTTCAAGATAGTCTAGAGGCTCAGAATTTGCCACCATAGCAAACTGGATGATGTCTCCATCATCATCCACCTCATTATCCCTTATTAGATTATAGTCAGCCAACCTACTAGGTAGATTCCTGACTCTAGCACCTCTAATAGGATTATTAGCAACAACAACCTCTTGTTGAGCCACTTCAGGTGTATTTGGCTCAACAACTTGTTCTTCAACTTGCACATCACCTCCAATAGGTTCATCATCACTTTCATCATCATCAACACCTTGATGATGTTCTGGTAACACAATGTTACCCTCATCAACCACATTAGAATCAGTGGAGCTTGCTTGCTCCTTCTTATTCCAATCCCAAGCCTCATCCTCAAGTATAGTAACATCTCTAGATATCTTTAGTCTACCAGTTATAGGATCAACTAACCTATAGGCACCAGTAGGGCGATAACCAACTAGCACCATAGGTTTACCTTTGTCCTCTAACTTCTTCCTCTTAGCATCAGGAATATGTCCATAGGTTAGTGATCCAAATACCCTTAGGTGTGTGATACTGGGCTTATCCCCAGTCCACATCTCCTCAGGTACCTTATCATCTAGACCTCTAGTAGGACATCTATTAAGTAGATAAATAGCAGTGGATACTGCTTCACCCCATAGGTCTTTTGGAAGAGCTTTTAATTTCATCATGCTTCTGGCCATGTCCATAATTGTTCTGTTCCTTCTCTCTGCAACTCCGTTATGATGTGAAGTGTAGGGAGAAGTAACCTCATGAACAATTCCATGACTTGTACAGAAGGTTTCAAACTCTTTTGAAGTGAATTCACCTCCTCCATCAGACCTACGGATCTTAAGCATGTTTCCACTCTGTTTTTCTACCATAGCTTTAAACACTTTGAACTTAGTTAAAGCCTCACATTTAGTTTTAATTAGGTAGACCCAAATTTTCCTTGAAAACTCATCAAGGAAAGATAAAAAGTATTTACCCCCCCCCTTTGAAATTACATCAAATGGACCACATATGTCTGTGTAAACAACCTGAAGAAGATGTTTAGACCTTAGTTTTAAATCTGTCTTGAACATCATCCTTGGTTGCTTACCCAACAGACAAGTGGTACATACACTATTAGGTTTCTCAATCTTAGGTAAACCTACCACTAGGCCTTTAGAACTAAGATTTAGAAGACTTTTATAGTTTAGGTGCCCATATCTCCTATGCCATAGAACACTTTCAAGATCAATGGTAGCACTAAGGCACTCTGCCTCTATAGTGCTAATACTAGTCTTAAAAGTCATGTTCTTAGCTAGTTGAGATGTTAGTATCAACTTATCCTTTTTATCAAAAACCTTGAGTTTCAGATCTTTCATAATAACAGAGAATCCTCCTCTACAAGTTGACCTAAACTAAGTAGATTACAACTCATACCTGGAACATAGTAGACATTATGGATAGTGACTACCTGACCATCTTCTTTGCTTGTAGAGACCTATCATTTGCATATCTAATAGTAGTTCTCTTGCTTCGGTTGAAGTCCACCAACTGTTCTTTGTTACCTGTCAAATGGTTAGAACAGGCAGAGTCCAAGTACCAAATTTCTGTAATACAACTCCCATCACTCTTAGTTACTATTAGTGCAATATAGTCCTTATTTTTCTTAAGTTCAATGTTTGTTACTTTGATTTCTGCCCTAGTAATTTTCTCATCTGTAAGAGCATAACCATTAAGATTCATAGCATTAGCATAACCATTAAGATTCATAGCATTAATAATTTTCTTTACACGGCCACAATAAGTAACAACATCCTCATCACTTTTTATTTTTAGAGTCTCATATTGAGCTCTAAGGGACTGCAATTTTTCCTTTCTTGCCTCAGTTGCCCCATTATAATAGGAGTCAAGAATTTCCCATGCTTTCTTGGAATTCTTAACTCCCCTAACTCTATCAAAGTTACTGTCAGCTAACCCAATGTGGATTAGATGCAGTGCCTTCCAGTCCTTTTGGACTTCCTCCTCATGTTTAGCTTTGTCCTCATCAATAGAGGTAGCTGTTAATGGTGTAATACCATCCTTAACCACCTTCAGGACACCTTGGCATCCAAAAATTGCCTCCATTTGGTGGCACCACCTATCCCAAATCTTCCCTGTTAGGGTGGGAACTTGTGCACCAAAACTTGAATGTATTTGAATGTCTTTTGAACCCATTTTGTTAATGTGCTAGTCTGCAACACTTCTGCACACACACACATAATTAGACAGAAAAATATTGACAGTAAATAATTTAGAGAAAAAAACTTTAAAGAAAATGCAAGATTAGAGTAGAGTTAAGAGAATTTTCCCTGGATCGTTTAATAAAGCTCTGTGTATACCATGTTGAATTTTTACACTTTTAACACATGTACACTTATTTGCTATGCAGGTGGTATCAATAACTGAGGGAGGTGAAACTAATGGAAGCCCAGGTTACAAAGGCCCAACCCAATGATGTTGATGCTTCTGCCAAACAAATTTTATTGGCAGGTCTTGCGCACCCAAACCCGCTCTAATTGGTAACACGCGGGTCGTGCTTGACCCGCAAGAAGCTCTTCTTATTTCTTGATTCTCTGTTTGTCTTCTACTCTCTTCTCTCTCAACTCACAGAAACTAGGGTTTTGCTGGCTCTCACCCATGGTGGTGATCAAAGCTTCAAACACCCTCTTTTCTATCGTCAATGATGATCACTTTTGTTGATGAACAAAATCCCTCAATGGTTTTGTTTCTGGAGCCCTATTGAAGGTAAAATCACAACCCTTTGTGATTTTCCCCTTGATTTTCACTCACAATCAGAAACCCTAATCTTCTTTTTGTATCTTTCTTGTGCATGTAACTTGATGAACTGTTTCTTGGAAAAATACAAGCCTTCAATACCTCTCAGAATGAGTTTCCCAGAAACTCAAAGGTAAAACACCTTTCTTTACACTCAATTTCAATCTGTTTCTGTTTCACTCACTGAAACCCTACTAACCTTGTTCTTTCTTTTACATGCAAGGTACAATCACCTTGTTGGACACTTGCAGAAACTTAAAGAAGCAGCTAAGGTGTAGAAAGGAGCAAACGTAAAAGGGAGTATAGAGGTTTGGGAATGTAGTAGTAGTAAAACTAAACTGAAAACTTGTATATTATTAAAACTGTAAATTTCTGTACAATGTATGTATATATATGGACTGGAAACTAGCTGATAGAACTAGTTTGTTGCTACTCAACAAACTAAGTTTGTTACAATAACAAACTAGAGGTAGTTACGTTAGTTAGAAACCGTTATACTTCTGTTTTGTTATGTAACGCCAACGGCTGTAAAACTAGCTGTTTTTAATTAAACTAGGGTTTTGATTATACATTTCAACAAGTACATTGTTTGGTGAACACTAGACAGCACAAACAAAAAAACTGAAATTTACTATAATTCTCTTTATGTTGATTTTATATAACATATGTTATAATTACAAAAATTTAGTGAAAATAATATAGAGAGAGGATAGGAGAGAGATATAGATAGAGATAGAGATAGAGAGAGAGAGAGGTAGGTCGTGATATGATAAAATATACATAACTAGTATAATTTGCCCGTGCCAGCACGGGTCGAAATTCATTTGTTTAGACACCGTAAGGTAATTACTTCAACTATTTTAAATATTTATATAATAGTAGGAAAATAAATTTAGATTTATATATATATATATATATATATATATATAATATAATTATATATTATAATTTCAAATGGGATGTGGGGTTTTGTCCAGGAAAAGATTTTGTTTCTTGTCTTATATTGTTTTGTAATAATTAAATGAAGAAAAATTAATATAAAAGTATTCAAACAAAGTACTAAAACGAAAATTTAAACCGATGAAAATATGATTATCATTTAATGTATTCTGAATGAGTATATAGAAAAGCTATTACTATTACTAATGCCGGAAGGAAAAGGATATACGATAATAGAATGTCTCATCTATTTTGTAATATATCCTTCATAATTTGTTTTCGCTAAGCGTGTGAACCTGTGGGAATTCGATTTTATTGTTATAAGCAACACGAGTATACATATTATTTTATCATAAAATTTAAAATTATTTTTTGGTACCTTTAAAAATGCAGTTGTATGTTTTCGTGTGTTATATGACACGTCGATTTCTTTGTACACCGTCTTTTATCCATTCATTATGATATATAATATATATGCTTATACATTTATTTTTTATATATATATATATAGTGAGTTTTTTTATAATCTAGTCCTAAAGAATTTTTTTATATGGGTTCTTAAAGAATTTTTTATAGTGAGTATTTTATCTATAAATTATCACAGGGATGACAAAACGGGTTTGGCCCGCCAGGCTGGACCGCTAACGCGCCAAAAAAGGCGGGTTGGGCTGGGGTTTTGGGACCGCTGACCCGCTGAGACCACCCCGGTAAAAGGAAAAAAAACCGCGAGCTAAAGCAAAGATGGGGTGGGTCGGCCCGCCAACCCGTTTTTGTATTTTTAAAAATAAATAAAAAACTTCATTCAGTACTCTGATGTTTTGGTTAATTTTTTGTATTATGATGTAAGTTAATTTTTTATAGTATTATAAATTTGTAAAAAACTTCATTCAGTACTATAATTTTTAGTATTATGATGTAAGTTAATTTTGTAAAAACTTCATTCAGTACTATAATTTTTTTGTTTCAGTATAGTAACTTATAGTATTATGATTTATAGTATTTTGTTTCTAATTATGATTTATAGTATTCTGTTTCTAATTTTTGGTTTTGTTGTATTGTCATAATGTTTTACAGTATTCTGGTTATAGTATTCTGATTCATTAGACTAACTATAATGATTTATAGTATTCTGTTTCAATACTAATTATGGTTTTGGACCTTTTGGTTGATGGTTCTAGGTGACCTTTCTTGATGGTTTTAGTTGTTATATAGTTAATCCTAGTAATTTCAATGCTATTATTGTTTTATACTTTTATTTTCAAAATATCAAGAGTTTTTAAAGTAAAATCTTTACCAAGGCCGGCCGGCCCGTTTTGCCATCCCTAAATTATCATCCTACTTTTGCCAATATAGTGAGTATTTTTTTATATTATTTGACTATTTAAATGTTAATTTTGATTTAATATATGTATATTCCATTTTGCGAAAGAACCCTTATGGTATTTTGTATATTCCTATAAAGAAACTATAAATGGGAAACATCAAACTAACACTTCAGGAGATTATTAGAATATGAAAAATCTAGTCTTATTCGTAGATGCAATCTTTATATAAAAATCTTTAAGATTATATAAAGATTAATATCTAAAAACCTAAATAGTAATACATAATTTGTCTATTGATGATGTTTCGGGGTGTATCAGCAAACCCAAGAGGTGCAAATAGCATTTGGGCCGTCGACCCACACCAGCATAACCGACCCAGTCTCGGTTGCTTGGAGCGCACTTTGCGCTAGCCGGCCGAAATCTTCGCAAAACGGTCGGACCTCAACAGTATATATACGCCATTCGCATATGGCATCAGGTACGTTCTCTATACCTAGTGCTACCCTGCCCGAGCGACCTACACTGACTTGAGCGTCGGAGTGTCATTGCAGGTACCACCCGAGGTGCTCAGCGTGAAGTCAAGACCGGTCCTTTCCCTCACTCAACGACCGGCCAACACAGCGAACGACTACAACACTTCATTGGTCCAAGGTACGATCAATTGGCGACCACAGTGGGAGGCCCGAGCGCTATCCTACTTCAATCATGGCTCCACGCGACCGGCCCCAGACGCGGGCCTATTCTCGACTCAACCACTCCGGGCAGCTTCATCCTCAGCAACAGACCCCGGAGGGCGTAGCCGTCACCGTTCACGAATCTCAAGGAAATCCGCACCAAGAACCTTCAGTACATGGTGGCTGCGGACCGATCCTAGAGCAGGTGCAACCGCCCGCTCCTCACCAACTCCCGGCCGAGCTGATTGAAGCAGGGATTGAAGAACCATTGCCCGAGCACATCACTCAGGCCGTTCTACAGGTTCTGCAGAACAAGAACCAGCTCATTGCAGACAGAGACGAGCTGATCTCCCGTTATGAAAGAGGGTCAATTCCGGACCGCCAGCGTGCGGAAGACGGAGAACCTTCCGCTCTACACCGTCCAGCACGTAGACACCGATCGCCTCCTCGAAGGAGCATTACTCGCCGGGGAAGTACTACCCACCGATCCCAAGATAACGAATCGGGGCACACACGCAGTCGCCCCGAGGCGAGGCGTGCGCGCGACGCCGCCGTTCCCACTCTTATGATGGATACGAGGATTCCAGCTACCGTCCTGAACTCGATCGCTCGCCCACCAGATACTCCTCCTATGAGTCGTCCGGTTCACGTCGGTCGAGAAGTAGATCCTGGGATTCTCGTGAAGAGTTTGAAGACTACCGAAATGGGGAAATTAGGGACGTCTCGCAGCGACCGAGAAGGGGTCACAGCGAGCGACCCAAAAGGCACCCCCCTCAGCTTCCACCTTTTGGCCAACCTGGAGGCTTCTATGGAATGACCGGCAACGAGGCGTGCCTCACTATGCAGCCCTTTGGGTCGAGCGACATACAGAACGGCCATGGCCCATTTACCAGAGAAATCAGGCGCTACAGAATTCCAACAGACTTGAGAAAGCCGCCCAATCTAAACAAATTTGATGGCCGTGGCGACCCGGATAAGCATATCCGCTATTCAATAATTATTGCAGCTATAGGGAGTTGGGGTCGATGATGAAATGCAGGCTTTTCCCTCAGTCGTTGGACGGCCGAGCATTAGAGTGGTGGGAATCACTTCGACCCAACACTATCTCTTCGTGGGAGGGCCTCATCAGAATTTTCTTAGCCCACTATACAGCCAACCGCTGCCAGTATCGGTACGAGGAGCACTTGGACACGGTCGTTCAAAGAGATAATGAGACCTTAAGGCAGTACATCGACCGATTCAACACTGAGGCCGAGACTGTTCGTGACTTATCTGATAAGGATAAGCTGAAGTACCTCAAGCGTGGTATTCGACCGGACCATAGGTTCGTAGAAGAATTCACACTGAATCACTATCAGGACCTCAGCTTCTTCCTAAGGAGGGACAATGATCATATGGCGTATGAAGAATCCCTGGCCGCAAGAAAGGCCGCCCGTGCGCGAACTAAAGAAGAGCAGAATAAACCGGCCAAAGGGCATGAAGGCCGCCGAGATAACCGGCCGGACTTTAGAGACAAGAAATACGAGCAGCGTACTCGTCTAAACACTTCTATTGCACAAATCTACAGTGAGTGCCAAAACAATGAGTTTGTGGGTGTGAAGCGGCCTGACCCTCTTGTACTCAAAAAGGGGGCCCGGCCGACCAAAAGATACTGCCGCTATCATAAGAGCAAAGGGCATGACACCAACGATTGCATGGCCCTAAAAGACGACATTGAAGACCTTATCCAGAAGGGTAAGTTGAGCAAGTATGTGAGGTCTGAAGAAATCGAGCGACCTCAAGAGAAGAAAGTAGGACCGGTCCAAGATAGAGGAAATGGCGCCATGGTTACAACGACCGTCCAAGATAAGGACGGATCTGAAGATCGAGACACTCGGCAATCGAGAGGCCGCAATGTTGCTATGGTAATTCATGGTGGTAACCCTCTAGATCGCAGGGACTCCAACAAAGCCACTAAAAGGAAGTGGGATGAGATCCTAATGGTTGGAGCGACTTCAGCAGAACGGCCGGTCTCGAATAGACCGCCCATTTCTTTTGGGGATGAAGACCTGCTCGATGGCAGGCCGAACAACTACGTTCCATTGGTGGTCAGAGCAATTATGGCCAACACAGAGGTTTGAAGAATTCTGGTCGACCAAGGAAGCTCGGCCGATATTATGTTTGAGGAGTTGATTGACTAGCTGAAGGTGGATCGAAGTGAAATAATCCCGCAGGCCGATCCTACTCCGTTAACGGGTTTCAATGGAGCGACTACCTATCCCCTGGGGACAATTGAACTCTTAGTCACATTTGGTGACGACCATGAAGAAAGCACTCTGTACAGGACGGTCCGGACGACGTTCCTGGTACTTCCTATAAAATCTTGCTACCAGTGTATTATTGGTAGGCCGACCTTGGGAAAGCTAGAGGCCTTTGCTTCCACTGTGCATTTAAAGATGAAGTTTTATAGTAAAGATGACCAGGTAGTTACTCTGGCGGCCGACCTAGAGGCGGCCAAGCGAAGTCATTATCTATATCAAGACATTTGTGCTGAGCTGGACATCGGCCCAAGCGCCAAAAGCACCGGTGATCCAGATAGCGACCCAGAGGACAATGATGATGACTTAGCCCGAGAGCTAAAGAAGAGGTTAAAAAGACCAGAGCCTCATGGGGAACTGACCGATGTACAGTTGGGTGACGACCCAGCGAAGACAGTGAAGCTAGGTAGCGACCTACCTGAGCAAGTTAAAGAAGACCTTATGGAATGAGGGACTACGCTGACCTATTTGCATGCAGACCTCAGACATGCCAGGTATTCCCATAGAGATTGCTTGCCATCAACTTTAAGTCGATGAAGGAGTTAAGCCGGTCGCCCAGAGAAGGCGAACGCAGAGTGAAGAAAAGTCTCAAGCTGCACCAAAGGCTGTTGAGGACCTAGTCAAGGCTAACTTCGTTGAAGAGATTAAGTACACGACCTGGCTATCCAATGTCGTGCTAGTGAAGAAAAAGAATGGCAAGTGGCGTATGTGTGGAGATTATACCTGTAACATCCCGCATCGCTTCTACAATCGCTGATCGCTCTACGAACCAACACGAGTCTTTTCAAAGATGCTTTGTCCTCACTTGCATGCTTTCCGGAAAACTTCCCAGAAGGTCACCCATCCCACCACTACTCCAAGCCAAGCACGCTTAACTACGGAGTTCTTATGGGATGGACTCCCGAAAAGAAGATGCATCTTGTTGGTATAGGTAGTCCAAATCAATTCTTTTAAGCCTTCCTTCAACTGCATACCCCATACCGCACAAACCTCGGGATCCTCTCTTTCCGTGCGTATTCGGTTCATTCACGCGCCTTCCGCTTTGAAGCTGCCAGGAGCCGCTCTTTGCCATGCCACCTTTTTGGGCACCGGCGATCACTCCCCGCCCTCGTTAGCCCCGGATGTCACATCCACCTTATCAACAATCCATATTATCAACTTCTAATCCAACATTAATGAATCAAACACTCACTCGTGTGGATCTGTTAATACCCAAAATTAATTAAATCGTGGACCGAAGACCGAGGGGAAAAGAGGAAAAAACTAGGGTGCCGAGGAAAACCACTAGGCAAAATCATAGGAGATAACTGCTGAGAATACGAACTCAAGGAGGCTCCTCGGGGCAGACTACAAGACAAACCCCCCGAAGAAGTGGTAAGCCCGAGGGGGATATGAGTGAGGTCGAGGGAGAGCAAAAGCCTCAACCTATAGAGTGCCTTGGCCTTTGTAGCTTGGGTGCCCGGATTCATGAGGTTGCATGAGTAGCAAAGGGCGGCCGAGGGACCAAATGGCCAAGGTAAGGCAGGCTTTCTTGGAAGGCGAGTAAGAGGGAAGCACAACGATTACACGTGGGACTAGCTGAAGATCAAGCGAAGGAGTGAAGACTTGGAAAGTGATGCGAAGACGTTTTACCCCACTAACCGTGCTAGTGGGGATCGTGGGTAGTGGCTCCGCTTCTTTAGGGCTCGGGAGCAATGATAGATGTTGATCTTTTGTAGATTCAACGATAGGCAAATGTTGGCTAGGGAAAGTGGCCGACAAGGACCTATGTATTTAAATAGGAAGAAAGCAATTGTACAGACACACATCAATACAACGAAATTTAAATTTTCTATAAGTTTATCTTTTATTTGCCGCACTTTACTTTATCTTTACTTTAATTCATTAGGCCAGTAGAATAATCCAACCCCCGCATCCCATTCACCCAACCCGAGCCTTTCTAGAGGAGTCAGGATACCCGCAGTCGAGGTTCAGAGTTCCCTCCTCGGTGCAATTGCTTGAATAAGAGAGGAATCAAAGACTTTTCCATAACCCTGGCTGATCTGACAAATAGGACTAAGAGTTTGACGACAACAAAAAATTGTACGCCGAGCAAAGCGACAGAAAGGGTGAACAAAAAAATACGTTTGGTTCGCTTTATCTTTGGATTATTGCTCGTGTATGCACCTACGCTTCGACAGAAACCTAATTATCTAGCCACCATCGGCATCAAAAAAGGGAACTGATACCAAAACGAAAAACATGGATCCAATAAGTGCTCTAGGGACAACCGTACGGCGATTAATCTTGATTCAAATGAGAGTTCCTCAAGACAATGAGAAGCCCATGGTGATGATCATTTCATTTATTCGGCAAACAAATCGACATGGGGATACACGACATCATCTACCTAGTATCCCACCAATTGGCTGACATAGTGAAATCTATGATGCACAATGAAGTGAAGCAGGCCAAGGAAGCGGAACAAAGGTGTGCTACGCAAGCTAGCAGCACGATGAACTAGGGTTTCCCCAACCAATCACAAGGAGAACAACCTAACTCTATGGGAGGCACGAATCAGACCATGCCATATGCCAACCCTGTCGGACGTCAGCAGACATCCTCCTATAACACTATGGGAGGCATGCAATAGTGTCCAATGAGTGGGAGTTTGATCGGGCCTCAGCGGGTGTTCTCTCATCAAGTAAATCCTACTCCTGTAATTCCTCAGCCTAATACTTTTGCCATTGGCAACACTAGGTGTCATTTTATAGAAAATGTTACTAACACGACTTCTCTTCAGTAGAGACAAGTGCAATTGGCCAGAAGGCCGCCCGAGGCAGAAGGATTTGTGGGTCTACCGCATGGACCATCCTATGGATGCTCTACTGCGGATAACTACCCGACTTACGTAGGGTGCAATCCTTCGCCCCAAAATCAGGGAATGAAAGGATAGACGGGTATTGCCCGAGTCAATTGCATTGGGTTCAAACCCCACCTGTCTCGGCAAACCTACTCCTAGTCAACCATACCCGGAGCACTAAGTACTTACCCGGCGGGTTCATATTTGCAAACAAAGATGAATGTTAGTTCGGTCGAGCATGGAAACATTCCACATCACCGAGGTACACAGGCATCTGTACCAGGAACATGCCTTGTTAAAACCTAAAAACAAAATATAACAAATAATTATCCTAGAAATGTGTAATGTTCTACAAGCGAATCGAATATAATGAAGCTATACTAACAACATGTATCTTTTATCTGTTGAAACCTAAAAACAAAATATAACAAATGATTATTTTGACAACATCAAGTATTTTCTCATTGGGACTCAAACGCAAAACAAATGTTTATAAAGAAACGAAATATTCAACTATTAAAAGAAAAAATAGTTATATACTGATAATGTGAATTAAGAATAGAGGAAATCAAAATTTAAAGGGGAGAGAAAATAATTTTTTGATCAATAGGGCCCCCCATGAAAACGACAAAACATGTGAATCAAAAGATTGTAGATAAATATGTAATCGGCCCCATAAAATGTGGTGAAGTGGAAAAAAAGAGCAACAGGTAAAATACGGGTTTTTGTAGTGAGTTGTTTAATTAAAGAGATAGTAGAATATAGTAGATAAATGTGGAATCGGCCCAATAGAAAATATAACACATGTGAATCATATTATTAAAAGACAAATATACCCTCCAATTTGATGATGTGGCAAAAAAAATAGCAATGAGTAAAATAGAGATTTTGGTAGTGGGTTGTTTGATTAAAGAGATAGTAGAGTGGGACCCATTAAAAGGAAAATGAATGTGAATGATTTTATTAATAGATAATTTTACCCTTAAATGTAGTGATGTGGAAAAAAGTAGCAATAGATAAAATAAATATTTTGGTAATGATCAGTGTTTGATTAAAGAGATAGTAGAAGATAAAGACATAGTAGAAAATAGATATTTTGAATAGATAGTAGATAGATTCAAAAAAAAATTGAAATGGAGAATAGAGAGAATAGAGGGAATAAGAATTGAATGGCGAGAGAAAATAATTTTATGGTCAATGTGTCAGTGGGTCCTGTTTAAAGGACAATACATGTGAATAATTTTATGAGTAGACAATTTTCTCCTCAAATTTGGTGATGTGGCAAAGAATAGCAATGGGTAAAATAAATACTTTGATAGTGGGTTAAATAAATAATTTGTTTGATTTAAGAGATGAGTTGTTTGGTTAAAGAGATAGTTTATTAAGAGATAGTAGATAAATGATGAAATAGATAGTAGATTTTATTTGGCATGGATTTATTATCCATTGACAAATTAATAGACGAGATTTAAGGAATTTAATGTCTATCGTTAGACACTGTTAGTATCTATATGTAAATTCTAATAGTGTCTAGCAGTCTGGATACTCAATTCCTTCTATACCCTCCATTTGTCAATTAATAATAAAATTTATGTCACAAGTATCTTTATGTTTTATATTTTTAAATTTTAATTAAATTTTTTATTGAAGTATCCCTGCCGTATCGTATCTTGATTTTTCAAAAATTTTTTGTATCCACGTATCGTGTCGTATCGTATCCCGTATCGTATCCCGTATCCGGGCTTCATAGGTTCCTGACAATAAACTTGTTTTTTAATATTGGGATCTACTTTTTTATTACATTCAATTTTCGTATTTTTATAATTGTGTGAATGCTTAATTGGTTCCATATCTGCTGTTGATTTGGGAAAACGAAATAACGTATAATTTAAAGAGTTTTAATACCATTTTTTCACAAATAACCAACTGAGGGACAAACCAATTATTGTGAAATTTTTAAGCGTTTTAAAACAATACCTTTACACAGGTTGTTAAATAAACCAGTATGAAAAGTCTAACTTATTATACTCGTAAAAACCACATTGCTCATTAAGTTATCTAGAAAGTCATATTTAAACGGCATTGTATTCCTTTTTTGTAGTTGTAACGAGAAAGCCAATACTTGACACCTAGGGGACCGAACCTTGTAACCGAATGTGCATAAACTGCATTTCACCCGTTTTGACGAATCGGCCTTGGACAAACAAAGGTCATCTGACTCGTCAATTATAAGCAATTATACCATCTATTTCTAAGTTTCCAAGGGACCAATTTTGCAATTCTTGAAAGCGGAAACCACTAATTGAGAATCGCACTCCAACCACAGGTACCTCCAGCCTTTATCAAAAGCAATTTCGATGGCCCTCATAGCCCCAACAATTTCAGCATGGAGGGCAAAAATGGTTTCAATGGAGGCAAAGAAGCAACCAAGAAAAGCAGCGCTACGATCTCTAAAAATACCATCACAGGCGGCAGGGCCCAAACAACCCTTAGCAACGCCGTAAGTGTTACACTTAATCATATAGGGTTCAGGGGGGATCCATTTAATCTCTTTGATGTTACAAGAGCTTCTATAATTACCAATGATTATGAAGGTGTCATACCCCAATTTTGTCCGGCTTAGGTCAAAACCCTAATTTTCCCCAAAATAAATAAACAAAGGAGAAAGAGCATCATGCATTGCATTGAGGGTTCTAAAAGTCATTTCAAAGCTTCTAAAATCATTTTTAGAGTTAGAATGCACTTTTTGGACAAACTAGGTTTTTTTTAGTGCAAAAGGGTATTTTGGTCTTTTTGCAAATAAGGGGCAATTTCTCAGGACAAATCATTCAACATGCATTTTTAAGGTATTAGAGGTCATTCCTAGGGTGAAAAATCAGTTTTGAAGTGAAAATGTGCTCTGGGCAAAGAACTAGGGTTTTTAGAGTGAAAGGGCATTTTGGTCATTTCACAATAAAAACGGTCTTTTGTCCCAAATCCTTGAACAATCACCAATGATTTATTTGAGGGATATTTGTGCTCCATTGTGATTATTTTTGTGCATAAGTATTAAACTTTTGGCCTAAAAACCTAGTTTTTAGGTAGAAGAAAGTAAATGGCCATTTCCTTTGAAGTGGGGTAAATAAATCAATTTTGCGATTGATGAGATCATAGAATTCAGAGCCCAATCATTGAATCATAGGATTTGGCCCAAAATGGCATGAATTTAGAAGAATGATCTAGAATGGAATATTCTACATTCTTTTGAATTTTGAAAAGATAAGAATAGTACAATAGTACAATTTGCAATTTCACTCACTCTCCCACTCCCCATAGCTGCGCACATCAGCCCCAATCCACCCCATTTTCATTTATTTTTATTGTTTGCAAATTGTACTAAATCATGGCCTTCCATTTAAATGTGAGATACAATCCCCACCCTTCATTTGAATCAAAATGGCACTTGTGTAATAAGCTTTATGGAAAAATACAATTTTGTAAATGAGCTTATCCTCCACCCACTCCTTATGCTGCGCATATTCAGCTCCTCTCTCTCCCCATTTTGTGCTTTTAATTACCCTCAATCCATGTGACATTGCATCTTAACCATTGATTCAAAATTTATCTCAAATCCTATTGGTTTGCAAGAAGCACATTACCCTAATTACCCCATTAGTTTTTACCCCATATAAAAACCCAAAAACAAGAGAGCCTCATGGACACACTCTCATTTTTTTACCCTAGCTAGCATTCTCTCCTCCCCTCCTCCTCTCAAAACCGTAGCCTCTCCCTCCTTTGTCCTCCATCTTTTCTTTCAAGTTTCATCCACCAAATCACCTCAAATCCACTCCACATCCACATATCCTCTTCTTTTCATCCTTGATTCCATTTTCACATCACCAAGGAGCTTGCTTTCTTCAAGTTTGTGTGGCATTGTTGGTGATTTGTGAAGAGTTTTGTTGATTTATTCTTGATCTTCATTTTCTTACTCTTGTGTAGCTTTGATCTTGAGGTAAATATCTTATCTCTTGCATTTTAACTATTAGCATGTGAATCTCCTTCTACTCCTCTTTCCTTGCTAAGAGGCTTAGAGGGTTCATTTCAAACACTATGTCAAGGACTTTGGGAGCCTTGGGTGTTTGAAGTGAACCCTTGGCCTTGATGAGAGGTTTCTTGTGTTTTCACCATATTGTTGTTGTAGTTTTCACACTCATTTTGTCACTTTTTCATGAATAAATAATTTTCATATAATGTATGCATCCTATTGTTCATGTCATAACTTACAAGTTTGAATTTTGGTTTGATTCATGAGGATTAGGGGTTTCGGTTTTGAGCTCTAACATTTAGGGTTTTGTAGTTTTCTTTTCTCTTTTTGATTTATGTAAATAAAATGCTTGATTTGCATAGTATGTTCCATGAGTTGATTATGAATTTAGGCATGAAATAACTTGTTGTTTTGCTCATATAAGGTTTCGGCCTTAGAGGCCTTTTTAGGGTTCATTTTAGTGCTTAAAATGTGTGTTTGATCTTGTGTGGAAATGTGTAATAGTGTTAATGTGTTTTTTCACTTTTTACCTTACCATTCATTAGCATTTTACCATAAGTAAAAAAAAAACATGTTAGCTTTTTACTTTACTATCTCATTAAATAATTACCATTCACCTCATGCATTCTTACTTTACCTTTCATTAACTTTTTACTAAAAAGTTTTACTACATGTCTATTTGCAAAAATACCCAAAACATTTTCATATTTTGCATCTCATCATTTGTGTTTACATGTTCATGCACTCATATGAGCTTATATCTCTTGCATCTCTATATTCTCTTAAATGCTCATGCATATATATTAATTTCATGTCTTGCATTCACACACTTGCTTAATCATGCATTCAATAATGCTATGCTTTGCATTCCACAATTGTATGCTCATGCATTCATGCACTTGCCTAATCAGGCATTTCAATAATTTTATACCTTACATTCTATAATTGTATATTCATGCATCTACATGCTCGCCTACTCATGTATGCAATTGTTCATGGCTACTTGTAAATACTCTTTATGTTTGTCTTGCTTATGCTCTCATTGTTGCCTCGGTTTTGACTTGAAAAAGGATTTGTAATGTTCTACTTCTTTTCAAACCCAAATTTAAATGTTTTCAAACAAAAACCCTAAGGCATTTTCCTAAACAAATCATTGACCATCACTCGAAGCCATTGCTTGTTTGATCGTTAATGAGGAGTTATTAGTGATAGTCACTCGAAGCCTTTGCTTGTTTGACTATTATGAAAACTCCCACACATTAATTAAACAACAAAAACAAATTCAAACTTCCAAAATAACATGAGCTATTAGTGATCATCATCACTTTGAAGCTCACCACTTCGCTTTTTTTAAAACAATTTCCAAAAAGAATAATGCAACGTTGTTACTTGAAATCACTCAAGCCATTGCTTGTTTGATTTCGGTTTCAACTCTCTTTTCTTCGAGTTAATACTGAATGCCACTCGAAGCCTTTGCTTGTTTGGTATTCGCGAACACTCGAGTCTTATTTAAAAAAAAAACTTCAAAACTCAAACCCTTAAGCCGTTTTCAGACGCAAAGCGAGAACTACGTAGCTTTGATCCCTCATTCCGTGAGGGTACGTAGGATCGGGTTCATGTCCCGTCAAGCACCCTTTTCAAAAATCTTTGTTTTGTTCCGCTTTTCAAAGATGCCAAAAACATTTCTTCTTCCCCCGTTTTTAAGAAAAGAAAAGAGGTAGAACAATATATTTCAAATCAAATATTTCAAAACCACATCAAGTTAATGGTTCTCTTTCGGTAGAAAGGGCGCGTGGGGTGCTAATACCTTCCCCATGCGCAACCGACCCCCGAACCTACATCTCTGTGTTTTCAAAAGACCACCCGTCTTCCAAAAAAGGTTTTTTCAATGTTTTCCTAAATAAATATTGGTGGCGGCTCTACTATTTTTACATTGTCAAACTGAAAAGTCCAAACCGGATTTTTCGGGGCGCAACAGCTGGCGACTCCACTGGGGACAACTTTTCTTTTTTTTTTTTTAAAAAAAAAAGAGAGATGAGGGTCAAGCCTAATTAATTTGATGTGGTTTAAATTGTTTGATTTGAAAAACTATGTTCTATGTCTTCCTTTTCCTTTTCTTTTTCTTCTTTTGTATGCCTGTGGTTATGTTTATGCATGCATTCCTCAATTCCCATGTCCCCTTCTTCTCCGCTCCCTTTCTTGAGGTAAGTCGTGCATATGACTGTTGTTGAAACCTAGTTTAGTTCATTGGTATTCTGATATTGAACCCTAGGGTAGATGATATGTTGTTGCTTGCCTTTTTGTCTGGACTGTTCTGGTTTTCCTTGCAGGTGGGGTTGGGTAGATTTTAGGAAGTATGTCCTCGATCACACACTTTCACACCTTATGATTTGTGTGCTATGAGTGGGCTCCTATACCCGGATCCAACAAACACTTAGGGGAGTGGAGGCGATTAGTGACTGTCATTCAAGACCTTTTTCTGTCTGATACTCATGAAAGTCTCAACCAGAGTACGCTTTCTCATGACGCCTCACACTTGGTAGCATTCTACATTTGTGGGTGTCGGCATGAGGATTATATAGCTCCGGTAGCCATTGTGAGGGTGTGAATTAGAACTACATGGGAGGAACCTTTGAAGTTGCCTTAGAACTCAGGATTCCCACCTTTGTAGGACACGAGGGCATACAAATTGTGTGCTGCATGGTAGTTTAGGACATGTCTTCCTCAAAGGGAGCTTTTCAAAGTTTTTTCAAAAAATATACAAAAAATATTTTCCTTCTTTCAAATAAATCACTGCGTGAGGCGGCACGTAGCGTGTTTCCTAAATTTTTGAAATTCCGTCCATATGCATCACTTTTATTTTCTTCACATACATCATTCACATCATAGCCGCATCATGCTGCATTCATTAAAGCTAAATGTTGTGAATATTTTCATTCATACAGCATTTCATTTGCATTTGCTTGTCGGGAACCACTGAATAATGTACCGTCTTGTCATAGGTGCATCAGAATGGAATCGAATAGCAAGACTTCACTCACTTCCCGCTTCCCAATTGTGAAAAAGGTTGATGTTGGTAGTCTGAGACACTGTGCAGCCCTTATGGGCCCGATTGAGAGGGACTCCTTTGATCAGGCGTATGGGAATATCCGTAGACTTTTGCAGTTGGGTGTTCAAGAGGATGCTCTCGTAGCTTTGAGCCAGTTCTATGACTCTGATGTGAGATGTTTCTTCTTCAAGAATTTTCAGCTATCACCTACATTAGAGGAATATGAGCAGCTTTTGGGGTTCTCCAGGTCTCATGCTAGACCCTACCAATATCGAGGGCAAGATCTATATCTTGATGAGAAGCTTGCAATGCTTTGCTTAGGATAGATGTGGGGAATTAAGGTTGCGTGTTAAAAAGAAATGGTGTAGTGGGGTATCCGCAAGAGTACTTCGAGGGCCTATTGCAATCTTATGCCTTGGCTAAGAAGTGGGGTCCATTCAAGTTGGTGCTCGCTCTTACCATATTTGGGATTGTTCTCTTTCCTCAAATAGAGAGATATGTTGATGAAGATGCAATTGGTGTATTCTTAGCCTTCAAGGACGCCAAGAACCCTATCAATCCTGTGCCTGCTGTTCTTGCTAATACATACCATGCTCTTACTCGCTACAGTCAGTTCCATAAAAAGAAAATGTGCCTTTCTTCTCATGTTCTCTATGCCTGGCTCATTACCCATGTGATCAACAACCGAACTGATGTTAGGGAGCTAATTTCTTATGCTCTAAGCTGTGATGTGGAGGTCAGAACTGCTATGGGTTGGGTTGAGTTTTTGAAAAACCTCAATGAACTCCAAATCCGTTGGTATACAGCCGCTTGCTGGGAGGACAGACCTGTGGTAGTGTTCAGTTGTGGAAGTTTTCAAAATGTGCCTCTCATGGGAACTCAAGGGTGTATCAATTACAATCCTGCATTGACTTTAAGGCAACTCGGATACCCGATGAGGAACTCACCCTCCGAAAGCATGCTATCCCGTGTTTACCTCTATAAGGGGATGCCTAAATGCGGTGATTTGCTTCGAAGAGTTCAACAGTCATGGGAATCCGTAGTGCGAAAAGGAAGTGAAGAGTCACAAAGAGAACCTAGTGACATCACCTTCAATCGGTGGCTCAAGGAGAAGCTTCAAAATGCAAAATCACCAAGTCAAGGGATGCTTTCCTTTGAGGAAGAGATACCAGAGCCCTATGTCCCTACTTATGAAGAGCTGAACAAAGTCAAGTCCGCTTTAGCAAAGGTAGAAGAGGAAAAGAAAGCATTGCAGGCTAAGTTAGAAGAGATGGCCGTAGAGAAAGAAAAGCTAGAGGAGGAAAACAATGTCAAAATGATCGCTGTGGAAGAAAGTGTCAGGCGATTCAAGAAAGAAGAGCAAGGCAAGATAGAAGCCCAAAGATATCATAAGGGAGCCAGAGAGGAGCTCCAAAGGTATAAACAGAAGACAAGGAAGGCACTTGAAGAAGCCCAGGAGTGGAAGACACTAGCCTTGGAGTCGGGGCAAGAATCACATCTGGTGGCAGAGTTGAGGGGTCAGCTGAGAAACCTCGAGCAAGAGAGAAGTGCCATTAATGAAACTCTCAAGGAATACCAGCAAGCTTTGAGCTTTGAAAGAGAAATATTTGGTGAATTGAAGAGGGACCTTCGCTGTCTAGAAGATGCCTATAGGCAGGTCCGAGCTGAGAGCCAATACTGGGAAAAGCGCTTCTTAGATTTGATCGGAAAAATTGAAGATCAAGAGATCATTAAGGAGCTTAGGGATGAGATACAGCTGTGGAAGAGCAAATTTTCAAAGTTATCAGAGCTGGCCAGTCAGGCTATGTTAGGGGTCCCTAAGAATCTGAGGATGGCTGAGGCCGAAATGCATTTCTTCAATACCCCACCCGAGGTGTATCAGTTTGTGAAGTACTGCAGAGCGTTGAAGCTATTTGTATTTGAGTTGTCTACTTGTATTTTTCAACTTAAGAGTTTAATTTGAGCTTTGTATTCAAGAATATTGTACTGTTCTTTTTATGAACATTGTACTGTCTTTTCCCTTTAATGAAAATTGGTGAAGCTTTGAAATCTTGATGAATGAAGTATGTGATAACTCATATTTTACATGAGTTATTTATACTCACTCACGAATAAATCATGCAAGTTCTTGAGCAATACAAGGTTTAAGTAATTAGTTTTATAATGATTTCTGAGTTTTAGGTGAATAAGAGTTAAAAAGATAAATCTGTGCATTTAGGCACCAAATGGTGCCCTTGAGAGCGTTTTGATGCTTTTTGTGCATGTGCAGGAAATTCAGTGCTGAACGTTACCACGTTCCTCACCACGTCTACAAAAGTGCAGCAGAGCAAGAGTGAAAGATCTTCATTTTGGCGCACTGAGCAATAATAGTCAAAGATTTAAAAGTCAGAAGATCTTCGGTTTCCCATGGGCTGACACGCGAAGCAATCATAGGCGTTGAGCAGTGTCGGGAAAAGATAGGAAAGCGGTGGTAGGGTGAGCAAGTGACATCGGCACATGTAAGCAAGGTGGCTATTTAATGAAGGCTCAAAGACTCTCTCAAGGCATCACCAACCACACTCACGAGCATCATCTCTTTCACCTATCTTGACAGATCACTTCATCACCTCACCATCTCCACCATTAAACTCGAAATTTGTTTTGTAAAGAAGATCCGAAACAGACTTACGAACTTAGTTTATTTTCTCGCAGAGTGTAAGGCTCGGGACGTTGTAACGCTCTATACAAAGATCTTGAAGAGAGCTACTTAGTTGCATTTTGTGCACTTAGTTTCTTTTCTCAGTAATGTATGGTATTTGGATTCTAAATCCACTTCACTCTGTAAAGATGCTCGGCATGAGCTAAACACCTTGTAGTTGAGTTGTTGTTTTGCCTTTAATGAATTCCTAGTTAATGTTATGAAATGTTTTCATGCCTGTTTTAAATCTTTGTGCAATAATATTTCCAAACTTGTTTTGAGGTTGGCCTCTTAAAATAGGTAGATTCATAGAGTGTACAGACATTGTCTATGAAAAAATCAAAGATTTACATGAATGAACAATGCATTAAAGACATTTAGGCATCTTTATCTAAGTCTAGACATAGAATGGATAATAGTTAGTGGAGCATTCTTTGTGGGTACTTAAAATACGAGGAGTGGGCCTATTTAGAACCTAGACATAGGATTTCTTGTACTTGAAACTCGGCGTTTTATCTTTGAAAAGCATAGCTCTTTTTACAGCAGCGTTCGGGCGTGGCCACGTCTACCGCAGTTAACATTTGAACGTTATAACGTCTAGACGTTATGACGTCTGGCTAGGAAGGATTTATTTGCAAGCAACAACTCAACTCATTTCTCATCCATTTTCACAACCAACTTTAATTTCCTTGTTTTAATTACATCTTTAGCTTTACAATCAACTCTTATTGCCGATTTGTTACTTGTTTCTCTTATGTTTTGATCTTGAACTTTGATAGTATAACCAATCCTCGTGGGAACGATCTCTTACTCTCATCCACTTTATTACTTGTACGATGTGTATACTTGCACTATAATTGCGAAAATTCATACTATTACACTGACGCAACAAGTTTTTGGCGCCGTTAGTTAGGGATTGTAAAACTTTTTATTGTTCAAAAGTATCGAAGCATAAGTTGAAAGGATTTTACTGTGTTGTTTGCTGTTTCTGTGTTTGAACAGGTAGACGTTACAGCGTATGCTTAGTTCTAACTCTAGCTCTAGTTCAACTGAACCAAGGAGTGAATCTGAACCTGAGTTTGATCCAGAACCTGAAAGAACTTTCAGACAACTAAGGAGACAACAAAGGTTAAGAAGGAGGCAACAACAACATCAGCTCCCAACCATGTCTGAGCATAACACCGGTTCTAGAGGAGGACATACACCAAGAGGAGGTAGAGGACATGGTAGAGGACCACAAACTCATACAGAAACAATCATTGTTGATGATGAGCACTATCAAAGGCAGCAACTCATCAATGCAGGACCACAAGACATGGTCAACGACAGGGACAGGCCTATGCGTGATTATGCCGTGCTCAACCCTGCTCATCTACAAACAGGCATTGCAAGACCAACCCTTCATACTGGTCACTTTGAGTTCAAGCCAATGATGTTCCAAATGCTGCAAACTGCAGGCCAATTTGGAGGATTCCCTCAAGAAGATCCGTACTCTCATCTAAGACAATTCCTGGATGTGTGCAAAGAACTTTGTCATCCCCGGAGTTTCAGAGAGATGCATTGATTGAAACTTTTCCCATACTCACTCAAGGACAAGGCTAAAAATTGGCTGAATTCCTTGGAGCCAAATTCAATTCATACTTGGGATGAGTTAGCAGAGAAGTTTCTGGCCAAATATTTCCCTCCCAACAAAAATGCTAAGCTAAGGAATGATATCACTTCCTTCAAACAAAGGGAAGGAGAATCATTATTTGAAGCTTGGGAGAGGTGGAAGGAATTACTAAGAATGTGCCCTCACCATGGCATTCCTGTGGTGATCCAAATGGAGACGTTTTATAATGGTCTAGATCAGCCTACAAGACTGATACTTGATGCTTCATCAGGTGGTGTCATTTTGAACATGTCCTTTTCTGAGGCATGCAAGCTCATTGATGACATAGCCACCCATAACTCTCATTGGCCATCAGATAGGTTTACCCCTGGGAAGAAGGCAGGTGTACACGAGATAAGTGAAGTGACTGCTCTCTCTGCTCAAGTGGCTACACTAACCAACATGATCAAAACTTTGAATACTTCAAACGTGGCCACGTCTGAGAAGCAGACTGTTGCAGCAGTTGAACCTACCCATTCTGGAGGAGTAGTTTGTGTTTACTGTGAAGAAGGGCATGTGTATGAGGAATGTCCCTACAACCCTCAATCGGTGAATTTTGTATCACGTAACAAAGGGAATGGTCCCTACTCCAACTCCTACAATTCAAATTGGAGAAATCATCCAAATTTCAGTTGGAGAAACAACAATGCCCTAAATTCCAGCAATAATGTTCCTGCAATACCTCCTGGATTTCCCCCTCAGCAACAACAGAGGCAGTATGTGCAGAATAACAACAACAGCAATTTGGAGGCCATGATGAAAAGCTTCATAAGTGATTGCAAGACAACTCTTGAGACTCATGAGTCTTCAATCAAAACTCGAAAAATCAAATTGGATGATATAACTTCACCCTCACACAAAGACAGAATGGAACTCTTCCTTCCACAATGAAGCTCCATCATCATCAACCCCTAATGGTAATAATGGGGAAATGGACAGTAAATGCAATTTCTTTAAGAAGTGAGTGCTTGAATATCCTGAACCAAGTATGCCTGTGGAGGAAGAAGCCCCAGAGAAGGTAAAAGAAGTGCCTGAGAAAGAGAAAAAGAAAGGTAAAGAAGCAAGCACAAGTGGTGTGAAAGATACTCCAGACATTGTGATGTCCAACCCAGACGTTACGACGTCTAACTTCGAACCAGGAATCAAAACTGTACCCAGGCTTGTACCTGAGTATCCTCCTCCACCATTTCCTCACAGATTGAAAAAAGCTCATGAAGACAAGCAGTTCAGTAAGTTCATGGATATGCTAAAGCAACTACACATCAACCTCCCTTTGGTTGAAGCCTTACAACAGATGCCTAACTATGCCAAGTTCTTGAAAGATATTATCACCAAAAGAAGAAGGCTAGGGGAGTTTGAAACTGTTGCCTTAACTGAAGAATGTAGTTTAATTATGCAGAATAAGCTTCCTAGAAAACTCAAGGATCCTGGCAGTTTCACTATACCATGCTCCATTGGAGATTTTTACATTGGAAAAGCTTTGTGTGACTTGGGAGCAAGTATCAACTTGATGCCCAAGTCCATTTATGATAAACTTGGTATAGGAACTGCTAGACCTACTTCTTTAAGCTTAACCTTAGCTGATAAAAGTAGGGTCTATCCTGAAGGAATATTAGAAGATGTTTTGATTAAAGTTGACAAATTTGTGTTTCCAAAGTGGGATTTTGTTATTTTAGACTTTGATGCGATAAAGAAGTTCCCATCATCACAGGGAGACCTTTCTTAGCAAGCGGAAGGACAATCATTGATGTGCAGAAAGGAGAATTAATCATGAGAGTCAATGACCAAGAAGTCAAGTTCAACGTCCTCAATGCACTCAAGTATCCAGAACCAAATACAGAGGAGTGTTCTTATGTGGTTGCCATAGATCATATGGTCCAAAAGCAGTTCAACAAGGACAATAATCATCTGGAGAAGCTTCTGGGGAATAATGAAATACAAAAGTTGTTAACAGAAGAAGTTATTCCTCTAGACGTCGTAACGACTAGCACAGACGTGGTCACGTCTGAGACCCCTGCACCAAAGTCGTGGACAAAAAGGTATGAATCTCTAGGGCAAGAGGAGTCAAATCTGAAGAAGAGTGTGCCATCCATTAAAGAGCCACCTACCTTAGAGTTAAAGGTGTTACCTGATCATTTGAAGTATGTCTTTTTAGGGGAACATGATTCCCTACCAGTGATCATTTCTTCCAAGCTCACTCAAGAGCAGGAAGATGATCTCATTACTACCTCAAGAGACATAAAAGGCAATTGGTTGGCAAATGGCGGACATTAAAGGTATCGATCCCACAATGCATGCATGCAGAATTGTCTTGGAGGAGAATGCCAAGAATAGCATTGAAGGGCAGAGGAGATTGAACCCCATAATGAAGGAGGTGGTGAAGAAAGAAATCATCAAATGGTTGGATGCAGGAATCATCTACCCTATTAGTGATAGCTCCTGGGTAAGTCCAGTACAATGTGTGCCAAAGAAGGGTGGAGTTACTGTGGTAACAAATGATAAAAATGAGCTAATTCCAACAAGGACAGTAACAGGCTGGAGAATATGCATGGACTACAGAAAGCTAAACAAAGTAACGAAGAAGGATCATTTCCCTCTTCCATTCATTGATCAAATGCTAGATAGGCTCGCAGGCAAAGATTTCTACTGTTTCCTTGATGGTTATTCAGGCTACAACCAGATAGCTATAGCACCTGAAGATCAAGAGAAGACAACATTCACTTGCCCCTATGGTACCTTTGCTTTCAGAAGGATGCCATTTGGGCTGTGTAATGCTCTGCAACATTTCAGAGGTGTATGATGGCCTTGTTTTCTTGATTTCATTGAAAATTCCATGGAAGTCTTCATGGACGATTTCTCAGTCTATGGAGATTCATACAAGGCATGCCTGGATAATTTGGAAGGAGTTCTGGTAAGGTGTGAAGAAACCAACCTAGTGCTTAATTGGGAAAAGTGCCATTTTATGGTACAAGAAGGAATAGTGTTGGGACACAGAATATCAAAGAAAGGATTAGAGGTGGACAGAGCAAAGATTGATGTTATTGACAAGCTACCTCCACCAACAACTATCAAAGGAGTCAGAAGTTTCTTAGGACATGCAGGGTTTTACAGAAGATTCATCAAGGATTTCTCAAAAATTTCAAAACCCTTGTGTCTGTTGTTGCAACGTGACCACGTCTTCAATTTTGATGAGCAATGTCATGAAGCTTTCAACAAATCAAGATCGCCTTGGTATCGCTCGATAATAGTCACTCCAGATTGGTCCAAACCATTTGAGTTGATGTGTGATGCAAGTGACTATGCTGTAGGAGTGTATTGGGGCAAAGGTATGGAAAAATTTTTCATTCTATTTATTATGCCAAGAAAACCTTAGATGATGCCCAATTAAATTATCTGTGTGTGAAAAAGAGAGCTCTTGGCTGTTGTGTTTGCATTTGATAAATTTAGATCTTACTTAGTAGGTGCAAAAGTTATTGTCTTTATCGATCATTCACCATTAAGTACTTAATTTCAAAAAGATGCGGCCCAAGGCTCATTAGATGGGTTCTCCTCCTCCAAGAATTTGACTTGGAAATTCGTGACAAAAGGGGGTGGAGAACCAAGTTCTTGATCATCTTTCTAGGCTTGAGAATGTTGATGCAGTCTGGAAGAAGAAGAGATAAAAGAAAAATTCACGATGAGAGACTATTGGTGGTAGCCTCGGTGAGTTGAAGACGTGGCCACGTCTATGACACTCTCGTCAAACGTCATAACGTCCGATACTACTACACCATGGTATCTTGACATAGTTAACTACCTTGTTAGCAAGATTGTGCTGTAGAGATTCAATCATCAACGTAAGAAGTTCTTCCACACTACAAAGCAATATTTCCGGGATGAGCCATACTTGTACAAAATGTGCCCGGTCGGTTACTAAGGAGGTGTCTAGGCGAGGAAGAACAACTCAATGTGCTACAACAATGTCATTCACTCCTTATGGTGGACATTTTGGGGGTACCAGATAGTGCAAAGGTCCTACAATCAAAGCTACTCTTGCCAACATTATTCGAGAGATGCACATGAGTGGTTAGGAGATGTGACAAAGCAAAGAACAGGGAATATATCAAGCAAGCAGGAGATGCCACTCACAAGCATTCTGGAAGTAGAATTGTTTGATGTATGGGGTATGGATTTCATGGGACCATTTCCTATGTCCCATGGGAATCTATACATTCTGGTAGCTGTGGATTACGTATCAAAGTGGGTTGAAGCGATAGCATTGCCAAACAATGAAGCTAAATCATAGCAAGTTCTTGAAAAAGAACATATTCACAAGGTTTGGTACTCCAAGAGCCATAATCGATGATGAAGGCTCTCATTTCTGTAATAAGATAATTGAGAACCTCTTGGCTAAATATGGAGTAAAACACAGAATTGCTGCAGCTTATCACCCCCAAACCAGTGGCCAAGCAGAAATATCCAACAGGGAGATCAAAAGAATACTTGAAAAGATGGTTGGTCCCAACGAGAAAGGAGTGGTCGTTACACGGATGATGCACTTTGGGCCTATAGAACGACATACAAAACACCATTGGGCATGTCTCCTTACAAGCTAGTTTATGGAAAGGCTTGTCACTTGCCAATTGAGCTCCAACATAAAGCTTATTGGGCAATAAAGCAATTAAATCTAGATCATGCAAAGGTTTGGTGAGGCAAGATTATTGCAATTGAATGAGCTAGAAGAATTCAGACACCATGCCTATGAAAGCTCTGCAATGTACAAAGAAAAGACAAAGAAGTGGCATGACCAAAGAATTCAAGGAAGGGAACTAGCAGAAGGACATCAAGTGTTGCTATTCAACTCAAGGCTTAAGTTGTTTCCAGGAAAATTGAAGTCAAGATGGTCAGGTCCATTCAGATTAATGAAGATCTATCCTCATGGTGCTGTGGATTTATTTGATGAAAAGACCAACACCATGTTCAAAGTTAATGGCCAACGTGTGAAACAATATCATGGAGAACATGTGGAAAGGGACAAGAACCAAATGTCCTTCAACAATTCTTGAAGGAAAGAAACAAAAGTCTGGCTGAAGACTCTTAAAGCAAGCACTCTTGGGAGGCAACCCAAGGATTTTTCTTTTTAATTTTTTCGTTGTTTTTAAATTTTGTTGTTGCAGGAATAAGTGGGCAGACGTCGTAACGTCTCAGAAGGTATTAGGCGTGGCACGCGTCGAGGCGATCAAGAAAATTTAAATGAAGTCAAAAGCAATGACGTGGCAGAAATGATTTCCTTCTGAGCTATGAACGTGGTAACTGACCACGACGTCATCACCTCCCCTTACTTGTCTAATCAACGGTTACTTTTCTCCATTACTCCACTCTACCATTTCTCAACTCCCATAACCACTTCCCCATAAAAATCTAACCATTCACCACCATTCCACCTCTTGCAACTTATTTCTAATCTCTCTCTCTGAAACCAAAATCTTCCTCTCTTCCTCGAAACCTAAATTTCCAAATCCCCATTACCTTCCAAGCAATTTTTCTCAAGCAAACACTATGACAAAAGTGAAGCAATCCGCCACCAAATCCTCTGGAAAAGGAAAGCATGCCGACCTGAGTTCATCCTCAGCCCCCATTCCTGAAACACCTAACCCATCCAAGAAAAAAGCCCTACTTCCTGAAAGGGGCTTTAGTCAAGAAAGCCCGATCCTGATTTCCTGCAACCGTCGCAGCGTTGGGTTGGCAGAAATTTGTTGTGCACAGAAAAGAATACATTGCTACTCTGGTCCATGATTTCTACAAAGGGATCGTTGAGAGGCCTGAAGGAGAGCCATCCATTGTGTCAAAGGTGCGAGGTGAGGAAGTGAAGTTTGGGGTAAGAGTCATCAATGACTATTTTGGGCTAGGGTACTATGGCAAAGCTGTGGAGACCAAGCAGAAGAACTATGGTCTGGCTGAAATGGACGCTATCAAGGATAGGATTTGTGTGGAAGGAGCTGTCTGGGAGAGGAGTGGAGAGCATGGTAGTGAATTCAAAATCATGAAGAGGTACCTTTGCGATGAAGCCAACACTTGGTTTCATTTCATAAGGCACTGCTTAATTCCTACCTCTCATACATCCTGGGTAGACAAAGAGAGGCTGATTGTGATTGATGCAATCATGTCAAAAGATAAAGTGGAGGTTGGAAAGCTGATCAACCGTGAGCTCAACAAGTGGAAAAATAGGAAGGATGGCTATTTGTACTTCCCATGTATGATAACTGATTTGTGCATGGAGGCAGGAGTGGAGATTGAAGCATCTGAGCTTAGGGAGCAGCCCCAAGGCCCCTTTTCAACAAAATTCAAACCTAGGGTGAAATCTGCAGGAACTTCAAGTTCTGCTGATGTGCAGACGTTGCAACGTCTGGAGGAAAGGCAGAATTCTCTGGCCAAATTTATCAAGGAGCAGTTTGAGTGGCAAAAGAAGGTGTTTGCCCAAGTGTCCAAGGGTAAGAAAGTGATTGAAGAGCCTGTATTGCCAGATTGGATGCAGGAAGAAGATGATGATGAAGTGCCCCTATCCACAATCCAAAGAAGAGCTGTCAAGAAGGAAAGGGCAAAAAGAGCAAGAAGCCCACCAAAGAAGCAGAGCCCAGCAAAGAGACAAAAGAAGGTAAGTAGTGAGGAAGATTTTAATTCTGATGAGTTAGATGATATTTCTGACTGTGATGCAGAGGAAACAAAGAAAGCTAGTATGAAAGCAATTAGTGAGGAAGAAGAGGAGGAAAGCCCTGAGGAAAAAGGGAGTTCGAGTGAAAGGACTGAAAGTGAGTCCCCAACCAATCAAACAAACAAAGAGCCAACCCCAACAAAATCCAAAGAAGTTAGCCCCAAACCATCATCCCCACAAGCCACGCAACAACCACCGTCACCAAAAGAAACTTCCACCCATGACCAAAACACACCAAAGACCCCACAGTCCAAAGCTCAAGACCAACCAATCCCACAACCACCCCCACCCCAACCTGAACCTCAAAAACAACCCTCACCCCAAAAACCAGACGTGGCAACGTCTGAGCCAACAAATCCAGAATCCCAACCCATCTCACCACCCAAAAAGACCAGAGTGAAAAGTGCCCTCACATATAACCCCTTTGGTAGGAAGAAAAGACAAGAAATAGCTGCTGAGTCAAAACAAGCTAAAGGGGAGTGGAGAGAAAGAGGAAGTTGTAGCCCCACAACCTTAAGGCCAAAGCTACCAAGAAAGAGAAAAACTCAAGGTGTTGCGGGGAAACACACTCTCGCTACTAGTCTTTGCATTCGTAGCCACTAGTGTTTCGAAAGCCCTTCCCGCTATTCTTTGAAGAATTGCTGCAGACGTCGTAACGTCTGTGAAAAAAGAGGTCGCATGACCAAACTTGCGGAAATGCAAGTCACTAATGAAAGAGAAGCTGCCATGGAAAAAGTTAGACAGCAAGCAATGGAGGAGGCCACTCAGAAGCTGGCAGAGCACCTGTTGAAGCAAGCGCGAGGAGCGATTCTTTGGAACGGAGGATCATCATCGAGGCGTGGCGACGTCTAAAGAACCAGAGGTGGAAAAAGCCCAGGTGATCCCCAGTGAACCAATGCAAGTCCACCCTGCTGATCTAGCAATGAGGATGTGGGAGGAGGCCAAAAAGAGGATTTCAGAAGTCTCAGGTGTTGCTGCTGCAAGTGTGGGTGAGAAAGAATCGATGAGACAACAACAACAACCACAATCGAGCAAGGAGGAGCGAAGGTCAAGAAGAGAAGAAGGAAAAAGAAAGAAAGTCAAGGTCGAGGCGGGAGTATCCACCGAGCAAAGCGGAAGGCTTAGGTGCAGTGCAATGAAACAAGTAAGTCCCTATCAATCCAAATAGTAGTTTTAGTTTTATTTTTCTAGTTTTAAGCGTAGTGTAGTTTAGTAATTTTAAATTTCAATGTCATGAATGAGAACCCCCTTCTAAAAAAAAAAAAAAAAAAAAAAAAAAAAAAAAAAAAGGCTTTTATCTTTGAGCGGTGGGGACACCGCTCAACCTTAAGTGTGGGGATCTCGGTGTTTTTAAGTTCTGTTTTGTGTATAAAATCAAATGCAAAAGCAATTTCTCGTTCTTACTCTGTCAAGCATGAAAATAATTCTCTTTGGGCTAAGAATAATGAAAAAGTGTGTGTGAGTAACCTATGCATGATTAGATGAAAGAATTGATTGTTGCTCCTACACAAAACTCTGTTTTAAGAAGGAATCTAGTTAGCTAGGGAATATTTTGTGCTGAAGTTAGTTTGGCAAACTGTGGTGAGAGTAAAACTTGATTAAAAACCTAGAATAGCAGTAGAAGCTAAGTTTGGGGGTAAATCAAGTCGTACTAAGGCTGGGTGCAAAGACTGTAGGATGGTTAAAGTGCAGGTGTAGCGTGAGTGCAACGTTGTAACGTCTACCCGTAACGTTATAACGTCTGCCGTGTGTGTAGTGTTGTGTGCTCAGACGTTGCAACGTCTCACCTATAAACGTTGTAACGTCTATTCTCAAAAATACCAAAAAGAGTCTGTTGATACAAATAAGTGGAAAATCCACATGTGTTGTGTGTTCTCTGTAATACCCTGAACCAAATGCTGAGCACTCAAATTCAAAAAAAAAAAAAAAAAAAAAAAAAAAAAAAATAAAACTCCAAAATGGAGCAAATAAAAAGAAGAGTTGCTCAGTAATGAAGGGGTTACAGTCCTTTTTGCGTGTGTGAGTCAATAATTTAGATGCACTAACCTAGTCCTAACACCCAAGTAAGACCCTTTGTCATGCGTTAAATGAACCCCTATTTCTTATGTGAAAATGTTAGCCTATTCTTTGTTTTGAAAATTGTTTTGCTGTCACCATTTGGGAGCCACTCTCTCAATAGCTAAGGTAGTTTTTGAACTAGCTAGAGGAAGAATTAATACAGAGGTCACACACTCACTTTGAGCTTTAATGAATCTGGAATTTAATTATGCATTGGTATGTGAGTGTGTGAAGAAATAGCCCATTGAGAATGAATTTTGACCTGCTGGTTGAGTAACACAGAACCTGCTAGTGTAGTTGATTTCATATTATTAATTGTTTTGTTGTCTTGATTGCTTGAGGACAAGCAATGATTTAAGTTTGGGGGTGTGATAACTCATATTTTACATGAGTTATTTATACTCACTCACGAATAAATCATGCAAGTTCTTGAGCAATACAAGGTTTAAGTAATTAGTTTTATAATGATTTCTGAGTTTTAGGTGAATAAGAGTTAAAAAGATAAATCTGTGCATTTAGGCACCAAATGGTGCCCTTGAGAGCGTTTTGATGCTTTTTGTGCATGTGCAGGAAATTCAGTGCTGAACGTTACCACGTTCCTCACCACGTCTACAAAAGTGCAGCAGAGCAAGAGTGAAAGATCTTCATTTTGGCGCACTGAGCAATAATAGTCAAAGATTTAAAAGTCAGAAGATCTTCGGTTTCCCATGGTGACCACGAGAAGCAATCATGGCGTTGAGCGATGTCGGGAAAAAGATAGGAAAGCAGGCTGGTAGGTGAGCAAGTGACATCAGCACATGTAAGCAAGGTGGCTATTTAATGAAGGCTCAGCACTCTCTCAAGGCATCACCAACCACACTCACGAGCATCATCTCTTTCACCTATCTTCAGCATCACTTCATCACCTCACCATCTCCACCATTAAACTCAGAATTTGTTTTGTAAAGAAGATCTGGAAACAGACTTCTGAACTTAGTTTATTTTCTGCAGTAGTGTAAGGCTCAGACGTTGTAACGTCTATACAGCATACATGCTGAAGAGCTACTTAGTTGCATTTTGTGCACTTAGTTTCTTTTCTGTAATGTATGGTATTTGGATTCTAAATCCACTTCACTCTGTAAAGATGCTCAGCATGAGCTAAACACCTTGTAGTTGAGTTGTTGTTTTGCCTTTAATGAATTCCTAGTTAATGTTATGAAATGTTTTCGTTGCCCGTTTTAAATCTTTGTGCAATAATATTTCCAAACTTGTTTTGAGGTTGGCCTCTTAAAATAGGTAGATTCATAGGTACAGACATGGTCTATGAAAAAAAATCAAAGATTTACATGAATGAACAATGCATTAAAGACATTTAGGCATCTTTATCTAAGTCTAGACATAGAATGGATAATAGTTCGTGGAGCATTGCTGTGGGTACTTAAAATACAGGAGTGGGCCTATTTAGAACCTAGACATAGGATTTCTTGTACTTGAAACTCGGCGTTTTATCTTTGAAAAGCATAGCTCTTTTTGCAACAGTTGCTCAGGCGTGGCCACGTCTACACAGATTAACATTTGAACGTTATAACGTCTAGACGTTATGACGTCTGGCTAGGAAGGATTTATTTGCAAGCAACAACTCAACTCATTTCTCATCCATTTTCACAACCAACTTTAATTTCCTTGTTTTAATTACATCTTTAGCTTTACAATCAACTCTTATTGCCGATTTGTTACTTGTTTCTCTTATGTTTTGATCTTGAACTTTGATAGTATAACCAATCCTCGTGGGAACGATCTCTTACTCTCATCCACTTTATTACTTGTACGATGTGTATACTTGCACTATAATTGCGAAAATTCATACTATTACACTGACGCAACAGTATGCTATTTCGATTCCTTGTTTACTTCAATTCGTAAATCAAAAAGATTATGCGCTTATGACAAGATAGGGTATTCTGTGGTTCCCGGCATCAAGCAAACATTGTGCATGCATTCATACATTCATTCATGAATTTATCTTGTTTCTTATGCAATAAGTGTCTAAATAAACAGAAAAGGCACGCTGGTTCTCCGTCACCGATACTTCACCCGACTACAAGCCAAGCTAATGGCTCATCTGCAAGAGCATCCAGAGGTTGAAATTGAGAGTAATCCAGAACAGGAAGATGGGGGCGTACAAATTCTGAATCCCGAGCAGCTGGCTCAGGAAAACCAGGCCTTGAAGGATAAGATGGGTACTATGGAGGCCCAAGTCCATGAGATGATGGTCATGTTGCAAAGTTTGAAGAGTGGGACAAGCTGCCGGGCCGTCGCCAGTAGTGGGTCCAGATGGGGTCACTTCTTTCGTCCCTCCTCCAAGATGTCGATGGCGCTCTGACCACAATTCCTAAGGGATCCGGGTCAATCATCCAGTGTTTGCTTCAGAAATGAATGTGTCAAACCAGTACACTGCACAGAGATATCCTTGGGGTATGCCTGCTGGGTACCTGCCGCAACCTGTTAGACTTACTCCCGTTGGTGTAGCTGCACCTAATCAAGTCACCGTCGCCGTGCACAGGAGGCTGCCGAGGACCCCGAATCGAGACTCCTATCCTCATGCCGCGTACGCCTCCACTCCGGGGCTTACAAAGACGACCCCAAAATGTTCTTCAGCCAGGAGGAGGGTATTACTATAGTATGGGGAGTCACCCCCAGGGGTACACGTTTGAGGGAGCTCAGCCAAATGATCCGATTCGCGCACTTGAAGAAAGAGTAAGGGCAGTGGAAGGCACTGGTGTTAGAGCCAAAGAAGCCCGTGAGTTGTGTTTAGTCCCAGACTTGGTCTTACCGCCAAAGTTCAAAGCTCCTGAGGTAGACAAGTACAGAGGGATTGGCTGTCCAGAAAGCCATGTTACAATGTTTGTTCGAAAAATGGGTCCTTATGCCAATGATGACAAGCTGCTAATCTACTGCTTCCAAAACAGTTTGGCGGGAGCTCCTCTAGATTGGTATATGAAGTTGCAATCCTCTGAAATCCGTTGTTGGAAGGATTTGTCTGAAGCCTTCATGAGACAGTATAAGTACAACATGGACATGGCTCCGGATAGGTCGCAGTTGCAGCACATGAGCAAGGGTGAGAAGGAGACTTTCAAGGAGTATTCCCAGTAATGGCGAAGCACAGCTGCCCAGGTTCAACCTCTTTTGACTGAGAAAGAGATGGTGTACATGTTCCTGGAAACTCTGCCAGCAATCTATTATGACAGGCTGATCACAAGTGTCTCAACCAGTTTCTCCGACATGATAGTCTTCGGGGAAAGACTTGAACATGGCCTTCGAAGTAGGAAGATTTTGAATCACCTCGGTAATGCAGGGAGCTCTGGTGGGTCCAACAACCAGAAGAAGTACCAGCCTCATTTCCCTAAAAAGAAAGAAGGAGAAGCTAATGTCATCTCAGGGGGAAATTCATCTTTTGGTACTCCTCCACCTCAAACTATTCCATTCTCTGCTCCCGTGCCACCTCAGCAAGGCATTGACAGTTCCAAGACCCAAGGTTATCAGTTCAAGAAGCAGACCAGTTTTGACCCAATTCCGATGACATATACTGAGCTGTTTAATCACTTGACCTCCAATAATCTGATCAACACTCGGCCCATGAAAGTAGTTCAGCCACCATTTCCCGAGGATACAATGCTAATGCCACTGCGGTTTCCATGAAAACGGGGTCGGTCATGCTGTGGAAGATTGTAAAGCCTTTAAGCATGTGGTGCAAGATTTGATAGATGCTGGTTGGATTTCGTTTAAACAGAACCGTCCAAATACAACAATCAATCCATTACCCGTGTCATCGAGGGCCACTACCATTGCTATAGAAAGTGTTGTTGGCAAGTTGTTGAAAAAGTGCATGAGATCAAGACTCCTCTAAGTGTCATTTATCTTTGAGTTATCTTGCGGGCCGAGGTTGTTAAAAGGGGATGTTGCCATGAAGAAGGGTGTCTTTGACTCTTTATGCGTGGGAGGTTGTGAAACTTTCGTGATGATCTGCAAGACCTGATGGAGCGGTATGTGGTCCGAGATAGGAACCTATGGTATGAAAGATGAAGTGTTGACTCTATATTCGAGACAGGTGGTAGAGAGGCCAAAAAGCCAATTGAAATTACATTGCAATCTGAGCCAAGATTGGTTCAAGCGGTCAGACCAATAGCCACTCAAGACCCGGTTCCCTTCTCATGCGAGGAAGAAAGCAATGAAGATGTAATGGGTGCCTACAAAAGAGGGATGTTGGGATACCCTAGGAGAGCCTAGCGGAAAATTTGATTACTTGGTCAGATATGATGCTCCCGAGAGCGCTCGAATCCGAATAGAAGATATCCAGCCTACAGGGTGGGGTGAAGAAGATGAGCAGCACAACCAAGTGGTTGTCACCATGACAAAAGAGGGATGTTGGGATACCCTAGGAGAGCCTAGTGGAAAGTTTGATTACTTGGTCAGATATGATGCTCCCGAGAGTGCTCGAATTCGAATAGAAGATATCCAGCCTACGGGATGGGATGAAGAAGATGAGCAACACAGCCAAGTGGCTGTCATCATGGATAGTTCTGAATCTGAAGAGGTGTGGACGCTCTACCCCGACAATGATAGGGGAATCAGAAAGCCCATTGAAATCCCTTACAATTTCAATCCCAGATTGGTGCGGGCAAGCGCTCAACCAATAGTAATTGAAGTTCCAGCTCCATTTTGTTATGAGTCAAATAAGGCAGTCCCCTAGAAGTATACAGCAGAATGCTCTCCTAGCGCTACCACTGTAACCAACATAGCGGGATCAAGTGGGATCACAAGAAGCGGAAGGGTGTATGCTCGAAACCCTCCCACGAAATACCTAGAGAGGCTGAACAGGGAGGCCGTAAAGAGAAGGGAAAAGAGCCAGAGGTTACTCCAGAAAAAGTAATGGAAAAGGAGGCAAATGAATTCCTGAAGATCATTCGGCAAAGTGATTATAGAGTGGTTGATCAGTTGAAACAGACGCCATCAAAGATATCCATGCTATCACCATTGCTCGATTCGGAAGCACCTGAAGCGACCACGATGAAAGTGCTCGGTGAGGCTCATGTTGCGAGAGGACATCTCGGTGAATCAATTTGATGGAATTGTCGGGAATGTGGTGGCCGCAAATCACCTAACATTTCTTGATGATGAGTTACCTTGAGCGGAAAAGAACACAATCAAGCTCTTCATATCTCAGTAAAATGTGGGGACTATGTCTTTGGCGAGTCTTGATTGACAATGGGTCTTCACTGAATGTAATGCCGAAGTCAACTATGGACAAGCTAGATGTTGATTGCTCCTACATGAAGCCAAGTTCGACGCTAGTGCGAGCATTTGATGGATCCAAAAGGAAGTCTTTGGGAGAGATGGAATTTCCCATCCAGTTGGTCTGAAGTTTTTCAGTATCAATTTCCAAATCATGGACATCACCTCTTCATATAGTGCTGCTAGGAAGACCACTGGATCCACATGGTCGGGCAATCCCTTCTTCTACACCAACGGGTCAAATTCATAATTGATGACAAGGTTGTGGTAGTGTTTGGTGAAGAAGAGACTCGTTAATAAGCCATCGAAATTCAAATATGTGGAAGCCATTGAAGAGTCTTTGAAAACTTGACCTTTCGATCCTTGGAGATTGCCAATGCGATATTTGGGAGAACCAAAGAGGAGGAGATGGTTGCCAAAATTATGTTAGCCCAAGGATACAAGGTTGGTTACGGCTTGGGAAAGTGCGGTCAAGGATTCTAGCTCTATCCAATCGAAGGAAAACAAAGACCGTTACGGTGGCGATATAATCAAGTGAAGAGAGAAAGGAGGAAAATGGCGGGAGCGAACGAAAGCGCGCGATGGTTAGCCAAATCCGGGCGAAGACCCATGGCCCCGAAGGATCCCAATTTGCGACATCGATCGAGCTTCGTGAGTCTTTGGTTTGTGGGATCCCGACCAAATTACTTGTCATCAAGGATGTTTCTGAGTCTGAAGAGGGTGGGAAGAGTCTGGTTCGTCGTTGCGGTATCGGTGAAGAATTAAAGAATTGGAAGGCTGCTGATTCTCCTGTGACTTTTAAATTAAAGTAATCATTTGTAATGCAACCACGTGGCTCTGCCAAGGCCATAGGACCGATTGTTAGGGGCACGCGCGTGTTTTATTTTCAAAATCATCATCATCAATAAAAACGTTTGTTTTGAATTTCCTAATCAATAAAGATCATTTTCTCTTCATTGCATGAGTCTTTTCTGCTTTATTATTTGTTTGTCTGTTTGTTTCGCTTTTCATTCTGCTCTTTCGCTTCGCAAAATGCGGATCCACAAAGAATAGTCTCTGAAAATGACGATTAGTCGATGATCCACCTTTTGACTTTGATCACCCCATCAATCGGTGAGGAATGTTGAAGAAGACTGGGAAACTCCTCCGAACTTTTGAGGTTAATGAGACAAGAAGAAAGGGTAATTCACCACACGAAGAATCTATTGAAGTGATCAACTTGGGTACAACCGAGAATAAGAAAGAGGTCAAAGTGGGTACCACCATGAATGATGAAGATCGCATAAAGTTGGTTCAATTTGTTGCGATTATGTGGATGTGTTTGCATGGTCCTATCAAGATATGCAGGTTGGACACCGACATTGTGGTACACAAGCTGCCATCAAGCTGAATGCCCTTTGTCAAACGAAGTTGAGAAGGATGAAGCGGAGATGTCCTCAAAATCGAGACGAAGTGAAGAAGCAATTTGATCGGGGTTCCTAGCGGTGGCCAAGTACCATGCGTGGGTTGCCAATATTGTCCCGGTTCCCAAGAAGGGGAAGGTCGAATGTGCGTCGACTCACCGAAATCGAACCGTGCTAGCCCTAAAGACGATTTTCCGTTGCCTCACATTGATGTCTTAGTGGATAGTGCAACTCAACACTCGTTATTCTCCTTCATGGATGGATATTCGGGATATAATCAAATCAAGATGGACCACGAAGACATGGAAAAGACAACTTTCATAACACTTTGGGAACATTACATTTATAAGGTCATGCCATTCGGATTGAAGAATGCTGGCGCAACCTACCAGAGGGCCATGGTTACCTTATTCCATGATATGATGCATAAAGAGATTGAGGTTTATGTTGATGACATGATCGTAAAATCTAAAACCGACGAGGAGCACATTGTCAATCTGCGAAGCTTTTGAGCGGTTGAGAAATATAAACTCAAGTTAAACCCGACCAAGTGCACGTTTTGTGTGAGATCGTAAGTTGTTAGGCTTCATTGTCGGCGAGAAAGGCATTGAAGTGGATCCGGACAAAGTAAAAGCCATCCACGAGATGCCGGTGCCCAAAACAGAGAAAGAAGTCTATGGTTTCCTCGGAAGGTTGAATTATATCTCCCGATTCATCTTCCAGCTGACTGCTACTTGTGAGCCAATCTTCAAATTGCTATGCAAAAGTCAAGAGTTGAAGTGGAATGATCGGTGTCAAAGCGCATTCGAGAAAATCAAGGTGTACTTGCGAGAATCCACCGATCTTAATGCCACCGTGTCGAGCGCGTGCCTCTCATCCTATACCTTACGGTGCTAGATAGTTCAATGGGTCGTGTGTTGGGCGAAAAGACGATGAATCCGGAAAAAGGGAGCATGCAATATACTATCTAAGCAAAAAGTTCACCGATTGTGAGACAAGGTATTCTATCTTTGGAAAAGACTTTGTTGTGCTTTAGTTTGAAATGCTCATCGTTTAAGGCGACATGCTTTGAGTCACACAACTTGGTTGGTGTCAAAAATGGATCCAATCAAGTACATATTTGAGAAGCCGACTCTCACGGGACGAATTGCACAGTGGCGGATGCAATTATCGAATCGATATCACGTATGTCACACAAAAGGCAGTTAAAGGTAGCGCACTCGCTGAATATTTGGCATGTCAGCCGATTCCGGACTACCAGCCAATGCGGCATGATTTTCCCGATGAAGACATCATGGCACTGTTCGACGAGGGGAAATCCCATGAAAGTGAAAGATGGAGAATGATATAGCAGAGTATGAAGCAAATAACATAGCTCCTGACAACCGTTTCATTCCCTTCACTGCAAGACTGAGCTTCTATGTCACAAATAACATAGCAGAGTATGAAGCGTGCATCCTAGGTGTTTAAGCAGCCCTAGATTGGAATGTTAAAAGGCTAGATGTGTATGGGGACTCATCCCTGGTTATTCATCAAGTAAGAGGTGATTGGGAGACCAGAGATCCCAAATTGATTCCTTATTGTGATTATATGCAAGAGTTGATGAAGTCTTTTGATGAGATCACCTTCAAACATATCCTCGAGGTGAAAACCCGGTTAGTAAACGCATTGGCAACATTGTCTTCCATGTTCAATGTTAGGCGTGACAAGAGCTTGACTAATATCGAATTGAAACCGGAACCTACCTGCGCATCACTAATGCACAGCAATAGATGAGGAGCCCAACGAGAAGCCTTGGTATCATGACATTAAGCAATACATCACTAATCAGGAATACCCACCTGGGGCATCAGAAAATGACAAGAGGACCCTCAGAAAATTGTCAAGGAATTTCTTCTTGAGTGGTGAAGTTCTCTACAAAAGAAACTACGATATGGTTCTCCTGAGGTGTGTTGCCAAAAAAAAGTTGAAAGAATCATGAGAGATGTGCACGAAGGCTCATTTGGGACCCATTCCAAAGGGCACACTATGGCTAGAAAAATCTTAAGGGCGGGTTATTACTTGGTTGCGGATGGAATCGATCATTATAGCTTTGTAAGAAGGTGCCACAAGTGCCAGATCTATGCTGATCATATCCATGTGCCGCCTGCAAAACTAAGCGTTCTGACTGCATCTTGGCCGTTTTCAATGTGGGGCATGGACGTCATAGGTCCTATTGAACCCAAAGCGTCAAACGGGCATCGCTTCATTCTGGTTGCAATTGACTACTTTACCAAGTGGGTCGAAGCTGCTTCATACTCCAGTATAACCAGCTCAGTAGTTACCAAATTTGTGAAGAAAGATCTGATTTGCCGTTATGGTCTTCCTTACAAAATCATCACGGATAACGGCAGCAACCTGAACAGTAAAATGATGAAAGACCTGTGCGAAGAATTCAAAATCGAGCATCATAATTCCTCTCCCTACCGCCCAAAGATGAATGGGGCAGTTGAAGCAGCCAACAAGAATATCAAGAAAATAGTGCAGAAAATGGTGGTAACCTACAAAGACTGGCATGAAATGCTCCCTTTCGCCTTGCATGGCTACCGTACCTCGGTGCGTACATCGACTGGGGCAACCCCTTTTTCTCTGGTATACGGGTCAGAAGCAGTACTTCCCATTGAGGTTGAAATACCTTCCTGCGCAAGTGTATTAATGGAAACCAAGTTGGAAGAAACAGTGGAGTACAGAGCTCGTATGGATCAACTAAACCTCATTGAAGAAAAGAGGATTGCGACTTTGTGCCATGGACAACACTGTACCAACAGAGAATGAGAACCGCTTTTCGACAAGAAAGTCCGCCCCGTGAGTTCAATGAGGAGATTTAGTACTCAAAAAGATCTTGCCTATTCGGAGCGACTCTCGAGGAAGTGGGCACCCACTTATGATGGTCCGTATGTAGTCAAGAAAGCCTTTTCGGGAGGAGCGTATACTCACCAACATGGATGGAGAAGATCTCAAGAACCCAGTCAATTCAGACTCAGTAAAGAAGTATTACGCCTGAAAGAAATAATTGAAAAAAGAGAAAGACGAGCCAAGCAAGAATTAGCTCGCTAGGTTGAAAACCCGAAAGAGAAATGGCCTAGGCAAAATCGGAGCGACCGGTGGATTGAAAACCCGCAAAGGCGATCCAGGCAAAAATTAGGGTCAGAAAACTTGGGCCTGAAAAGTAAAGAAAGGCTTACAACTTCCCCGAATACTTGAATGAGGGAGTGATCAAGATCGAGGACACAGATGTCGGCACTGCTCCACAGAGACGGACAGTCAAAATTTAGCTGCTCTCTCGTTTTTCGTGTCTTTTTGTAGTTTCAAATGTATTGAGCAGTCGTCGTAACACTCAGATGCGATCGGCTTCCACATCAATAAAGCTCAATTTTCTCATGTCTTGTTTGTTGTTATTTACGCTTTTACTGCTCAAAATAAGTGTTTTATGATGATGATGATCTGAATCAGAAACTGTGCATACATCATAGAGCATTACAAATCATTGCGAAATCTTTAAAAGTCACGGGAAACAAGCGATTTCCTAAAAAAATTAATCTTACTAAGAAAGTTGCCTCGCGAGACCATTCCAGATGGCGAACCATAAAGCAAAACTTGCGTTCGATTCATGAGCCTGCTGCGGTCTCCATCGGCTTCTCGGTCTACGTGCGGGAGTATCGAGTCGGTTGAACCAATAAAAAGAATGAGCCTTTGTCAAAAAGCGAAAATAAATGATCGAGAAAAGAAAGGCGATCAAAAAAAACACAGAAAAAATCAAATGACCGGAAAAAAAAAGCTGGTCAGAAAAGAATTTAGAAAAAAGAAGAAAGCAGTCTACTGCATGCATCATCACACCAAAATCATAGCATTGCATGCACTCGCATAACATGCCCCTGCATAACATGCATCCTCATCCCATGCACCATGCATTTGCATCTGCTAACATGTGCATGTACACATTATCAGAGAAAGTTTAAGAAGAGTCCTACTATTCCAGAGCAGACTCCCTAAAGCAGTATAGTGGCATTGACCGCCGGAAGGTCCCTAAAGAAAGGTCCGCCGGCACAGGCAAACACCTAGATCGATCTGAGAACGCGACCACCAACGAGATAAAGCGGAAGAAAGGTCTGCTGCTTTGAGCGAACACCACGGATCGGTGCGAAGCACATAATGACTAAAATAGGATTCGTGAATCCGCCGGAGACTGGCGTCCCTCAGCGAACTTCACGATATTCGAGCGCGGTACCTCACCTCAATACGCCAACATTGGCCATCTCAATCGATCAATCAGCGAGATTTGCTAATCCGCCAGGACTCACGTGTCCCTTCAAGACTTATGCTTCCGCCGAGATCCGTCGTTATCGAGCAAGCGACGAATCATCGGACTCTAGAGTCCTTGGTTTAGTTAAAATCAACGATCAAACAGCGACTTTGAACTCGACCTTCACCTCGCCAAGTCATCACGGAGCATGGCGGATCGGCCCCTCGAACCTCGCGTCCTTCATTTTGCCAAGTCATCACGGGCATGACGGATCGGCCCCGGACCTCGTGTCCTTGGACTAGTCGTGTCATTATAAAGCATAAGCGCAAGTCCATCAAGGTAAAATGTATCGATCCTACAACTTGACATTGAGCCTCGGTCGCTCGAATAGGCCACCTTGAGCCAAGTGTTCCTTCAGAGCCCAAGTGTTCCTTGAGCCCAGCGCTCCTTCTTTACCGCACTTTTCGTTACTGCGCCAATGTCGGCTTATCGGAGGATCTGGTACCTTCTTTCTTGTTTTTATTTATCGCTTTATTTCTTCTTTGTTTATGCCACCCGGTTGGCACCAATTTACTTCTTGCTTTTTGCTTTGAGGTTGGCGCCAATTTATTTCTGTTTTTGTTAGCTTCTGCGAGGGTTAGCACTTCATTCATTCTGATCGTTTTTGGTGGCATCCATTCACCCAAAGATTTTTTTTTTTTTTAAAAAAAAAAAAAAATTCGGGTTTTTCCTAGGAAGACAAAATCGGTATAATTTACAATTCTTTATCTCTATTTTTGCCTCGGAATATGCTTGGTCAATCCATATTCTTTGTTAAAATCTAGATAAAGAGGCGGTGTCATACCCCAATTTTGTCCTAGAAGCTTTAGGTCAAAACCTAATTTTCCCAAAATAAATAAACAAAGGAGAAAGAGCATCATGCATTGCATTGAGGTTCTAAAAGTCATTTCAAAGCTTCTAAAATCATTTTTAGAGTTAGAATGCACTTTTTGGACAAACTAGGTTTTTTTTAGTGCAAAAGGGTATTTTGGTCATTTTACAAATAAGGGGCAATTTCTCAGGACAAATCATTCAACATGCATTTTTAAGGTATTAGAGGTCATTCCTAGGGTGAAAAATCAGTTTTGAAGTGAAAATGTGCTCTGGGCAAAGAACTAGGGTTTTTAGAGTGAAAAGGCATTTCACAATAAAAACGGTCTTTTGTCCCAAATCCTTGAACAATCACCAATGATTTATTTAAGGGATATTGTGCTCCATTGTGATTATTTTTGTGCGCAAGTATTAAACTTTTTGGCCTAAAAACCTAGTTTTTAGGTAGAAGGGTAAAATGGCCATTTCCTTTGAAGTGGGGTAAATTAATCAATTTTGGGATTGATGAGATCATAGAATTCAGAGCCCAATCATTGAATCATAGGATTTGGCCCAAAATGGCATGAATTTAGAAGAATGATCTAGAATGGAATATTCTACATTCTTTTGAATTTTGAAAAGATAAGAATAGTAGAATAGTACAATTTGCAATTTCACTCACTCTCCCACTCCCCATAGCTGCGCACATCATTTGATCCACCCCATTTTCATTTATTTTTATAGTTTGCAAATTGTACTAAATCATGGCCTTCCATTTAAATGTGAGATACAATCCCCACCCTTCATTTGAATCAAAATGGCACTTGTGTAATAAGCTTTATGGAAAAATACAATTTTGTAAATGAGCTTATCCTCCACCCCACTCCTTATGCTGTGCATATTCAGCTCCTCTCTCTCCCCATTTTGTGCTTTTAATTACCCTCAATCCATGTGACATTGCATCTTAACCATTGATTCAAAATTTATCTCAAATCCTATTGGTTTGCAAGAAGCACATTACCCTAATTACCCCTTTAGTTTTTACCCCATATAAAAACCCAAAAACAAGAGAGCCTCATGGACACACTCTCATTTTTTTACCCTAGCTAGCATTCTCTCCTCCCCTCCTCCTCTCAAAATCGTAGCCTCTCCCTCCTTTCTCCTCTATCTTTTCTTTCAAGTTTCATCCACCAAATCACCTCAAATCCACTCCACATCCACATATCCTCTTCTTTTCATCCTTGATTCCATTTTCACATCACCAAGGAGCTTGCTTTCTTCAAGTTTGCGTGGCATTGTTGGTGATTTGTGAAGAGTTTTGTTGATTTATTCTTGATCTTCGTTTTCTTACTCTTGTGTAGCTTTGATCTTGAGGTAAATATCTTATCTCTTGCATTTTAACTATTAGCATGTGAATCTCCTTTCTACTCCTCTTTCCTCTCTAAGAGGCTTAGAGGGTTCATTTCAAACACTATGTCAAGGACTTTGGGAGCCTTGGGTGTTTGAAGTGAACCCTGGCCTGATGATGAGAGGTTTCTTATGTTTTCACCATATTGTTGTTGTAGTTTTCACACTCATTTTGTCACTTTTTCATGAATAAATAATTTTCATATAATGTATGCATCCTATTGTTCATGTCATAACTTACAAGTTTGAATTTTGGTTTGATTCATGAGGATTAGGGGTTTCGGTTTTGAGCTCTAACATTTAGGGTTTTGTAGTTTTCTTTTCTCTTTTTGATTTATGTAAATAAAATGCTTGATTTGCATAGTATGTTCCATGAGTTGATTATGAATTTAGGCATGAAATAACTTGTTGTTTTGCTCATATAAGATTTCGGCCTTAGAGGCCTTTTTAGGTTCATTTAGTGCTTAAAATGTGTGTTTGATCTTGTGTGGAAATGTGTAATAGTGTTAATGTGTTTTTCACTTTTTACCTTACCATTCATTAGCATTTTACCATAAGTAAAAAAAAAACATGTTAGCTTTTTACTTTACTATCTCATTAAATAATTACCATTCACCTCATGCATTCTTACTTTACCTTTCATTAACTTTTTACTAAAAAGTTTTACTACATGTCTATTTGCAAAAATACCCAAAACATTTTCATATTTTGCATCTCATCATTTGTGTTTACATGTTCATGCACTCATATGAGCTTATATCTCTTGCATCTCTATATTCTCTTAAATGCTCATGCATATATATTAATTTCATGTCTTGCATCCACAATTGTATGCTCATGCATTCACACACTTGCTTAATCATGCATTCAATAATGCTATGCTTTGCATTCCACAATTGTATGCTCATGCATTCATGCACTTGCCTAATCATGCATTTCAATAATTTTATACCTTACATTCTATAATTGTATATTCATGCATCTACATGCTCGCCTACTCATGTATGCAATTGTTCATGGCTACTTGTAAATACTCTTTATGTTTGTCTTGCTTATGCTCTCATTGTTGCCTCGGTTTTGACTTGAAAAAGGATTTGTAATGTTCTACTTCTTTTCAAACCCAAATTTAAATGTTATCAAACAAAAACCCTAAGGCATTTTCCTAAACAAATCATTGACCATCACTCAAAAGCCATTGCTTGTTTGATCGTTAATGAGGAGTTATTAGTGATAGTCACTCGAAGCCTTTGCTTGTTTGACTATTATGAAAACTCCCACACATTAATTAAACAACAAAAACAAATTCAAACTTCCAAAATAACATGAGCTATTAGTGATCATCATCACTTGAAGCTCACCACTTCTTTTTTTAAAACAATTTCCAAAAAGAATAATGCAACGTTGTTACTTGAAATCACTCGAAGCCATTGCTTGTTTGATTTCCGGTTTCAACTCTCTTTTCTTCGAGTTAATCTTTGAATGCCACTCAAGCCTTTGCTTGTTTGGTATTCGCGAACACTCGAGTCTTATTTAAAAAAACTTCAAAACTCAAACCCTTAAGCCATTTTCAGGCGCATAAGCGAGAACTACGTAGCTTTGATCCTCATTCCGTGAGTCACGTAGGGCCGGGTTCATGTCCCGTCAAGCACCCTTTTCAAAAATATTTGTTTTGTTGCGCTTTTCAAAGATGCCAAAAACATTTCTTCTTCCCCCGTTTTTAATAAAGCAATCTCTCAAAAGAAAGAAAAGAAAAGAAAAGAGGTAGAACAATATATTTCAAATCAAATATTTCAAAACCACATCAAGTTAATGGTTCCCTTTCGGTAGAAAGGGCGCGTGGGGTGCTAATACCTTCCCCATGCGCAACCGACCCCCGAACCTACATCTCTGTGTTTTCAAAGACCACCCGTCTTCCAAAAAAGGTTTTTTCAATGTTTTCCTAAATAAATATTGGTGGCGGCTCTACTATTTTCACGTTGTCAAACTGAAAAGTCCAAACCGGATTTTTCGGGGCGCAACAGAAGGTCTTGATAATGGCGAGCTCAGCAATAGAGGAAGCCATAGAGGATTTAGAAGCATTCCGAGCTAAAGCAACGTGAGAAAGAATTAAATTGATAGCCTAGTGTAAAGGGATAGCACGATTATGAAATGTAACTTGGTTCCTGCAATACCAAATGACCCATAAAATAACGACAATAGCAGTAGATGCAATATCTTGCAGTTGAGGGCTTCAGCCAAGAGAAGTCAAGGCTAACATGTTCTGAAAAGAAGCAGTATCAATATGGATACTCAAGATACCTCCAATCCAGCTCCAAATATGTTGGGCGAAAGGGAAACCGAGGAAGAGATGTTGAGAAGTCTTTGAATCATGACCACAAAGGCTACAAATAGAGACAATAGTGCATCCTCTACGCCAAAGTTGATCATCGGTTGGCATCTTATTGTGAAGAATACTCCAAAGAATAAAGGATTTAGAAGGCGGTATAAAAGGCTTCTAGATTGTCTTGGACCTAGAAACTACTTGACACGAGAGTTGCGAAACAAAGGACTCCTTAAACATCAAGTCGCGAGAAGCAGAATGATTCCACATCAACCGATCCTCAGTCCAAACCAAAGGGATAACTATCCCTTCAAATTCGACTAAGTAGGGGAAAGTGAGAGATAAGGTGCGCAAGGATGGACCATTTATCATTGACTATGAAATCCCTAACCGGCCCTTTAAAATCCTTATGAAAGTTAGGGGGAATACCAATAACATCGACGATAGGTCTAGAAATCCAATTATCGGTCCAAAAAATTATGGTAAAACCATTCCCATGTTTCCAAGTCGAATACTCAACAATATCAGAGAGATGAGGATGAACCCCAAGCCAAATAGAGGAAGAAACATGATAATTCACTGGCTTATTATTCTTAAAGACTCTAGCTTTCGAAACAAGTGCCCATTTCAGATTAGTAGAAAACAAGGTCCATCCAAGATTAAGCGTACCAGCATTATTAATAGCTTTTGTTCCGACTCGGGCTAGAATCCCCGTCGCGTACTTGGGCCTGTCCCAATATCTACCAAGGAGCTTGGCCCATTAAGCAAACCCAACGACAAATGCATCACCGTGCCGCGCTTGAAGGACCGACGGTCCAAATTTGTCAGGTAGATCCGACAGACAACAACGAGCGCCTTCGTCTATAAATAGAGCACCCGACCTCTAATTTCAGGGACGTTCTCATTCTAGCACATTCCGCCTATTCTGCTACTGTCTTAGGCATCGGAGTGTCTGTAGGTACACCCCCACCCGACGTGGGAAGGATTGCGACTTCGGACCAACCGAGAACGATTTCCTATTCAAAGGCGGTGACGAGTCCCGAGAAGCGGAACCCTACAAGCTCCTCGGACGAGGTAACTTCCCAGTTCAAGACCGAACATTGGCAACCACAGTGGGAGTACTTCAACGTATTCTCACTCTGTACCATCCCTTCTTCTCACGACTTTGATGCAAAGCATGCAGCCACGAGGGCGCCCCTCCAATCGGGCCCAGTCACAAGCCCAAAACGCGAGCGCTTCGGCACCGGTCCAGCCCGACCAAACCCCAGAAGGGCACGTTCAAACTTTGCCCCTTGAAGAAGCCTCTGCGATCTTGGCCGCACCGAGCCGCCTCTTCCCCCTCGCTCCAAAGAACTCGATCCGACCACAGCACTCCAAGCAGTGAGTCAGTTGCTAGATGTCCTAGAGAGAAGGAGCCGAGATCTCGTGCAACAAGAGCAATCTTGGCTCACACTGGCTGCTCTAGCCCGAGCTCCTACAGTGCAACCCTTGGTACAGGACTTACCAGGTTCCCCCCAAACTGTAGTGTCCCGGCAACGACGAACGATCCCACGGTGCCCCGCCTATGATTCACCCGTTCAGAGGGAGAAGCACCGAGGAAGGCCTCCGACCCCTCCATCTCCGCCCGACTCCGACTCTGGGACTGACAATGGTAGTTGTAACACCCCAAATAATTTAATTAAGAAATTGATTAAATTGTTTAAGTGTTACACTATTTTTAATTATATTAAATTATAATATGGTGTTTATAATTTAGTATTTCATTTTAATAGAAGGGAGTGGTATTGGAAATACCGGAACTGCAAGGATTGGCCCAGGAGCCCAGGCCCAATGACTTAGGCTCCTAGGAGTAGTGCAATTCGCACCACTTTGCAAAGAAAGAAAGAAAACGAAAGAAAGGAGAGAGAGAGAGAAGGAAATCGGCGCAAACCCTAGGAGAAGAGGAAGAAAGCAATCGCAAGGGAAAGGAGAAGAGGAAAGCTCCATAGTTCTTTGTGGTTCTTGTACGTGACTCGGAGAAAGAGAGTTTCTACGGTTAATTCGAGGTAAGGGAGTCTCACTCTATAATAGAGGTATAATAGGTCGTATATAGGTCATAGAGTCCTTAATTGTATTCGTTGATGATGAATTTGATGTTGTATGTTTGATTTGATGAATTTGAATGTGAATTAGAGCATGAAATCGATTGGGGCTTATGTTAGGGTTTATAATAAGTGGTTTTGTGTTTTTGAGATGTTTGATGCTAAGAACATGCAATTGATTGTTGAAGTATGAAATTGGAAGTGTTAGAGTGATTGTAGAATGGATTGGTTTGAGAGAATGTGAAGGGATAGGGGTTTTGAGGCATGGGGCGCCAAATTCCTAGAGAAATGGCGCCCGCATGCCTTTATGCTTGATGTGGTTTTGTGGTTGGTTCTTTGTGCGGGGCGCCGATTTCCTAGAGAAATGGCGCCTGGAGTCACTATGCTTGATGGCCCGAGTGCGTGGGTGTCTTTGCTGCAGGCGCCAATCTGCTTTGGGAAAATGGCGCTGGAGTTCTTGTTCACGTCTTTGGAATTGTGTCTCGAGTGCGGTGTGTCGGTGTGTGCGGCGCGAGAATGTGGGTATTTTGGGGCCGGGAGTGAAACTTGTATTTACAGGCACATTTTCTCGTGCAAATTTTGTATTCACCGCCCAAATTCAATTTTAAGTGTTTTGGCTCGAGTGGTTTTCTACAGTTCTGGTGTCATTTACAAATGTCCCGGTGGGAGTGGTTTTGTGTGTGTAAATGGGGTGGGTTGAGGAAACTCACATTTCGAACATATTTTACAGATGCCAAATTTTGTATTCACTGCCCAAATTCAATTTTAAGTGTTTTGGCTCAGTGGTTTCTGAGTTCTGGTGTGATTTTAAAAATGTCTCGGTGGGGGTGACTTTGTGTGTGAAAAGGGGTGGGTTGGGTGAAACTTACATTACAGGCATATTTCACCGTGCCATATTTTGTGTTTACACCTTGAAAACATTTTTAAACATTTTGGCTCGAGTGGTTTTTGGTTTGCAAGTGTTGTGGGTCTTTGGGTTGGTTGGGGGCGCCAAACCCATGCCCAGTGGCGCCTAGGCTGGTGCACAATGTGCGAGATTGTGTGCAGGCTCGTGTCTTAGTTTGTGTCTAGGTGCATGTTGCCTGTAGAGGCGCGGTTGCTAGAAAAGTGGCGCCAGTGGGTGTGTTGCCACGGGGCGCCAAAGTCTTGAAGTTTACGGCGCTAGTCTTTGTGTTGCACGAGCGCCGAATGTGGGGAAAATGGCGCTGGTGCTTTGCCAAGTGCCTGAGCGTGTGTTGTTTTGGTTCCTAGGTGACAGTTTGGTCCCTAGATGATTGTTTTGGTCCTAAATGGTGGTTTAGGTCCTCGAGTGAGGTTGAGTCCTCTAGATGAGATTAGTCCTTGGGACTTAACTGTGTTGAGTGTATCTTGAGATGACTGAGGATGCCATGGGGGCATGAGCCGGAGGGCCAAGCCATGAGCCTGAGGAAAGAGTTAGTGCGTGGAGTGAGATGTTTGAGAATGTGTTTGTGTTGTTACATGGAGTCTCATGCATACATTCTAACCGCGATGATCGTAGAGCTTATAAATTGATTGGGAAGCTTTGAGGGCGGCGGAGGGCGAGTCATGAGGACTCCATTGATGATGAGAATGCCGGAGGGCAAATATTGAGAATGCCGGAGGGCAAATGGTACCACATGCATAACTACATTGCATACATTCACATGAATGCATGAACATTATTGAGTGATGATTGGTGTGGTTGAGTGTGCTGTGAACCGTGATTATATATTGCTTATTATCACTTTTATTATATAGTTCGAGACTCACCCTTTCTGTTGTTGTTTACCACAGGTAGCCATGAGTGAGGGCCTTCTACTCTCACTACTCCCCGAGTCGGTCTGCTCTGATACGTAGCACCTAGGGGTTGGGGTTTAGACCGTCATTTGATTTTATTTTGCTCATTGTGAGCCTTTATATGTATTGTTTTGAGATCTGCGACTATTTCATTGAGATTATGATTATTTTCCATTGCGTTATGTGAAATTATATTCCCACGAGTTTATTCTATGGTGTTACGTATTTGAACTGCTATTGTGAGTGAGATGATTGTTGAATGATTTTTCAAGATATAAGTGTAGCATCCCATTGGATGATTTTAATTGAGAAGTGAATTTTTACACTCGATTTTTGATTTAAATTACCGGTAGAAATGGGGTGTTACATTAGTGGTATCGAGCAAAAGTTCGGTCTGTCCAGGCCAAGTGTGTCTGTTTGTCATGTTGTGTATGACGATTAGGAGTCTTGAATTAGTTCGAATGGTTGTTTATCTTTGCGGTGTTAGGTTGATATGGCCGAGAAGAGTTGATCTTTGCACACTTGGCCGAGGCGTTGCAAGCCATAGCACAAGTTATGGGGGCCTTGTGAGAATATTGAGACCAGCGATCAGCAACATTCCGCAGAGAGAACCCCTACCTTCAGGGGGAGGTACAACCGGATGGTGCATTGACTTGGTGAAGGAGATTGAGAGGATCTTGGGGTGATTAGTCGCTGACCGATGAGCGTAGTCGAATCACAGTACACATACTTTATCTGAAGAGGTGATGATTGGTGGTGGAGACCGGTGAGAGGTTGGGTCTTTGCCACAGGAGAGAGATTACTTGAGGCGTGTTTCGAAGGAATTCTTGAGGAAGTATTTCCCGAGGGCGTTAGAGGTAAGAAAGAGCCGGAATTCCTTGAACCGAGGCGCGGGAAGTATGTCATTCTCGAGTATCTTTGCCAAGTTCACTGAGTTGGCCAAGTTCTATCCCCACTATCTTGAGGTGAAATTGAATTCTCAAAGTGCATTAAATTTGAGAATGGATGAGAAATGATATCAAGCGGTGTGGGATATCGAGAAGATTAGAGTATTTGCCGATTTGGTAGATCTATTTGCGGGATTTATGAGGAAGACAAAGAATGCCCGCTCTAGGGTCATGAGAGACCAGAGAGGAAATTTCATAACGAGGGTAAGCCTTATGAGGCGTCTGTGACAAGGGAAAAGCAGAGGTATGCGGGTAGTAACAAGTATAATGGTGGAAGCAGTGTCTGCTTGAGGGTAGAGGTATCATGAGGGCAAGAAGCCAAGTGGGAGACGCCCCATCCGATGTTGTGTGTTTCAAGTGTGACAAGCCAGTCACAAGAGCTTTGATTGTAAGATGGAGGTGAAGAGATGCTTTAAGTGTGGGAAGAATGGTCACATGGCATCCGAGTGTGATCGCAAGGAAGGCGTGTGTTTCAACTGCGTGGTGAAGTCGGGTCACCTTAGCTTCAAGTGCACCAAGCCTAAGAAGGAAAGATCCACTTTGGAGAGTGTTTGCATTGGCGGTTCGGAGGGACCTAATGATATCAGAGGTACATGTTTCATCTATGGTACACCTTTAGTTGCTATTATTGACACGAGTGCTACGCACTCTTTTATTGCTTTTGTCTTTGAAAAGTTGAATTTAGTGTTGTCTACTATGGAGAGAGGGATGGTTATCGACACTCCAACTAAAGGTCCTAATAACTACTTCTCTAATGTGTGCTAGGTGTCCTCTGTCGGTCTTCGGCAGATTTTTTACGTTGATCGATTTGTTTGCCTTTGGGTGGGTTGGATGTGATTAGGGCATGGGTGGTTAGTAGATAACCATGTGCACATCAAGCTATTCTAGTAAGTCTGTTAGTTTTCTTCTTCTGAAGAGGAAGAGTGCGCTTTCTTTGTCTGTTTGAGCAATTGCGCGGGGAGTAATGAAAGAGGGTGGTCACCGCTTTGCTTTGATGGCGTCTATGTCTGTGAGAACCTAGGCAGTAGTTGATGGGTTACAAGTGGTGTGTGAGTTCCACAAGTGTTTCTGATGAGATTCCTAGTCCGCCCCGCAGAGGAAGTTGAGTTCGGGATTGAGCTTGTGCACGATACTAGGCACGTGTCTATGGCCGTCTGCATCGGATGTCGGCTTAGAGTTATGCGAATTGAAGAAGCGATTAGAGGAGCTTCTTGAGAAGAAATTTGTGAGGCCTAGTGTGTCACCATGGGAGCTCCGTTTTGTTAGTAAAGAAGAAGGATGGGAGTATGCGTGCGTGCGTGGACTACAGACAATTGAATAAAGTAACTATCAAGAATAAGTATCCTCTCCCGAGGATAGATGATCCGATGGATCACCGGTGGGTGCTAAAGTGTTTAGCAAGATTGACTTGAGTCCGGGTATCACCAGTTAAGGTGAAGGATGAGGACATCCAGAAAATGTGACATCCGGGGCTGACGAGGGCGGGGAGTGATCGCCGATGCCCAAAAAGGTGGCATGGCAAAGAGCGGCTCTGGCGGCTTCAAAGTGAAGGCGCGTGAATGAACCAGAATACGCACCCGGAATGAGAGGGATCCCGAGGTTGTGCGGTATGGGACTTATGCATGATTGAAGGAAGGCTTAAAAAGAATTGATTTGGACTACCTATGCCAACAAGATGCATCTTCTTTTCGGGTGTCCATCCCATAAGAACTCCATAGTTAAGCGTGCTTGGCTTGGAGTAGTAGTGGATGGGTGACCTTCTGAAATTTCGGAAAGCATGCAAGTGAGGACAAAGCATCTTTGAAAAGACTCGTGTTGGTTCGTGGGGGTAGTTAACGATTCTTGAAGCGAGTTTGGGATGTTACAAATGGTATCGAGCGGCGAGACCTCTCTCAATCACGGTGTGGTTCGAGGGCGAACCAAGCGGAAGGCCGTGGGCATGTGACATCCGGTGACGAGGGCGGGAGTGATCGCGGGCCCCCAAAGGTGGCATGGCAAAGAGCGGCTCTGGCGACTTCAAAGTGAAGGCGCGCGTGAATGAACCGAATACGCACCGGAATGAGAGGATCCCGAGGTCGCGGTATGGGGGATGCTGATTGAAGGAAGGCTTAAAAGAATTGATTTGGACTACCTATGCCACCAAGATGCATCTTCTTTTGGTGTCCATCCCATAAGAACTCCATAGTTAAGCGTGCTTGGCTTGGAGTAGTAGTGGGATGGGTGACCTTCAGGAAGTTTCTGAAAAGCATGCAAGTGAGGACAAAGCATCTTTGAAAAGACTCGTGTTGGTTCGTGGGGTAGTTACTTAACAGTTCTTGAAGCGGTTTGGGATGTTCTGAAAACGGCGTTGAGCGAGGTATGGGCATTATGAGTACTCTGTAATGCCGTTTGGTGTCACAAATGCACCGGGGTGTTTATGGAGTACATGAACCGAATCTTCCATAGCTATCCGGATCGGTTTGTGGTTGTTTTTATTGATGATATTCGGTGTACTCAAAATCGAGGAAGAGCATGCGAGCACTTGAGGTTGGTGCTAGAGGTCTTGAAAGAGAGGAAGTTGTATGCCAAGTTGTCAAAGTGTGAGTTCGGTTTGCATGAGGTGAGCTTCTTGGGTCACATTATTTACAGTGATGGTATAGTCAGTAGATCCGGCCAAGGTTGTGTGATGTTGCGATTGGGAGAGCCCAAAGTCCGTGGATCAAATCAAGAGTTTCTTGGGGTTGGTGGTTATTACAGGAGGTTTATTGAAGGGTTCTCTAAGCTAGCCCTTCCATTGACTCGATTGACCTGTAAAGGAAAAGCATTTGTGTGGGATGCAAAGTGTGAAGAGAGCTTCCAAGAGCTGAGGAGGAGGTTGACCACGTCTCGGTGTTAGTGTTGCTGTGCGGAGCAACCTTTTGTTGTGTCTTGTGACGCCTCAAGATGGGTTTGGGAGGTGTGTTAATGCGAGGATGGGAAGGTAGTTGCTTATGCGTCTCGGCGATTGAGGACGCATGAGAAGAACTATCCTACTCATGATTTAGAATTGGCTGCCATTGTGTTTGTGCTGAAGATTTGGAGACACTATCTTTATGGTACTAGATTCGAAGTGTTCAGTGATCACAAGAGTCTGAAGTACTTGTTTGGCCAGAAGGAGTTGAATATGAGACAGAGGCGTTGGTTAGAGCTGCTGAAGGACTATGATTTCGGCTTGAACTATCACCCCGGCAAAGCTAATGTCGTGGCTGATGCTTTAAGTCGGAAAACTTTGCATATGTCAGCTATGATGGTGAGGGAATTGGAGTTGATTGAGCAATTCCGTGATCTGAGTCTGGTTTGTGAGGTGACACCACAGAGTGTCAGATTGGGCATGCTGAGGATTGGTGTAACACCTAAATAATTTAATTAAGTAATTGATTAAATTATTTAAAGTGTTGCACTAAATTTAATTATATTGAGTTATAATGTGGTGGTTATTTTATTGTGTTAGGGAGTGGTGGAAGCGTTGGAAGGGGGGTGTAAAAAGGGCCCAAACCTTTTGAGCCCAAAATATAAATAAACTAGGCTTAGTTGCAAAGGAAGGAAAAGAAAAGAAAAACAACAGAAGAGAAAAGGAATAGGGTTTGCGCCGTGGGAGAGGAGAGGAAGGAGAAGAGAGAAACTTCTCAAGGTTGCTCAAGGTAAGGGTTTTGGTCCTTTCTTTCTCAATTTTTTCCTTTTCCTATTGTGGTGATTTTCAATCACTCATTGCTTGTTGTTGTTGGTTCGCAAGTTGCTCAAGAAGGAACATCCATCGTTAATTTCGAAGGAGAGGAAGGGAAAGCTTGCTATTTGGGTGATTTTGGTGTTAGTGGAGTCCTACGATTTAATTTAAGGTAAGGGTGAGCGTTTCATCTAACATAATGGGGTATATGATGGGTTTTGTTGGGTTTTGATGTTGTATGATGTATTGTTGATGTTATCACGTGATTAAAATTATGGGATGATGAATTGAGTTTGAATTGGGTGAGTTGATGGGGTTAAAATCGATTTCCATGGTTTTGGTGATTAAATTGTTGCTTTGTTTGCCTTGTTTAATTATGTGTGGTTCTTTGTTTTTAATTGGATATAGTCTTTTTTTTTTTGAAAATATAAGGTCTTTGTCCTTGGTGATTAAATTGTTGTTGTTTGTTTTGTTAAATCATGTGTTGTTGCTATTTTTAATTGAATATAGTTGCTTGTTTTTCAAAGATATGAGGTGTTGTTTTTGGTTGTTAAATTGTTGCTGTTTTGTTAACAAATAATTGATGTTTTCATGAAAATATAGTGCGCTTTTTTTATATAAGTTGCTGTTTTGTCACAAAAAAAAAATTGGTCTTTTGTTTTGCGAAAATATAGTGCAGATTTTTTTAATATAAGTTCTTTGTTTGTCACTAAAAATTGATCTTTATTTCTGCGAAAATATAGTGCAGCTTTTTTTAATATTAAGTTCTTTGTTTCGTCACTAAATTGATCTTTGTTTTATGAACATATAGTGTGGTTTTTCAAAAATATAAGTGGCTGTCTTTGTTACTAAATTGATCTTTGTTTTTATGAATAAAAGTTCTTTGTTTTTCAAGAATAGGGGCTCTTTGTTTTCCTAATTAAAATGTTGCGGTTTTACAAAATAATGAGGTGCGGTCTTGTATTAAAATCTTGTTTGTTATCTTCTTTGTTTTTGGCTCGAAAAATTACATTTGTTTGGTTACCGTTACGCGCCTCAAAAAGTCACTTATTTTCTCAAATTTTGTTCTTTGGATGAGGATCGAATTTTCGAGTTATTTTATGATTGAATTCTTTGTAGAGGTTATACTACTAGTGAACTCCTTGACTATGGCTAAATTGTGGTTTACCACTAAGGCCAGAATTTCCTTCACTGGTGCATTTACAAGGGCATCACTGAGAGCCTTGCAAATGTGGCCAATGCCTCTTGCGAGTAGTACCAGTTACTGAGTAATCCCATAGTCAATCGGTTTACTATTTTATAACCCACAAAACTAAAAGATAAGTGATCGATGATGATGTGTTATTTAATGATTGTGATGTGAATGGCGAATGCACTCTACGAGTGTTTTATGATGATGTGTTATTTAATGATTGTGATGTGAATGATTTAATACACTCTACGAGTGTTTTATGATGACATACCTTGAGTGGTTATTTATTTTATGATGATGATGGTGAGTACCCCGAGTGAGTGTTGGTTGAATTGCACATGTGTTATAGGATCTCATGGCATGTGCATACTATGACTTATATTGATGATGTTATGCCTTGAGTGGTTCTCTTCTATAATGAAGATATGCCTTGAGTGGTTTTAAAGATGATATGGTACCATCATGCATATGCCGCGTGTGGGTTGCATCTTCATACATAAACATAATTGTGAGTGGTCTTTGTTGTGATTTGAAATGGTGTTGTGTAATTATGATGTGGTGATGATACCTTGTGATTGTCCCTTCTTATTACTCTATTGTGTATCCGATTATGTTCCTTTGAAATTCTCACCCTTCTCGCTTGGAATGTTGCTCTATTGTGGCAACGCAGCAGCAGTACCGCGAGTGAAGGCTGCAGTGCCTTATTCTTTTAATTTTTGAGTTTGTAATGTTGTGTCGCTCTCGATCTTTGTAACACCTAGGGGCGTGGAGTGGGATAATTTGTTTAATAAGTGTATCTTGATTTTTATTTGTTACATTGAGGCGTGTGTGAGAGTATTTGGTGAGTTGGTAGTTATACTGCATGCGATTGTGTTTTATGAGAATGGGATTTTCCATAACATGATGTTTGAATGCACAAATTGAAGCGTGCATTATTTGATGAGTTTTTAATGAAGTGTAGCATTTCTTTTCTATCAAGTAACGAAATTTTATTTTTAAGAAAAAGGAATTACTCGATAAATGACACGTAATATAAGGGTAGAAAAGGGGTGTTACATTAGTGGTATCGAGCGGTTCGGTCAATCGTAGGGGTTGAGTCATCAAGTTGAGTAACATTTGAGCTTTGTTACTCGTTTACGATTTTTGTTTTCATTTGCGATACTAGAATGGTAGGGCGGAACGATGTCGCGCTTTTGCTTGCGCCTTGCGAGCTATTCTTTGGGGTTGTGGGTAATGCTACGGGTGATGGAACGCGTGAGTCCGCCACGTTCGGCGTGAGAACCCTCCTACTTTTGAAGGCGGGTATAATCCTCGATGGTGCCGCCGAGTGGCTAAGTGAGATGGAGCGGATATTCGTGTCATGGATTGCACCGATGCTCGGAAGGTTCGCTATGGCACACACATGTTGAAGAAAGAGGCTTATGATTGGTGGAGAAACAACTAGTCGGGGTTGACGATCGCCAATGAGGAGATCACGTGGGCGATTTGAGAGGGAGTTCAAGAGGAAATACTATCCTAAGATGTCCGTGGAAAGAAAGAGGTGGAGTTTTTGAGACTTGAGCAAGGTAGCATGATCAGGCGAGTATCTTTGCAAAATTTCTTGAAGAATCGTCCAAGTTTTATCCACAATATGATGGAGAGAATGAGTTCTCCAAGTGCATCAAGTTTGAGAACGGGTTGCGTCTTGATATTAAGAGAGCCATAGGGTATCGCGAGATCAAGTATTTCCGTTGTTGGTTAATAGTGCGGAAATTTTTGAAGAGGACAATAATGCTTTCTCTAGAGCTATGAAGGAAAAGCAAAAGAATTTTTCGGCCTGGGAAAGCCATATGAGGTGCTATTTGGTAAGGGCAAAGGAAGTTTGTTAGTAAATTTGTTGGTGGGTCTAAGCGAAGTGGGGAGATCTTTGCGACCCAAGTGTTACTTGTTACACGTGTGGAAAGCGAGCCATAAGAGTCCGTTGTTGTCCAAATAATGAGAAAAAGAGATGTTACAGTGTGGAAAAGAGGGACACATGGCTTCCAACCGTGATAGGAAGGAGGTGTTGTGCTTTAATTGTGGGGAGAGTGGTCACATCAAGATACCACAGTGTCCAAAGCCAAAGAAAGAGAAGTCCACTGGGAGAGTTTTTGCCTTTGGCGAGTTCAGAGGGACCCAATGCGATTAAAGGTACATGCTTCATCTATGGTACACCTTTAATTGCTATTGTTGACACCAGGTGCTACGCACTCTTTTATTGCTTCTCATTTGTCTTTGAAAAGTTGAAATTAGTGTTATCTGTTATGGAGAGAGGGATGGTTATCGACACTCCAACTAAGGGTTCGTGAACTACTTCTCTAATGTGTGCTAGGTGTCCTCTGTCGCTCTTAATGAGAGAGATTTTAGTTGATCCGATTTGTTTGCCTTTGGGTGGGTTGGATGTGATTAGGGCATGGATGGTTAGTAGATAACCATGTGCACATCAACTGTCCTAGTAAGTCTTTAGTTTTCTTCTTCCCGAAGAGGAAGAGTTCGCTTTGGTGTCTGGCGAGCAATTTCGGGGGGGTAATGAAAGAGGGTGGTCGGTTGTTTGCTTTGATGGCGTCCATGTCTGCTTTGAGAACCAAGTGTGGGTTGATGGGTTGCGGTGGTGTGTGTGAGTTCCACAAGTGTTTCTGATGAGATTCCTAGTGTGCCACCAGAGAGGGAAGTTGAGTTTGGGATTGAGCTTGTGCCTGGCACTAGGCCTGTGTCTATGGCACCGTACCGAATGTCTGCATCTGAGTTGGCAGAATTGAAAAAGCAACTTGAAGATTTGTTAGAAAAGAAGTTTGTGAGACCGAGTGTGTCACCTTGGGGAGCTCCAGTGCTGCTAGTGAAAAAGAAAGATGGGAGTATGAGGTTGTGTGTAGACTACCGTCAGTTGAACAAAGTTACAATCAAGAATAAATATCCTCTTCCGAGGATTGATGATCTGATGGATCAGCTGGTGGGTGCTAAGGTTTTTAGCAAGATTGACTTGAGGTCGGGGTATCATCAGATCAAGGTGAAGGATGAAGACATCCAGAAGACCGCGTTCGGGGCGAGGTATGGGCATTATGAGTACTCTGTAATGCCGCTTTGGTGTCACAAATGCACGGGGGTGTTTATGGAGTACATGAACCGGATCTTCCATAGCTATTTGGATCGGTTTGTGGTTGTGTTTATTGATGATATCTTTGGTGTACTCTAAGTCTCGAGGAGGAACACTCGAGCACTTGAGGTTAGTGCTAGAGGTTTGAAAGAAAGAAAGCTTTATGCTAAGTTATCAAAGTGTGAGTTACATTTGAAAGAGGTAAGCTTCTTGGGTCACATTATCTCTGGTGATGGTATAGGCGTGGACCCAGCGAAGGTTGATGCAAAGTGTTGCGATGGGGAGAGCCCAAAGTCCGTGGATCGAGATTAGGAGTTTCTTGGGGTTGGTGGGTTACTACGGGAGGTTTATTGAGGGGTTCTCTAAGCTAGCCCTTCCGTTGACCCAATTGACCAGTAAGGGAAGAGCTTTTGTGTGGGGCGCCAAGTGTGAAGAGAGCTTCCAAGAGTCGAAAAGGAGGTTGACAACATCTCCTGCTAGTGTTGCTGTCTTGGACCACCTTTTGTTGTGTCTTGTGATGCTTCCAAGATGGGTTTGGGAGGTGTATTGATGCGAGATGGGAAGGTAGTTGCTTATGCGTCCAGCGATTGAGGATACATGAGAGAACTATCCTACTCACGATTTGGAACTAGCCGCTATTGTGTTTGCGCTAAAGATTTGGAGGCACTATCTCTATGGCACGGTTGAGGTGTTCGGTGATCACAAGAGTTTGAGGTACTTGTTTGACCAAAAGGAGCCGAATATGAGACAGAGGCGTTGGTTAGAGTTCTTTGAAAGATTACGATTTCGGCTTGAACTATCATCCCTAAGCAAAGCTAATGTCGTGGTGATGCTTTAAGTCGGAAGACTTTACATATGTCGAGCAATGATGGTGAAGGAATTGGAGTTGATTGAGCAATTCCGATTTGAGTCCTGTTTGTAAGGTGACACCGCAGAGTGTCAAGCCGGGTATCTTGAGGATTGATAATGACTTCTTGATTAATATCGAGACGCCCGTGAAACCGGATGTGAAATCGTGGATTTGTTGGTTGCGAGTGATCGAGCGGTGGATGGGGATTTCGGTTGGATTCCTGGGAGTATTGAGATTCGTGGGCGGGATATGTGTTCCTGATGATGTTGATATGAAGAGAATGATACTCGAGGAGAGCCATAGGAGCAAGTTAAGTATTCATCCAGGTGCCACGAAAATGTACCATGATTTGAAGAGACTGTTTTGGTGGCCCGGTATGAAGAAGGATGTAGCACAATTTGTATACGCATGTTTGACTTGCCAGAAGTCAAAGATTGAGCACCGTGGCCGGCGGGGTTGATGCAACCGTTGGAGATTCCGAATGGAAGTGGGACAAGATTTCCATGGACTTTGTAGGATGAGGTTGCAAACACCGTGAGAGAGGTTTGACTCTATTTGGGTGATTGTGGATAGGTTGACCAAGTCTGCTCACTTCATTCCTATCAACATCACCTATCCTGTGCCAAAGTTGGCTAGAATATACATTCAGGTGATTGTGAAGCTTCATGGGGTTCCGAAGAGTATTGTGTCGGATAGAGACCCGCGGTTTACATCAGAGTTTTGGGGAAGCTTACAGGAGGCCTTGGGGTCCAAGCTGAGGTTGAGTTCAGCTTATCATCCTCGGGATGATGGTCGACAGAGAGAACCATCCGGTCTCGGAGGATCTTCGAGAGCTTGTGTCTTTGGAGCGAGGAGGTTCGTGGGATACACACCTTCCACCGATTGAGTTCACTTATAATAACAACTACCATTCGAGTATAGGGATGGCTCCTTTTGAGGCAATCTTGTATGGGCGGAGGTGTAGGACTCCGTTGTGTTGGCATGAGTCCTGAGAGTGTCGTTCTTGGACCGGAATTGGTTAGGGAGACTACGAGAGAAGGTCCCGAGTCCCGGAGAAGATGATCGGGGAGAAAATGAAAGAGTCCCGCAGCCTGGTGACAAAGTTATTATCATGATAGGAGGAAAGGACTTGGAATTTCAGTGGTGAGCATGTATTCTGAGAGTTACGCCTATGGCACAGTGTTGGGCGTGCACTGAAAGCGAAGAAGTTGACTCCTAGATTTATTGGACCGTACCAAATCACCGAGAGGGTAGGAAAAGTTGCTTATAGGTGCCTCCGCCACCTAATCTTTCGAACTTGCACGATGTATTCCACGTGTCACGGCTTCTAAGTATATTCCGAACCGTCTCATGTGATTCACATGGATGATGTAGAGGTACGTGAGAATCTCACGGTGGAGACTATGCCGGTGAGGATTGATGATAGAGAGGTGAAGGTGTTGAGAGGAAAAGACATTGCATTGGTCAAGGTGGTGTGGTTGGGAGCTTTCTTGGTGAGAGCATGACTTGGGAGCTAGAGAGCGGGGATGAGGAGTCCTATCCGAACTATTTGACTCGTGTATGAATTTCGAGGACTAAATTTCCTAAGTGGGGAGAGTTGTAACACCTAAATAATTTAATTAAGTAATTGATTAAATTATTTAAAGTGTTGCACTAAATTTAATTATATTGAGTTATAATGTGGTGGTTATTTTATTGTGTTAGGGAGTGGTGGAAGCGTTGGAAGGGGGGTGTAAAAAGGGCCCAAACCTTTTGAGCCCAAAATATAAATAAACTAGGCTTAGTTGCAAAGGAAGGAAAAGAAAAGAAAACAACAAGAGAAAAGGAATAGGGTTTGCTACTGGTAGGAGAGAGAGGAAGGAGAAGAGAGAAACTTCTCAAGGTTGCTCAAGGTAAGGGTTTTGGTCCTTTCTTTCTCAATTTTTTCCTTTTCCTATTGTGGTGATTTTCAATCACTCATTGCTTGTTGTTGTTGGTTCGCAAGTTGCTCAAGAAGGAACATCCATCGTTAATTTCGAAGGAGAGGAAGGGAAAGCTTGCTATTTGGGTGATTTTGGTGTTAGTGGAGTCCTACGATTTAATTTAAGGTAAGGGTGAGCGTTTCATCTAACATAATGGGGTATATGATGGGTTTTGTTGGGTTTTGATGTTGTATGATGTATTGTTGATGTTATCATGTGATTAAAATTATGGGATGATGAATTGAGTTTCGAATTGGGTGAGTTGATGGGGTTAAAATCGATTTCCATGGTTTTGGTGATTAAATTGTTGCTGTTTGCCTTGTTTAATTATGTGTGGTTGCTGTTTTTAATTGGATATAGTGCTGTTTTTTTCGAAAATATAAGGTGCTGTCCTTGGTGATTAAATTGTTGCTGTTTGTTTTGTTAAATCATGTGTTGTTGCTATTTTTAATTGAATATAGTTGCTGTTTTTCAAAGATATGAGGTGTTGTTTTTGGTTGTTAAATTGTTGCTGTTTTGTTAACAAATAATTGATGTTTTCATGAAAATATAGTGCAGTTTTTTTATATGTAAGTTGTTGTTTTGTCACAAAAAAAAATTGGTGCTGTTTTGCGAAAATATAGTGCAGATTTTTTTTAATATAAGTTGCTGTTTGTCACTAAAAATTGATGTTGTTTTGCGAAAATATAGTGCAGTTTTTTTTAAATATTAAGTTGCTGTTTTCGTCACTAAATTGATGCTGTTTTATGAACATATAGTGCGGTTTTTCAAAAATATAAGTGGCTGTCTTTGTTACTAAATTGATGCTGTTTTTATGAATAAAAGTTGTTGTTTTTCAAGAATAGGGGCTGCTGTTTTCCTAATTAAAATGTTGCGGTTTTACAAAATAATGAGGTGCGGTCTTGTATTAAAATCTTGCTGTTATACTGCTGTTTTTGGCTCGAAAAATTCTGTTGTTTGGTTACTGCATTCTGCGCCTCAAAAAGTCACTTTATTTTCTCAAATTTTGTTCTTTGGATGAGGATCGAATTTTACGAGTTATTTTATGATTGAATTCTTTCAGTAGAGGTTATACTACTAGTGAACTCCTTGACTATGGCTAAATTGTGGTTTACCACTAAGGCCAGAATTTCCTTCACTGGTGCATTTACAAGGGCATCACTGAGAGCCTTGCAAATGTGGCCAATGCCTCTTGCGAGTAGTACCAGTTACCTGAGTAATCCCATAGTCAATCAGTTTACTATTTTATAACCCACAAAACTAAAAGATAAGTGATCGATGATGATGTGTTATTTAATGATTGTGATGTGAATGATTTAATGCACTCTCACGAGTGTTTTATGATGATGTGTTATTTAATGATTGTGATGTGAATGACGAATACACTCTACGAGTGTTTTATGATGACATACCTTGAGTGGTTATTTATTTTATGATGATGATGGTGAGTACCCCGAGTGAATGTTGGTTGAATTGCACATGTGTTATAGGATCTCATGGCATGTGCATACTATGACTTATATTGATGATGTTATGCCTTGAGTGGTTCTCTTCTATAATGAAGATATGCCTTGAGTGGTTTTTAAAGATGATATGGTACCATCATGCATATGCCCGCGTGTGGGTTGCATCTTCATACATAAACATAATTGTGAGTGGTCTTTGTTGTGATTTGAGTGGTGTTGTGTAATTATGATGTGGTGATGATACCTTGTGATTGTCCCTTCTTATTACTCTATTGTGTATCCGATTATGTTCCTTTGAAATTCTCACCCTTACGCTTGGAATGTTGCTCTATTGTGGCAACGCCGCAGTGCCCGCGAGTGAAGGCCGCAGGTGCCTTATTCTTTTAATTTTTGGGCTGTAATGTTGTGTCGCTCTCTGATACTGTAACACCTAGGGGCGTGGAGTGGGATAATTTGTTTAATAAGTGTATACTGATTTTTATTTGTTACATTGAGACGTGTGTGAGAGTATTTGGTGAGTTGGTAGTTATACTGCATTGCGATTGTGTTTTATGAGAATGGGATTTTCCATAACATGATGTTTGAATGCACAAATTGAAGCGTGCATTATTTGATGAGTTTTTAATGAAGTGTAGCATTTCTTTTCTATCAAGTAACGAAATTTTATTTTTAAGAAAAAGGAATTACTCGATAAATGACACGTAATATAAGGGTAGAAAAGGGTGTTACATTAGTGGTATCGAGCGATTCGATGCAATCCGTAGGGGTTGAGTCATCAAGTTGAGTAACATTTGAGCTTTGTTACTCGTTTACGATTTTTGTTTTCTGCAATGCGGTACTAGAATGGCGGGGCCGGAACGATGCCGCTTTCTTCTTTGCCTTGCGAGCTATTCTTTGGGGTTGTGGGTAATGCTACGGGTGATGGAACGCGTGAGTCCGCCACGTTCGGCGTGAGAACCCTCCTACTTTTGAAGGCGGGTATAATCCGATGGTGCCCTTGAGTGGCTAAGTGAGATGGAGCGGATATTCATGTCATGGATTGCACCGATGCTCGAAAGGTTCGCTATGGCACACACATGTTGAAGAAAGAGGCTTATGATTGGTGGAGAAACAACTAGTCGGGGGTTGTGACGCCAATGAGGAGATCACGTGGGCGCGATGTTGAGAGGAGTTCAAGAGGAAATACTATCCTAAGATGTCCGTGGAAAGAAAGAGGTGGAGTTTTGAGACTTGAGCAAGGTAGCATGATCATGGCGAGTATCTTTGCAAAATTCTTTCGAATCGCCCAAGTTTTATCCACAATATGATGGAGAGGGGGCTGAGTTCTCCAAGTGCATCAAGTTTGAGAACGGGTTGCGTCTTTGATATTAAGAGAGCCATAGGGTATCGCAGAGATCCGAGTATTTCCGTTGTTGGTTAATAGTGCGAGATTTTGAAGAGGACAATAATGCTTTCTCTAGAGCTATGAAGGAAAAGCAAAAGAATTTTTCGGTCCTGGGAAAGCCATATGAGGTGCCTATTTGGTAAGAGGCAAAGGGAAGTTTGTTGGTAAATTTGTTGGTGGGTCTAAGCGAAGTGGGGAGATCTTTGCGGCCAGTGTTACTTGTTACACGTGTGGAAAGCGCAGCCATAAGAGTCCGGTTGTCCAAATAATGAGAAAAAGAGATGTTACAGTGTGGAAAAAAGAGGACACATGGCTTCCAACCGTGATAGGAAGGAGGTGTTGTGCTTTAATTGTGGGGAGAGTGGTCACATCATTACCACGATGTCCAAAGCCAAAGAAAGAGAAGTCCACTGGGAGAGTTTTTGCCTTTGGCGAGTTCGGAGGACCCAATGCGATTAAAGGTACATGCTTCATCTATGGTACACCTTTAATTGCTATTGTTGACACTCTGGTGCTACGCACTCTTTTATTGCTTCGCTTTGTCTTTGAAAAGTTGAAATTAGTGTTATGCATGTTATGGAGAGAGGATGGTTATCGACACTCCAAATAAAGGTTCGATAACTACTTCTAAATGTGTGCTAGGTGTCCTCTGTCGGTCTTGCGAGATTTTCTGTTGATCTCGATTTGTTTGCCTTTGGGTGGGTTGGATGTGATTAGGCATGGATGGTTAGTAGATAACCATGTGCACATCAACTGTCCTAGTAAGTCTGTTAGTTTTCTTCTTCCTGAAGAGGAAGAGTCTGCTTTGCTGTCTGCTGAGCAATTGCGCGGGGTAATGAAAGAGGGTGGTCAGTTGTTTGCTTTGATGGCGTCCATGTCTGCTGAGAACCAAGCTGTGGTTGATGGGTTGCAGGTGGTGTGTGAGTTCCCTGAAGTGTTTCTGATGAGATTCCTAGTGTGCCACCGCAGAGGGAAGTTGAGTTTGGGATTGAGCTTGTGCACGCACTAGGCCACGTGTCTATGGCACCGCATCAATGTCTGCATCCGAGTTGCGTAATTGAAAAAGCAACTTGAAGATTTGTTAGAAAAGAAGTTTGTGAGACCGAGTGTGTCACCTTGGGGAGCTCCAGTGCTGCTAGTGAAAAAGAAAGATGGGAGTATGAGGTTGTGTGTAGACTACCGTCAGTTGAACAAAGTTACAATCAAGAATAAATATCCTCTTCCGAGGATTGATGATCTGATGGATCAGCTGGTGGGTGCTAAGGTTTTTAGCAAGATTGACTTGAGGTCGGGGTATCATCAGATCAAGGTGAAGGATGAAGACATCCAGAAGACCGCGTTCGGAGACGAGGTATGGGCATTATGAGTACTCTGTAATGCCGTTTGGTGTCACAAATGCACCAGGGGTGTTTATGGAGTACATGAACCGGATCTTCCATAGCTATTTGGATCGGTTTGTGGTTGTGTTTATTGATGATATACTGGTGTACTCTAAGTCTGAGGAGGAACACGCAGAGCACTTGAGGTTAGTGCTAGAGAGTCTTTGAAAGAAAGAAAGCTTTATGCTAAGTTATCAAAGTGTGAGTTCGGGCCGAAAGAGGTAAGCTTCTTGGGTCACATTATCTCTGGTGATGGTATAGTTTGTGGACCCAGCCAAGGTTGATGCGATGTTGCAGATGGGAGAGCCCTAAGTCCGTGGATCGAGATTAGGAGTTTCTTGGGGTTGGTGGTTACTACTAGGGAGGTTTATTGAGGGGTTCTCTAAGCTAGCCCTTCCGTTGACCCAATTGACTGTAAGGGGAAGAGCTTTTGTGTGGGGCGCCAAGTGTGAAGAGAGCTTCCAAGAGCCGAAAAGGAGGTTGACAACATCTCCTGGTGCTAGTGTTGCTGTCTTAGGACCAAACCTTTTGTTGTGTCTTGTGATGCTTCCAAGATGGGTTTGGGAGGTGTATTGATGCGAGGATGGGAAGGTAGTTGCTTATGCGTCCGAGCGATTGAGGATACATGAGAGGAACTATCCTACTCACGATTTGGAACTAGCTTTGCTATTGTGTTTGCGCTAAAGATTTGGAGGCACTATCTCTATGGCACCAGATTTGAGGTGTTCAGTGATCACAAGAGTTTGAGGTACTTGTTTGACCAAAAGGAGCCGAATATGAGACAGGGCGTTGGTTAGAGTTCTTTGAAAGATTACGATTTCGGCTTGAACTATCATCCCTAAAAGCTAATGTCGTGTGGTGATGCTTTAAGTCGGAAGACTTTACATATGTCGAAGAATGATGGTGAAGGAATTGGAGTTGATTGAGCAATTCCGTGATTTGAGTCCTGGTTTGTAAGGTGACACCGCAGAGTGTCAAGTCGGGTATCTTGAGGATTGATAATGACTTCTTGATTAATATCGAGACGCCGTAAACCGGATGTGAAACCGTGGATTTGTTGGTTGCAGTGATCAAAGCGGTGGATGGGGATTTCGTGTTGATTCCCGTGAGTATTGAGATTCGGGGGCGGGATATGTGTTCCGATGATGTTGATATGAAGAGAATGATACTCGAGGAGAGCCATAGGAGCAAGTTAAGTATTCATCCAGTGCCACGAAAATGTACCATGATTTGAAGAGACTGCTTTGGTGGCCCTATGAAGAAGGATGTAGCACAATTTGTATACGCATGTTTGACTTGCCGTAAGTCAAAGATTGAGCACCGTGGCCGCGGGGTTGATGCAACCGTTGGAGATTCCGGAATGGAAGTGGGACAAAGATTTCCATGGACTTTGTGGATGTGGTTGCCAAACACCGTGAGAGGGTTTGACTCTATTTGGGTGATTGTGGATAGGTTGACCAAGTCTCCTCACTTCATTCCTATCAACATCACTCATCTGTGCCAAAGTTGGCTAGAATATACATTCGGTGATTGTGAAGCTTCATGGGGTTCCAAGAGTATTGTGTCGGATAGAGACCCGCGGTTTACATCGAGTTTTGGGGAAGCTTACAGGAGGCCTTGGGGTCCAAGCCGAGGTTGAGTTCGACTTATCATCCTCGGTGATGGTCGAGGCAGAGAGAAACATCCGGTCTCGGAGGATCTTCCGAGAGCTTGTGTCTTTGGAGCAGGAGGTGCGTGGGATACACACCTTCCACCGATTGAGTTCACTTATAATAACAAATTACCATTCGAGTATAGGGATGGCTCCTTTTGAGGCAATTGTATGGGCGGAGGTGTAGGACTCGTTGTGTTGGCATGAGTCCTGGTGAGAGTGTCGTTCTGGGCCTGAATTGGTTAGGAGACTACAGAGAAGGTCCCGAGTCCCGAGAGAAGATGATCGGGGAGAAAATGAAAGAGTCCCAGAGCCGGCAGCAAAGTTATCATGATAGGAGGGGAAAGGACTTGGAATTTCAGTTTGGTGAGCATGTATTCTGAGAGTTACGCCTATGACAGGTGTTGGCGTGCACCGAAAGCGAAGAAGTTGACTCCTAGATTTATTGGACCGTGCTCAAATCACCGAGAGGGTAGGAAAAGTTGCTTATAGGGTGCCTCACGCCACCTAATCTTTCGAACTTGCACGATGTATTCCACGTGTCACACCTTCTTGAGTATATTCCGCACTGGCCTCATGTGATTCACATGGATGATGTAGAGGTACGTGAGAATCTCACGGTGGAGACTATGCCAAAGGAGGATTGATGATAGAGAGGTGAAGGTGTTGAGAGGAAAAGACATTGCATTGGTCAAGGTGGTGTGGTTGGGAGCTCTTGGTGAGAGCATGACTTGGGGAGCTAGAGAGCGGATGAGGAGTCCTATCCGTAACTATTTGACTCGTGTATGAATTTCGAGGACGAAATTTCCTAAGTGGGGAGAGTT